>JAOTIZ010000202.1:19606784-19625748 GCA_027123425.1 Erythroxylum panamense
CTTGCATTAATTGCTCATAAATATAAAGATAAATATGGAACCCACCTTTAAGACTTGCTAAATCCTTGGTTTCCTTGCTACAACTCTTGTTCCTCTTCTCTTCCTTCTCTCTCTTCATTAAAAACCAAAAACCCATGTCAATCTCACTTCAATTGAGAAACCATGTTACACCTTTCATGAAATCAACTTGGAAATCACTATACCCATCCCATTCTTAGTCTTTCTAACCAAAAACCCAACTAAAATCTCACATTTAACAAAAGGCTTACCTTAAATCTTCAACAACACCAAGAGTTTCTTGGTTCAAAGTGAAGCTTAGACTCTCCTCTACACTTTTTCTCCTTGAACTTTCTTCAAACACTTGCTAAATCTCTTGGAAACTCAAACCCTAGACATAGTTTTCTTCTTTTCTCCTTCTTTTCTCCTCACCACCGAAACTTCCTCTCTTCCTTTCTCTAATTTTCGTAACTCCTCCCCTTTTTCCTACTACTCATTTATTTCCTCTTCTCTTTTATACTTCTTATTCATTTACTTAAGCCCATAAGGCCCTAAGCCCACTCACTCCTTCTTATTCTCTTCTTATACTCTTCTTATATCCTACTCAAGCCCATTTATCCTCTTCTTTTAAACTTAAGCCCAACTAACACATTAAATCCCATTAACTCTTAACACCTAACTCATTAATTCCTCTTTAATTCATGCTACCTAATTAATTAATGCTACTATACTTGATAAATGTCAACTTAATTTTATCTATGAAAGCTTTAATTTCCTTTAGTCATGCTTAATAACACATAAAAAAATTCAGGGGCTAAAAGGTCGGGATCAGTTCACGTCTGCATTAGAGTTATCCTTTTTTTGTGTAAATTGTATTTCCACAATTTCCACAAATTAGTTCTTTTTATGTCAGTGGGCCCTTTTGGCTAATGTTGTAATTGTAATGTGATTACTGAAAGTGTTAAACACTATTGAGTGCCTTATTTATGACTGAAATTGGCTTATGATCAAAAATGACTTCGAACTTAAGCGGGCCCAAATCGCTTACTGAGTTTTTGGATTGTAATTGAGTGCTCTAGCATACCATTCTCGTGTGGCGCGGACTCGGATATCACCCTCGATGTCGAGTCTGGGTCTTGCGAGAGCGGGATGCTACAGGACATCTAGTCACTTCTATACATAAATACTAACAAACATAAAAAGATCAAGAAATAACTGTAAAAAGTAATTATAAATATATATACAATAAATATCAAAAACAAAAAAAAAACTAAATCAATTTACTCCCTGAAAATGATGCCAAAATTCTTGTTGTGTGTCGAATACGCTAGAAAATAAACCTAACTTTGCATAACTAAATTTTTAGTGGTGGTAAGAAAGGATTGTATCCACAAAGAATGTGTGTTTAGCTTTTGTAATGAATAAATCATTGTTTAGGATTAAGGGGGAGGGCCGTTTGGTTGAATACAATTAACAAAATAAAGTTAAAAAAAAACTATAGAAGATAAATGAAATCAAACAGTACAAAATTGTTGAGATTAATCAATAAGTTTTGAATTTAGTTTATGATTCAATTTCGACCTTCGCATGAATATGCAAAATCAATCGTCATGTTGTTGTTGTACCTCTCTTTGAAACGATTAATCATATGTTAACAACAAGATCTATTAATCCCAGTTTTTCTTTTTGTTTTATCTTATTAAAACAAGCTCTTTAATTAGATCTAGCTATCAGACAACCTATAATAAACTCTCTAGATTTAACGAGATAACTACCTTATGAAATAGGAAAACAGGTTAATCTAGGAAACAAACATATAAGCTTGGGTCATTTATACTATGCTATATTATCCTTAATGATGCAAAATCATTATTTTATCATAAGCAAATTAAAGTTACAATGATTATGTATTGCAATCTAGATTATGACAATGAGTTCATATATGAATAATCTATTTAGAGTATCTAAATCATTCATATATAAATCCCAAAACATTAGTTATAGAATAACATAATAAATTCTACAGGAGAGTTAAGAATAACATCACTAGATTAACCAATGCCTAAACATGTTCATCAGTCCTTATATCCCTATTGTACTGGAACGATGAATTTTAGCTCCTTATAGCTCTCCAATGGAAGGAATCTTCCTCATTTCTAATATCTTTATCCCCACTTTGGCCTCTTAAATTCCCATTTATACTTAAAATTAGGGTTTCTTAATAATACAAGATCAACTACATAGGTGTGTAAATGACAGTGTATATCAATTTTACTAGAAATTATGAACATACACGTTCATAGTAAGCTATATTACTACTTACACAATCGTGTAAGTCCACACACGACTATATAGCTCACTTATGTGGCTGCTTAAGTCCACATATTACTATGCAGGTTGTAATGGTGATTACAATGTTGTCTTTAAGCTTTTACACGGTTTCAATGACTTACAAGCTCCCATACACCACAATGTAAGTTGCAGTAACTTCTTTTTTGTAATCTTTGTCCTGTTTTCATCATAACTCATCTCCTTTTCTTCCATGAAGGATAATAAGATTGAAAATTAATAGAATGACAACAAAGATATCTTTTTGGCTCTTTGTGATTCTTGTTCCTCCAACTTGTACCTAAAATAAAATATGAACCAAAATAAGTATCTTAAGCACAACATAACATTAATCACTAAGCATTGGGAGTAAATATATATTCAATCAAACACTTATCAATCTTACTTTTTTTTATTATTCACAAATTTTAAACAACTTTTTTCTTTCTTTGAAAATTATGGGTCATAATAGTGCTTTTCTATAATTTTTTTTAAAGTTTGAATCAACCCACTATGCTTGATGAAGCAACTTTTGGTATAGCTTTTGAATTTGGAATGATATTGAATCTATCTTGATATATAACTTTTATGTTTTAGGCAACTATGTTTTCAATCTACCATTTTAGTACTTCTTCTATAGGACTCACTAGTGAATAAATTCCTTTTAAGCATTCTTGTGTATGTATAAAATATGGTCGAGTTGTCACCCTAGTCATCTCAGTTGTCTTTCTTCTTAAAGGAGGAAACTCTTTATTATACTATTTTGATGGCTTTGTCATTAAACAGGGAATCAGGTCCATAATTTTTCTGAAATAGTTGGGATGACTAGATTAGGTTGAGATGAAGTTGAGAGATGATTATATCTTACTTCTTATAGAAGTTAAAGGAAGGTTGTTGGTCTTAGCCTAAGATTTTTTATGTCAATCTAGGACTTATAGTCATTTTCATCACTCCTAAACCATCTCTGTGCTTAGGGATGTTGTTAGGGTCTACATTTGTGCTTTCTTTTGGTCCTTTGAGTATAATAATCTTCTTATTCAGAATCTATATCTAAAGTATCATCTTCACAACATTTACAATTTAGATGACACATAGATCGATCCATATCCCAAAAGAAATGGCCATTTATTTGATTAACATAAAAGTATGTCCCATTTGCTTAGGTAGAGTGAATTAGAGGGTTGCTATTTATTTCTTTATAAGAAAATGATAAGAAATTATCAAGATTTGTCTAGTAGATTGAGAATTTTCTTGCTTAGTCCTTTTATAAATTGATTTGACAGAGCCATCTCCAGGGTGTCTATAGAATGTTGGGGTAGTCATATTGATAGCCTGACGATGAGGGGAATGGAATTCCTTTTCATAATTGGTTATCAACTCTAGAGGTATGATTTCCTTTAGCTTTGTAGTAGGAAGTTGTTTGGGGATCTAGATGATAGTAGTATCTCCATGGGATTTGTCTGCCACTATATATAAAACATTAATGGTAGGGTTTGGGAAATGTAGATTTAGATAATGGTTCTATAAATGACAAATAATTTGGTGATGTAGGTAGCCATGATGGTTGTGTGATCTTGTTCAACACCTGTAATATGGATTTAGCCCTTTAACTTGGTAGAGATGGATATGTAATTTAATTTAATGTTGAAGTCGGGTGCTATTGTTAATATGACACTTCCATAGATAAGGATGGTAAAGGGAGTGCTAAGAAGAGTATTTTAATACTTTGTATATGATGTATTCAACAAGGATATTCTAGTAGTAGCTGTAATGCCCTTTCTACCATAAAGGGTTAAAATTAGTCTAACCACTCCTATATGGAGATGAGTGTACCCTCCTTTCTAAACGGATATTAGTTCAGAGGGAAATTTTAGAATAACAAATTATTCTACTGAAGTAGTTGAAAGGTCACACTGATCCAACTTGGAAGTTTGAATCATTTCTTTAGATTGTGGTCTCCAGGTAGATATCAAAGACCAAATACTTTTATTAAAAGAATAGGTTTGGTGATAAACACTCTACAGACCGAGCAATGACATTTGTGTATTATAGATTCTTGCTTCTTTAGGAGATGAGTTCTTTCAGTGGATTCTCGATCTTGTTAGAGAGAGTTCTTTTCACAGAGGACCGAAGATAAATAAGTGAAGAAGTAGAAGAAAAACTAACAAGAACTGTTATAGAGGTGGTAGATGTACTCATATTTTATAGACTTCCATGCTAACTCTTACTATCAATAGTCTTTCTCTTTTCTTCGATACAAAGCGTTGTTACACCTACACCACGCTCAAGGGTAACCGGCTTTAGTCAATCCTCCAATCCTTGAGCCTTAAGACAATAGTCCAATAGATGTTAAGGTTTCTGGCCCATATATCAAACAACCTATGGCTCTGATACTAACAGAGGAATATTAGGAGACGGACTTAATATTGGTTACATGTATGCTAGCAGAGAAAATAAACCCCTTATATGGGTACCAAATATCTCAAATCCTGTCTTTTAGATAACCACTTTTAAGTTATCTCTTAGTATGACTTTAGCAGGATAATTCAGGATCCTCAAGTACAAAGCAAACTTGTAATTTATGTATATTCAGTTATTATGATACATTACTTGTTCTTTTTTGTCAACAGCCTCTAAAATATTAAAGAACTTCTCCCAAGTATGAAGCCAACATCACCTATATGCATGATGTTGTAAAATTTTCACTATAATACGCTTCACCAAAGAGAGGATATAAAGGAATCGTTGAAGTTAATTAATGCAAGATTTGACAATGGGCAAAGGGGCAAAGCAGTTAAATTTTACAATTTCATGGAAGAAGTTTAATCCGGCAACCAAAAATCTTTACTGAAGCTATAATACTGACATTGATGGTCGTTGGCCGGCTGGTCTACGCAGTAAGTAGAGGATATGGTCGTTGGCCGGCCTGTTTCATGGTTCGGAACTCGGAAGCTTCAATGAGACGAAGGTAAGAGTATAATGATATGATTACTTGGTCCTCGCAATTTAAATATGCAAAACAAGAACAGGTTTCTCCTTGTATCGTTGTAGGATTCTTTTCCAATCAAGAAAAGGTGATTTAAATCACTATATTAAGACTTTTGATATAAACTTGAAAATGACATGCTTTGGAACAAATCAAGAACAATAATATTGAAAGGTTATCCAACTATAAATATCTACCCCATGTACACTATCTTCATTATCAAATTTGAGTCTCTCAGCTACATTATCAACGCCAGAAGTACCAAGTTTTACATATTATCTACGAGTTCTAAACTTGGGGTATATACAATGGTTGTCTCCACTTCCGATATTGAATTCACTGTGGCTGTGCCCCCAGCAAAACTGTTCAGATCTATGGTTTTAGATTTCAAGAACCTTATCAAGAAGCTGAATCCAGGAGTTCAAAGTGTTGAATACATCCAAGGTGATGGAGGGTCTGGCACCATTACACGGATCGCCATACAAGAAGGCAAGCACCCACCTTTTCTTTTAGTACGTTGGAAGCGTGAATATTCATGGCTATAGTGTTTCATTTTATTACATTACGTGCTCATTTTCTTACAGGTGAACAATTGAAGGTTGTAAAGAACCGAATTGATGCTGTCGATCCAGATAGTTTCTCATACTCTTATGCTTACCTGGAAGGCGAAGGTCTCGTGGGAAAGCTTGAAAGCATTGCTTACGAAGTCCAGTTCACTCCTTATCCTGATGGGGGCAGCTCGATCAAGATTAAAGCAACATACACTGCCAAGGGAGATGTTGAACCCACAGAAGAAGAAATCAAGGTTAGCAAGGAAAAGACCATTGGACTTTTCAATGCAGTGGCAGCCTATCTTCTCCAGAACCCCGAGGAGTATGCTTAAGTAGTGTCTATCCTCTATGGTGACCTTTTCCTAGAACTATAATATTGTGGCTTCAATGTTAAATGCCTTTTATTTTATCTTACTATGCTACGGCTCCCACTGCTTGTCTATGTTGGTCTTATGGTTTGGTGAATAAGGATGTAACTTTGTGGGTTTTAATTGTGTGTTCCTTTTATGTGTTGAGATAACATAATACTTGGGTCGATTTGAAGTTTCCCAACATTCAGAAAGTTGAGCTCGCTTGGAATTCTTTACTCTTTCCTTGTTTTATTTTATCAAAATTTGAAAAAGATGTGAGATTCACTAATTAATAAATTAATTTCAAGAATAATGCGCCAAGTTATAATCACACATGTAAACTGAATTGAGACCAAAATTTATAATCAAGTGACGTTTATGTTTTTGGTTGCTTAATAAAGAAGGATAATTTACAATATACTTTCAGATAAAAATTTCAAAGTTCCCTATTTTATTAAAGAAAGATAGAGAATAACTTTTTTAAAAGGAAACTATAAATTTTAAAAATTCTAAAATCGACTGTAGAATGAAGACTCCACCTCATCCCTCTAAGCTATTAACTAGATCCCAAAAGGATTTTACAAATTTAAAGAGAAAAGGTTGAAAAAATAGAAAAATATTTCAAATGTAAAACAAATGGATTGAATCTTGAAAGACATAAATTTGATTTACAGACATATTTAAAAAATAGACAAACAAAGGCAAAGGAAAGATGCAATTGGAAGACTTATTTAGACATTAAAAAAACACTCAAAGATTGAGTTCTCAATGGTTTAATGAAATTGAGAAGCACCAAATAAAAATTTTAAAAAATATTTCTTGTCTTTTTATTGCTTTGGAAGGATTAATAACGGAGATTTGATTTAAAAAGGGAATTCCAAAGTTATATTTTAAAAAGAAAGAGAATTATCACGTCCTCTATAGCCTAAAATTAAGGAGAGCACAAAATTTAAAGAAAGCTTGATTTGAAAAGAGGATTTGAATAAGCTTGGAAAATATTAGGAATACATGAGAATTTAAAATAATAGGGCTTTTAACCTGAGGTGAAAGTCTTATGTTAAAGGAAACGAGACAATTGAATACATACTTTTTCAATAATTTTAAAGGTTTTGAATAGTCTAAAAATTGAGAAAATATTGAATAAAGGAAACAAAACAAAATCTACAAAGCTCAAATAGAATTATGATAAACCAAACTAGGATTGATAACTAAAATAAGGGATTTAACTAAATGAGTTTGCAAACTCAAACTAAGATTGGTACCTAAAATAAGATCTAAATAAAGAATCCCCCTAAAATTTTCATGTTCTTGAATTTATTTGAATTATCCTAGTTTTTTTTGTAATACTCTATTATCATAGAGTATATACCCGAACATCGAGAAGATATTCAAGTACATATCCTATGATAATAGTATATTAGAGCAAACATAATCTCTTAAATGGCATCATAAAGAATATATAATACTTAAAACCTCAACATTTCATTTCTTTCATTGACAAAAGTTTACATTGTAGTTATTGAAACAAATATTTACATTATCAAACATGAGAAAGTTTACAATCCTTTATATAAAAGTTTTATATGTCAAAGAAACTACAAAGTACAATCTAAACTCCTCTGATGTTAGCTAACAGACCTTTGAACCATATCTTAATCCAAAATGTTTCTCTAGAAAATCTTAAGAACTAGGTCTCTTATCTCATATCTGAAAAGTCATGTTGCAATTTTTGATGAATTTTGTGAACTCAATGAGTGAACCATCATTGATGATCTCACTCAAGTCAAATACACAAATATCACACAACCAACCAATTTCACAAACATTCTTTCATAACATGAATAACCCAATCAATCACATTATCATAGCATATCACTTTATCATCACAATTTCATGAAAGATTTCATGATCATATATTCATAATCATAGGTATACAAATGCAGATGCATATGAGACTCCAGGTTCGCTATTATTTGTTGTGACTGAGTGCCTTCCAGATACAAATACAGATACAGATATTGGCTCATTGGGCTCAGTCAAATATAGAAATCACGAAGCAAAGCTCCGTGTGCAAAATTCTAAGCTTAAAGCTCTTTCAAACTGGCTACTCTGATCATAATGCGTTTATCTGAACATGCATTTTATGAAATGCATCAAATAACAGAATATTTCATGTATAACATTCACTTATAGTGCACAGACAAAATCTCATATTCATCCAACTTTCAACTTTTGTTGAGTATACAGATATCATTCAGAATTCAAATGCAAATAGAACACTTCCAATACATTCTTGAATATCAAACTCCTAGGACCATTAAATTTTGAAATTCACAAACAAATCACAAACAGTTCAATAATTGGAAGTTAAACAGAATAAGTCAATTCTAGGAAGATCATCTAGCTTGACTCACAGTATGCTCCAATTTATGTTATTGCCTAGATAGTCCGGCAATGTTCGAATGGCATCTGACTTGAGCGTCTAAAATCATACAATTTACACATAATTCACATTACAAAGTCGATCAATCAAATACTTATTCATTTGTACACATATATACATCTGTCATGTTCAATGGATGCCCAATGACTATTCTGAGTATGTTTCCTTTATTCACATCTCATGATCATTCATACTTTAAAACTCATCTAATTTGAACTTAGGATTACACCTCAGTAATACAAATTTATTCTAAAGTCATGGCTCAATCATGCACTAAGGTTCATAGCTCAATACACTTGATTATTATAACATCATCAATCAATCATTACCAATCCTTTCTTAATGAATTCAGATGACAATAAAATTTGGTGGAGAGGAAGGAAAATGTGTAAGGAGCTTGTGGTTCAAATTTCAAGTCAATTGAAGGTTTGGAAAAGAAGTTATGGTCAAAAGAGTGAAGGGTGTTCAAAGCTATCAAACAGCAATGCACCTTCACTATCATGATCGTGCTTGTGCACGATCATGCAACCATCTAAAGTTCCCTTTCTGTCACAATCGTACACTTCCTCTTATTCAAGCTTCATTCTATTTTTTCTCAAAACAGTATTTCAGGTTAATTTTTCATGGCTATTTTGATAAGAAAATGAAGTAATTAGGCAATACATTCTCTGAAAATTGTTATCATATGTCTTAAGTTTCTAATGAACTAAATTTCATACAATTTGGTTCAGTATTCTGCAAGTTATACCCAAAATTCTACAGACTATTCTCAAATAGTGACAGAATCCGAAAACTCAATTTCAAGCTAAATTTTGAAACTCTTAGAGACAAAATTAAAATTAGATTCCTTCATGAAAAATATATCCATATGTCTTTAATTTATTATAAACTTAAAAGCATCTTATTTGGATATCTACAGATCAAGTTATGACCAAAATACCGATGTAGGTTCAGTGAAAATACTACAGCTAGCATATTCCAGCAATTCTTCTTTCATTTTTCCAGATTTTTTTACGCTTTATACCAAAGTGAAATATCCTCTTTATAGTTCATTAATTATACCCCTGTTAGGCTTGAATCATACTCCAATTCCTCATCAATAAGCTCTCCTATTCCAGTTCAAAATTATTCAATTAACAGCTCACAAATTCTAGTCTTTCATGCATCAAAACCAGAAACTTTTACATTATTATATATATAGTCCTAGTTCTTTTCAATTCAAGAACATCAAATTAACATTTTTCTTTAACATAAATTCACCTTCATTATACTTCAAATCTAGACCTAATTCATCCATAAATCAATCTATATCTTACAATTTTTATACACCAAGAGCAAACATAAAACATCCAAGTTTATTCAAAACATTTCTAGCACACTTCATCATCAACATCTCATACATTTCATTTCAATTCAAACATCATTCTCATACTAATAAACATACCATAAAGATCATATTTTCTACTTACCTTTTAAGCTTCCAATTTTAGCTCAAAACTTCAGATTAATTAAGCCTCCATTCATGCATGCATGATTCATTATAAACTCAAGGTGAAGATAGGTTGATTTTGGATAGTAATATGAAGGCCACTTTGAACTGGTTTCTTGGCTATTTTGTGAGGAATTAAAATCTGAATTTTATGCAGTAATTTGAGTTAGGGTTTAACCATAATTCAAAGAGAAAATGGATGCAATTTTGGTGGAGAAGGTGAAGAACAAAGGAGAAGACTACATAATTTTCCTTGCTGTAACTTTCTTCACTAAGTGCTAGGTGTCTTAATTTGGCCAAGGCATTTGTCTTAAAGGCATGTATGCCATATATCAACCTAATATGCTGCCATTTGTCCACACTTTAAGTTGCCATATGTCACCAATTAATTTGTCCATATGTCTCATTACAATTAGTCCACTTGTCACACAATGGTTGATCTATTTGTCATTTAATTACCAGTTTATTTATCACTCATTAAATTATGTCAAATGTCACACAATTATAGGCTAAATCATCCAAATTTTTCATGTATCAATTTA
Source organism: Erythroxylum panamense (assembly GCA_027123425.1). NCBI lineage: Eukaryota > Viridiplantae > Streptophyta > Magnoliopsida > Malpighiales > Erythroxylaceae > Erythroxylum > Erythroxylum panamense. The sequence continues at coordinate 19,617,471 of JAOTIZ010000202.1, forward strand.
TCCTACTACTTGGCATTTTTCCTAGTGCAAACGTACATTTAATCCATCAATTTTCCAATCTATAACATTAATTCCAATTAACTAATTGAAATCCAATCATACCAAAATTCAAGACATATTAATTCGTAACTCATATCATGATCACTTAACATTTTTTATTCCCCTAAAGAAGTCAATTGAGTACATATGTTATTTTTGTAATGTGTTCTAATATCAATTCGTGTATGAATGCTAATGTTAGGCATGTATATGCAATACTTAATCTAGGGTTAAATCCTAAGCCTGTTCCGAAAAATAGGATATTACAGTTCTTTTGAAGATGACGCAGTAGATAAATGGGTAGATAAGAGATGAAGGTCATGGTGCCTGTTATTTTGAAATAAAGTAGGTAGATTATAGGGTACGGGTTATATATTGAGTCATAGGTTATGTATTTAGCCACATAGATGCTTATGTGTCTATCAATTTTCTACGTGAATGTCTACATGTCATGGCCAAAGGTGATTCCATTAGCCACATCAGTAAAAAAAAACATAATTAATGTTTTAAATTTAGATATTAGAGTTTTAATAAGTTAATCACTTAATTGAAAATTTTAAAAAGTTTGACACTGAATTAAACAAATCCCAAACACCTTAGAATCAATTATCCCGTTGATTAGTCCACATTTAATATTTATATCGTGTATATTTTATTGTTATTTTTTAACTGAAGTTTAAAAGAAGAATTTTTTTAAAAATAAAAACTATAAAGATTTTTTTCAAAAATTTTAAAGGTTAAGAAGGTTTTTTTTAATTTCTTAAACTATGTGGGATGTTTACATCTTTTACTTTTATAGTTTTGGTGTTTATATTTTGTCTTACGCTATTTTTGTAAATTTGGTTTTTTATCAACTCATCTTAGAAATTGAGATCCACAATACCATTTGCATAATTATTAAAGATGAACAATAACGAGAATCTTTACCCCCACATTACTTTAGCCTTTTCAATTAAATGGTGAGTCATAGAGTTTAGAATTGTGTATTATAGAGCACAAATAAATAGCATAATAGAGGGACAAGTAAAATATCTTATTTCTTTACCAAAGTTTGAGTTACCAAATCTTACAAATATTTGTATCTAATACTTGTAATCTCTTCTTTTTTTAAGGAAGGGAATGAATAAAAAGAGGAAGATCATGAAAAATTAAAGAGAAACATATGACTTAATATTTTAATATTCTATTTGAATTAATTTTAAAATAAAATAAAATAATTTATATTTTAGATGCATCTTTAAAAATAGGCATTTTAATAAATTAAATATTTTTATATTTGATTTATTTTTAATTAAAAATATAAAATTAACTAGATAAATAAATTTTAAATATAATTATCTATATACTAATTCTTTTTATTCATGCACATATATTATGTTTAAAATAATATTTTTTGAGAAGTAAAAACAATTTAATTAATAAAAGTCAATTAGATTTTTTTATTAAAATTAGGAACATTGTTTAACTAGATGTTGATGATTAAGAACATTTTTGTATTTAAAAATGATAATTTATTTTGAAATGTTCAAATTTAAGTTTGGATCCCCAGTGCCAAGTTTAAAAGAAGACACAAGTTCGAGGAGCGTAGAAATCTGCGTGAGTCATGCGCCCCTGCCTTCCCCAGACTTGGTCCAGCGTGGTTGCATCTCTTCTTAGAAATTAATGGAAATAGAAAGCGAAGACGGTTCAAACATGGAACTGAAAGCTGGATCCAATACCATGTTTGGTAGAGGCTCAGGATTCAATACAAATGATAGAACCGTCTCTCGCCAACACGTTCTATTTCAGCTCGAAAACCAAACTGATTCTCCACATAGGGTTTCATTTGAAGTTATTGGAAAGAACCCAATTTGGGTGCGAAGTACGGAGCTTGGAAACGGTATCAATGTTTTCAAGAAGTCGGAGAAGGGCGAGTTTATGATCGAAGATGCCTTTTGCATTTCAAGTCAAAATCCTGTTTGGTTCACTGTGAAAGGGGTTGGTGGTAGTGTAGAGAAGAGGGTTCTTGAAAGTGAGAGTGGGAGTGAATTGGGTGGAGATTTGGAAGAAGTTGACGTTTGTGGGATTGACCCAGTAAAAGGTTTGGTCTTTCTCAGACTGCTTACAGTTATGGTTTTGATCTTTTGTTGTTTTGTTTATAATGGTTATAGAGCCCATAGGCTATGTCTAGCTGGTGTTTTATAATATTTCTGAATTAATCAAGATTTCGTTATAAGTGAATTTTCAATTTGTTGCATGTGACGAAAATGAAGTGAATTTGATGATTTGGTCTTTCTCAAACTACTTTGGTTTAGTTTTTCTTCTTGCTTTGTTTCATGGTTTTTTATGTTGTTTCTACTTTCATGGTCAGAGGCGTTTTCGGTTAGAAACTACAGCATTAGTTGAGTTCTACTTTCTATACTGAATTTGTTGTATTCAGCTTTGACTTTAATACGTTCCATTGTTAGAGAGGATTTCAATGTGCTGCTTGAGAAAGAAAGGCAGTTAAGTTTAGTGATCATGGTATTGAATGCAGAGTTTGGATTTCTCGTCATTGGGCATGAGTTTGATTCCTATCCAAAGATTCGTAATGTGAAGGATTGGGATTGGTTTCTTGAAGAATCTGAAGCAGAAGGAGACAGTGAGGATGATGAAAATGAGAAGAGGGCCAGGAAGGGGAAGGGAAAGATGAAGAGGAAGAAGAGAGTTGGAGGCAATGAGGAAGATGATGATTGGACTGGTGAGAGTGAAGATGATAAGCAAGTTGTTGCGAGAATAAGCAAGGTTGGGAGACCAAAATATATGACAAGATCGAAGGGTCTTAACCAAGCACATGAAAAAGCTAAAAGAAAGAGAACGTCTGGCACAAAAGGGGAATATCCCAATGAGGAAGACAATGATGAGGATGAGACTCTTGGAGGTTTTATTGTCGATGACGATGAAGATATTGATGATCAACTAGAAGAAAATGACGAGTTCGAAGAGGAAGAGTTCTTGGAAGACGAAGAACAAGATAACTGAGCCCGTAGTTCGCAATATCACGAAGTGGTACTTCCTGTTATGCTGATAATGGTTCATTTGTTACGTTGTATCTACGAACAAGCTGGTCAAAGTCAGCTTTTGCTTATTCGCATAGTTAGATGTAAAAAGCTAGTTGCTGTACACTTTTGGTAGTTTTTGTTTGTAGGAAGATGATGGGAGCTTCTGCTTTGTATCATCATATACTGTGTTTCATATCATATGCTGATGTAATGCTCCCTTTTCATCTGTTTTCATTTTCGACAAGGATGAAATTTAAGTAAGTCGCCCAGACTAATGGCCTGGAGTCGTCTTCCTACGATTGAATTAGTGAGCACAGGAAAGATAAGTTTTACAAATTAGACAGCCCCTTTTAAGAGTTAAAGACCCATCTTTCTTCTGCTGAAATTTATTATTTCATTTTCTTAAAGGTTTGCATTTTTTTTAATAATAAAGTTTGCATCTTTTCTCTTTTACGGTTTTACCCCAACAATATATTCTCCTCTAAATTCATCCTGCAACATAAAAATATTATCTTCCTCCAATTTGAATCCCTTATTCCTGATGAATCCAAAAATGGTAAAAATGTATGCGAAGCTCACCCTCTATCTATACAATCCACTAACTTTTCTACCTTGATTATTGTAAAACATCATTTAAAACAAAAGATAAAACTAAATGCATATCAATCAAATACATTATCCTAGAAGATTTTAAATTTGGATAAAGATAAATGAATTTTAAAAAAATACACTAAAAATAAAAATTTAAACTTAAACTGTTTGTGATGCGAATATTTTATCTAAACATCCAAGTACGTCATCAAACCACTGCACAATGATTCAGTTTGATGTGTTCTCTAAGACTCTCAAGTACAACGCTGATAAAGATTGTTTCCTTTCCTTTTTGGGTTATCTCATTAATGATGGAAGCTTCTGTTTCAGTTTAAAAAGATCACGTCTTCGATTTCATCCAGTTTGGCTAAATCACGTATCCTTTGACCTAATGTAATTGAAAAAGTGAAACTTGAGCCAATCCAGTTGTCGCCTAAACGGTCTCTCTGCCCACTAACCCTCAACTGGACTAGGGTGCGGCTTCTGTTTCCAGTATTGAACTAAAAGTAATATCAAATGGACGAAGATAGGCGATTTGAGGAAAATGGTGTGGTGGGCATAAATGGAGTGAAGGAAGAAGATGAAGAGCATTATGGTGATCTTTGTTATGGTTTCGGGGAGGAGGGTTTGGTTGATGCAGTGAATGAAAGAAAAGATGAACGCCCTTCGTCAACTAATTCTGGGTTAACTTTAGATTTCGTTCCTTTGGTCTTCAGTGATTAAAAGTGGAGTTTGTGTTAAAGTTGTGACGTGAGAAATAACTATTCGTTTTCTTGTGTCTTGTAGAAAACTCTTCGTTGGTGGCATCTCCTGGGAAACGACTAGAGGTGAAAAGAAAATTCAAGTTCCTGCCATAACGAATTGTATTGTTACAGATAATGTGCTAATGAACTTGATATGTGGGGGACTGTGGTTTGGTAGTGTTGAGTATTTGGTGGTTGGGACGGGGAATAAGGTGGGTTGAGTAGCAGCATTGTCTTGGGTATTGCAAATTTGTAGCTCAGCATTGAGTGACTGGGTTAATGCTTTGGTATAAATTGGTTGCAGTGTTATCTTGTTAGCTTATTTGTTTATATATAGCTTATCTTCTGGTTCTTTGTTAGTGCTACTGCTAACTACACTTCTAAATAGTTGTCATCTGTTCCTGTGATTCCGATATATTTTTTGCTGATTTCTCTCAGAGACATTTGTGCTCTACTTCAGCCAGTATGGACAAATTGTGGACTCCATAGTAATGTTAGATTGGCACTCTGGACGGTCACGGGGATTTGGATTCGTAACTTTTGCTGACCCAGCAGTTGCTGATGAGGTTTTAAAAGCAGAGCATGTTATAGATGGCAAAATGGTAACATAAACATTCCTATCACTTGGGTGTCGTCAGATACTAAGTTCCCAAAATTCTTTCTTCTTTCACCATAGTGATTGTTAATCTTGATCGAGAGGTTATTTGGTGTATTTTGTTGTTAGGTGGATGTCAAGAGAACAGTTCCGAGGGAAGATATGGGCAATAATGGAGTCATACCATCATCAAACAAAATTTTTGTTGGTGGAATACCATCATCGTTGACTGAAGGTTAGTATGTTTCAACATTAACTGTAAATTTTCGATGGTTCCCCTTTCAACGTTGCTTTTGCAACACAGATGAATTGAGGGAACACTTCTCGTTGTATGGTATCGTTGTTGAGCACCAAATTATGGTAGACCGTCAAACTGGACGGTCTAGGGGCTTTGGATTTGTCACTTTTAAAAATGAGGATGCTGTTAAGCAAACATTTTCAGCAGGCAGAATACATGAACTTGGAGGCAAACAGGTGTAGAAATTTGGTTTTGAGTTTTGATACTGCTGTTGTATTATGTGTATGTTAAAAGTAAAAACGTTGAGGTTTGATAATATATTATTTAGGTGGAAATAAAGAAGGCTGAGCCAAGAAGACCAGGTGGTGATCATTGCAGTGCTGGAAAGTCCGGAAGTAGAATCAATATTTATTCAGGTGGATACAATGATTGTCAGAGTTCAGGCTATGGGTACCACGAAAAAATGGGCAGAGGACACGGTTGGTATGGCTGCTATTTTGGATACCCTCCATGTGAAGTTTATGGTGGAGGCTTTCCTGGAGCTGCTACGGCTTTTTATGGTGGCTGTGGTTACGGATTATGTTTTGGAGGACCGGTAATGTATGCTGGTAGTAGATATGAAGGCACTGGTTTTCGTCTGCCTGGTTTGAACGGTGCTGCTGGCGGATATCTGGGTGGTAGAGGAGATGGAAGAGGAAGTGATAGAGGGAATGTTGGTAGTGGCAATGAAAACAGGAGCAGGCTCACTGTTAATGGCGTCCATGGCAATGACAGGGAAGATGAAGCTACTCTTTATATGGGCAATGAAAGGCATCATCCACAGAGGAGGTGAAGAACTGAACTTCCTAGAACCGAGGCTGTGGATAAGAAGTATTGACTTTCTTCATGCTTGTAGGATTTTGTTTGTCACATACTGGATTTCTTAGGATTTCACGGTTTGTGTGGAATTGACTTTGAACGTTTTGCCACTTCGGCCTAGCAAAGTGAAACGTCTACGGTCTACCCTTCTCAGATCCGATGCAAACATGCAAGATTTTGGATGTTTGCCTTTGTGATGGGGGTGGGGACGAGTCTCAAGATTCTTTGGATGAACTATGTTTCTATTTAATTTGATAGATTGTGCAAAATATGCGGCAACACTGGCATCAGGGAAATTATACCCAAAAACAAAAAAGTTCTTTTTGTTATAATAATTAATGTTATTTTATGATAAAATGAACCGATGGCACTTTGCGGACTGGAGAGAGAGAAAATGAAAATAAAGAGTCCGGCCTCATTCGAATGAACGTATACATGAATTACGGCAATGTAATATTATTATTGTTATTATTATTATTATTATTATTATGAAATTAATAATTTACAAAATTGTTTTCCTTGAATTGCAACCATATTTTTTTATTTTTATATATATTTATACGAGTTTATTTGAGACAAATTATTTTTACCTTTTCTAAAGAAATAATATATTTTACTTTTACCTTTATTAAAGAGAGATTATATTTTCCGTTTACTACTGTTAAAAAATATTATATCTTAAAGGGTAAAAGACATTATTATTCTTTATTTTCACCCAAAGTTTTTATGTACTAAAATCCTGCAAAATTCTAATACTTAAAGTTTTCTTAGATTGACAAATTTGTTCATATGGACATCTGGATATAACTAAGAGTTAATAAATCAAACCATGAGGACGATAAAAGCATTCAATCTTACCTGAAATTGACGAGCTCAAATTGAGTTAATCGAATTTCAAGTTGGTCCATAGGCTTTTTGCTTTTAAATTTAAGTCTCAAGTCGAACTTGAGCTTAGACTTTATAGTCCAACAATACATCATATTATGTACATGAAACAACATTGTTTTGTTAATGTAATAAATGTTGGAAAACCGAGTTAAGATCCGATCTCGACCTCAACGAAATAATCACGAATTTTTTTTAACCTTTAATTTTCCAAAAATCAAAATATATTTAATTCTATAAAATGATCAACACAAATTATAATAAAGCAAAAATTAAATTCGTACAATATTTCGAAATTTAATCTTTATCTTGTCATATCCTTCGAACTGTTTTCTGAAGCTAATTCGTCTCAACTACCGTAACCACACAAGTGTCTGGTTTCTAACGGTATCCACAGAACAGGTTGAGAGAACTCTATAACTCTTACCGAAAAGGTTAAGTAAGAAGTGCTAGCTCCATAGAGCTTAAGCCTATTTATAATAAGTTTTAGACGTTTTAGTAATTTAATTGAAATCAATTGTAATTTCAATTAAACTTTAATTAGAATTATAAATAATTCTTATTAAATACCAATTATGCTCAAATAAAATTTAACATCTCATATTGAATATTACCGGTGAAATTTTTTTACTATAAACTTGATGGACATAACATTAAGGTAGTAAAACATGTATTAACAATGATGAAATTAGGTCAAAATCGGTGAGAAATACATACAAACAAATGGGCACCCAACTATAAGTCGAGAAGTTGTTGAATCATCTCAATGAACTAGGGATGATAAAATTTTATAAGAAAAAATTGTTAAAGGGTATAATTAAACCGCTAGATGTTAAGTTTCATGCACTTGATAAAAAATCTAAGTTGACATTTAATGATGCGGTGTTTAATGAATAACATACATTGAGTTAAATACATGGAAAGTAATATTGATTTAAAGTTAGTTATAAGTGAAACTAGAATAACCTAAAATAAACATTAAAAAGGTTGAAAATTCTAGTTTGAGAAGTATAACATCATTAAAAACAGAGTATCACATTTTTATGATATTTTTAAATTTAATAGTCCCGTTTTAAATTATGAAATTTAGTAAAAAGCAAATTGCGAAAGATTGTACTAATTAGAATTAACATATAATTATCGATGTGAAAGTCTAATCTATATACGAGAAGTATATAATCGTTATCATTAATCACTTAATTGAAATCAATCACATCTAATCTCAATGACGTATGCACAAAATTAACTAAACCTCATTATAATCTTCTTACGTTGTTATTTTTTTTCTTTCTACTGTATTCTTATTCTA
>JAOTIZ010000202.1:19630788-19647187 GCA_027123425.1 Erythroxylum panamense
AAAATTAATCAACATACTCATCATTAATGTTATGAATATCCTAACAATATTAATACAAAATTTAATCTGTACGGTATTGTATCTATATTGAGTATCGAGTAATTTTTTAAAATTATAAAATAGTTTATGAATTTTTTAAAATTATAAAATAATCTCTCAATATGTTATGATAGATAATTAATAAGTTTATATCAACTATGTCTCCAAAAATCATAATAATAAAACTTTCATATAATAACAATCTATTTATTTATATATATATTAATATTACTTTTTACATACATATAAACAATAACCTTACTTAATATAAAAATTGATAATTTAATCATCATAAAAATATAAAACTAAAGATAATATAAAATACTAAAAATGATACAATTTCATCATATAATAAAGAATAATTACATCAAAACATTAAATACAAAGAACAATAAAGTCCATAAGTATTACAATAAGAGTTTGTGTAGAGGAACACAACTAACTAAAAGCAAAACATGAAATAAAAATATTTGCAACCAAAAGTTTTACATTTATATTGCAAATATAAAATTTAATATATGCATCAAATATAAGTGAAATTAAAAGAAGAGAAGAAATAAAAACCTAGATTTTTATTCGGTCGAATACTTACTCAAATCTTATTAACCTCAATTCTTATTTAGTAAAAAATATTCACCATTGAGAGAAACTCCATTATTGTCATCATTCAAACTAATTACACCAAATGATATGTTAATACTTTTGCATCCAATATTATCTTCTAAGTTACTCTCATTATCAAACTTGTTTCCTCATAAATCCAACCTGCTAAAAGATTGATATGGTCAAGGAAAACTAAATCTACATAACTACTTGTTTAATTAAGACTCCTAGTAAATAACTAAAATGAAATTATTAAGAAATTACAAGAAATTATATTCAACTTAATAATAATAATAATATATATTTCTCAAAACTTTAAATTGTATCAAACAGAGACCAAATTGTGTAATATTTTGTGTTCTAATCTAATCCTTTTTTTTGGAATGAATGAATTCAAATATGCTCCAATTCTTTTTACATCTTGCTTTACTCACATATCGACTCAAATTTCGAATTGCTAACCTTTGTAATTCTAGAATACCACTTCTGAATTGGTCCTACCAAGTAACTCTAACACAATAAAAGTAATATTATAAATAAAAAAGGTGATGATTAATTTCCAATAAGTAACATAAGTGAAAAATATGGGCATCCAAATATTACTATAAGCATCTTTATAAACCTCCATTTGTGAGTTTAGGAGATCTTACATCATCTCATGGACAACAATTATTGTAATTGCTAATGGTATTCCCATATTAACTTCAATTTTTTTAATAAAATTGTTTATAATAGACACTAGGATTAAAAATGTCCCAGTTGCAAACAATGGAGAGTAAGGATGCCTTTCCCATCTCTTATTGATGATTGTATGATAAGGTGTGTACAAACAAGACTTATTTTTCATATTGGCTTTTATTGCTTCCTTTTCCATCTCTATGGTCCACAAAAATAACTTGTTTCTTTCTCATCACTATCAACCAGACGAAGTACTCTCATCAAAGGCTTACAAACTCATATTACAAATATGGAAACTGTTAAGTCAAGAGGAATTCACTACTATTAGAAATGTATGAATTGTTTTAATGAGCTTGTTAAGTGTGTAGTTAAATGCAAGTAACACTTAGGCAACGTAAGACGAAGTTGGAGCGTAAGACGAAGTTGGAGCGTAAGACTAAGTTGGAGTGTAAGACGAAGTCGAAGCATAAGACGAAGCGCGGCAACATAAGACAGAGCGCAACATAAGATGAAGCGCAACATAAGACGAAGCGGAATAACAGGCGAAATATAGTAACAGAAGAAAAGTTATTCCAGACGATACAAAAGGAAGATATGCTAGAACGATAGTCAGTTAATTAGTTTGAGTTAGTTATAGGACTTAACTAATAACTGTTTCTAGAAAATTCAAGAAGCGGTTATCAAGAAGACGATTGGAGACTTAGGCTATAAATATTAGTTCGAGTCAAAAACTACAGATACACACACATACGATTACATACAGAGAAACCGATAGAGATTTACTCGTGAACGTTTTGATATTAGCAAAAATTCTATACTCAGAGGGCAAAAGAAGTGAGCAAACACATCTGCAATGTGAAGGCTCAAAATACTTTTTCTTAGAGAGAAGGGAAGCCTAGAGCCTGGAGAGGCTAATATAGTTGATAAAGAATACTTGTGTGAGAGATCTAAAGAGGCTCTATGTGTAAAAGAATACTTGTGTGAGAGACCTGAAGAGGCTCTATGTGTGAAAGAATACTTGTAAAGTTGAAAGAGTATAGTGAAATCTCATAAATACTCTAGGGACTGGACGTAGCCCAAGGTTTGGGGTGAACCGGTATAAAATTGCAGTGTCTATTCTCTAACCCTTATCTTTTAATTTTCTTGTGCTAGACGAGTAGATAATATTACTTGCGATTGCATTGCTTATCAACTTTATCAAAGTGTTTTTTTGTAATCATTTGAATTTTTGTAAAGAGATTCAAGAAATCTCAAAAGATTAATATCCTCGAAAAGATTACACAATTCAACCCTCCCTTCTTGTATAGTTTACATATTATATTGGATTTCTATATTAACAAGTGATTTACTTCACTTTCATGTAGCCACTTTTGGAAACCCTACAGGGAGAATATCGAGAGAGAGAGAGAAGAAGAAGGAAGAGAAAGAAGAGGAAGACGAAGCTGACTCGACGTGCTTCTCATATTAGGAGGTTTTCCAATGTCACTGCCTCTCATCATCTATTCCAAATTTTATTTCCTTTTCATTTTGGTTTTATTTATGTATAAAACTGAGATGGATAGTATTATAATATGATTTTGAATATTGATGTTCTAACTTTTTTCGAGATTTTATTTTTGATTTAATGATAATTTAGTTGATTGTGTTATTTAGATGAATGTCATGATTTGATTGCGTTCTTACATAATTCAATAATAAATTGAGAGGGTGAACTAAATGAAAAATAATTAAATCAGATTAATGAGAGTTAGGTGATTTAATAGAAACCGTGACAAATTATATTGGTAATTGTGCAGAGGGAGATCCCTTGTGATATTCCAATAGTTTATTGGAGTGCTTTAGATCTAATTAGGGTTTTGAATAATTTGTGAATTGAGAGATTGCAAAATTTCATAATCCAATGAGGGTTTACAAATTAGGATTTAATGCTTATAACTCGAGAGACAGTAATCAGCCCCTAGAATAGTCTAGAACCAACACTCCATTGACTCATAATCGACTAGGTTAGAATTAATGATAAGTAAAATCCCTTTCCTCATAAATTAGTAAATTCCTTACGTTAATTTCTATTATGATTGCATATTGCTCAATTCTTAATTCCTTCATGTTTAAGTTCTGATACAAGTGATTGAATTCAATCATGATTCAATTCTCATGATTACTTTCCATTGCATTGTTTATTTTGAGTTTCATATATTGTTAGCCTTAGATTTTAGGATTAGATTAGTTTCTGTTGGACTCTGAAATTTTCTTTAATTTTTCTTTAATTTTTTTCTTAGAATTTAGTCCATTAAATTAGCAAGCATGAATAGAAATTAGAGTTATTAAATGAAATAGAGTATGGTATGGTATTGAATGGAATAAAGGAGTTAGTAGATGAAATAAATGAAGAAGGGCATAACTGGAAGGACCAAATAAGTGAAGGGTAAAATGGGAAAGCAAGACAAAATTTGTCTTGAATTAGAAGAAGAGAGGGAGTCATGAGAATAAGAAAGAAGAAGAAGAAAGCAACATGAGAAAGAAAGAAAGAAGGGAAGAAAATCATGGAAAGCTAGATAAGAAGGAGAAAGAAGAAGAAAATAAGAAATCAAGCTTGTTAGAGGTAAGTTTCATCTTCTTCTTGCTTGATAGAAAAACAAAAGGGATTTGAAAAAGAATGAGTATATGTAAGAAGAAGGAAAAGAAATCCTAGTTGGGTATTGCGAATTTCTAAACTAGGTTGAGTTTTCTAACATAGATGAACTATGGGTAGACTAAGTCTAAGTTCAGTTTTTGTCTTTGATTATTGAAGCTTTATGAATTTCCTTTGAATGTGGGTTGAATGAGAACTTGGTTTGTTTTAGGAAACCAAGAAAACTCAATCGAAGAGCAAGAGGAAAGGCAAGCTTGACTTGGAATTTGCAAGCTAATTGAGGTGGATAATATATTTATAATTACTTATGTAATAGGCAAATTCTTGCCTATATGTGTATGTGTATGTGTGAACTTTATGAATTGAATTGCTGTGAATGTCTGAAAATGCTTGATGAATTATGACTATGTTATACCTTGAAAAGGGTTATGACATTTTGTTAAATAAAGAGATGAAAAAGTATGAAAGTATGAGCATATGATGAAATGAATTGAGCATGAATATGTGTTTTTGTATGGGCAAGAGAAGAATCATTTCATTCATCATGTGCACGTAGACAAGACCCTGCTCCTATATTCCCGCTTGTGGCATATAAGCTCTGAAAAATGAACTCATTTTGTTCATGGTGTAAACTTCAGTTTCACCATTTCATTCCATGGAATCCTTGAGCTATTTGTTTGTGCATTGCATTGGATTTGTTGAGCAAGATGAACAATTGTGTGCTAGATATGGATGGTTGAATATTCATGAGTTGACTTGTGATGATAATTGCATAAATATGAGTTTGTGAGATTGAATTCTGGATGATTAAGTTTGTAAATAAAATGAGATATAGATGTATATTGATATACATATATGCATACACTTGAATTTGTGGCTAATTACCAATGGCTATAAATATATTAGCCACTGAGCTTTGTATCTCAACCCATATTTTTCCCTCCTCAAGTGTAGAACAAGATGATTGTTGAACCTTGCAAGGCACTGGAAACTCCAAGATAGTTAGAGATCTTTTGTAATTAAGTTAGTAATTATAACTTTTGGGATAGCTTTATAAGCATATCAACATGAGCATTCATTGTATTTTTGAAATTTGTATTAAGCCAATGGTATGGCTTTTGATATGTAACTAAAGCCATTCAACTTTTTTGATTTATTAATGAAATCTGGATTTGGAAAAGATCTTTGTATATGTTCACTTATATCCTTTAGTTGAGTTATTGAAATTGTGTTGGAAGTAGGATTGTATGCTGTTAGAAATGGAATAGGCTATGGTTACTTATGGTTGGAATTGTATGTGTAAATTTTGTGTTGATGGTATGTTGGGATCTGGGTTTTGTTCGAGGGTTTCACCACAGTAAGGCCTAGAGTTTGCCACAGTGAGCCTTTCCAAAAGGGTGATTTTCATGTTAAATTTCGTATCTTGGCTGTGACGAAGCCAAAGTTCATAGCAGCATATTTGTCCCGAGGATGCTTGGCTTTAATTCGGAGTCTTCACCGCAGTGGAGCTAGAAATGCACCGTAACAAACTTCTCCCAAAGGGTCCATGGAGATAACTCCATGATTTCACCGCGGTGAAACAATTTCATCGTCGTGGCAAACCTGCTCCTGCCACGCTGAATTTCTTATAAATCTGATGCTTTCCACTTTCCTTATGCACCATCCTTACCCAACCGCCATAAATCGAGACCCAGGCCCAACATCTTATGGTATCAGAAAGATAGTTGGACTCTGAAATAGGGCCCAACAGTTTCCCTCCTCGTGGGATCGACACCTCTTATACTACAATCGTGACCCATGCATTTGCAGTATTTGAGGGCTTATAAAATTTAAAGCTCGAACGATACAATCACCTAGCTTAGCTTAAAGCGTAGAATTTTCAAATAAATGACATTGTTTTCAATTTTTAAAAATTAATTAAGACTAGCCTAGGCACGATCAAACCTAATTAGGATTTGGTCAAAATCGGTTCGAGCTCAAATACAAAATTTTGAGCCAAGAGGGTTTGGGTAAACTTGAGCTTGGCTTGACCCATTGCCAAGCCTAGCTCTAACATACCCAAATTCATTCCTTCTTCATTGAAGAGCCAAAATAAGGTTTGTAAATAAAATATAAGCCATGTTAAGAACCAAATTCTATAGAAATAATCATGTTAAAAGCATAATATAATTAGCATTTATCAAATTCTATTACACTTTTGCAATTGCTTATCCTTAATTAAACTAATCTCATTACTCTTATCTTACATAGGTGGAAATTCATGAAAAAATTAACAGATTAATCATATTACTCAAGATTTCTTATTATTTATTTAAGTGTAAATTTTATCAATTTACTAGGGAGTTAGGTACCTATAACAATTCATAAAATAATTTAATTCAAACTTTAACTCAATCTATGAAACTCAACTTAATGCATAAACATAAACATATATGAGAAATATTATCTAACTTTCAATTATTTTGACAATCCTTATTAAATTATAAACACACTAATTTTCAATTGGCATACGAGCATTTAGAAGCTTGTTTGAAAAGTTACCTAACCTTTTAACGTGAAAGTATACAATTTGTCATGAACATTCTCAAATAATCAATTAGGTAACCATTTTAAATGGCAACTATCACTACTCTTTAACTTCAACCTTTTTAGTTAGTTTAAAGTCAAATGTGCGAATTTATTTAATTCGCACTTGTTCTGACACAGTTTGTTCCTTTTTTGGATGAGATATTAAAAGAAATTAAAACGAGTTCACTTCTAACTCAATTTTATGTTCGAATTATATAGCAAGTATAACAATGTAAATCAAATATCCATTTTTTAAATTAATGAAGCAAATTAAAATTAACTTAATCATCAATGCCTATGACTATTTGCTTAAAAAAAACAAATCATAATAACAACAAATTTAGTAATGAATTATCTAGATCAATATTCTAAAAAAGTCCATAATTTTTTGTATTAAGTTAATTATAACAAAATTGATAAGCACAATAGTTAATTCTCCCCCACACTTAAGTTTTACATTGTCTTTAATATACACATCAAGTAAGAACATCAAAAATAAAGAAAATAATTGAAAAGAGGTAAGGAAAATTGATACTCTACTAATAATAAAAGACCATCTGCCTTGTTCAATGCTATCAATATATCTCAAGGACTGGAGAAATATGATCTCTACTTCAAGACAATGTTGCTTATGTGTCTGCTATTAATTCTTGATTAAATCCTGATAAGACTTCTTTCTTTTCTTTAAAATTGCTTCCTTTTTAATGTGTTCTTGACTGCTTTGGTAGTCCTTTTATCCTTATCTTTTGCTTTGGTCTCCTAAATAGATCTCCTTCTTTCTATCATGTCTCTCTCTTTTTTATCTTTAAAAAATCCCAAAATTTTGACCAACATGGGTCTAATACAAGAATGTGTTAGTCCTTGCGTTGCTTAATAATTATCTCTAATTTTTTTGTAACAATCACCATCAATAACATAGTATTATGTTGCACTCATATTAGATTAGTAGCTCCTTTATCCCACACTAAGAGTTCATCTGCTAAACATTGGTTTGAAGTTTATAAATTCTAGTCCATAATTGGGTTATGTTGTAGAACATGGGCCCTTATTTAACTCATGTTCTTTATATGGGAAATTGTCCTAATAACTATAATATAGTAGGGTAGAACAAAAAGGAATATGTAATTATGTATGGATTGTATTCCTTCATATGCCTAGTTTTCAAAGAGTTAAATACACTAATAGGCTATACTGGGTTAAATACGGACCAATATTTAGGTCGTATTAGTGAACATAGGATCATGTTCAACTCACATTCATCTACAATTACCGTAAAACTTCTCCAACTTAGCTTCAATTTGCTTGAATTCATTCTTTATTCATTGGGGAGTTAAAATGAGGCCTTAAAATGATATACACGACATATTAAGTATCAAATCCTATAGAAATCATCTAAACACAAAGTATTAATAACAATACATAGTAGAAATTCCGTTAACATAGGTGGTCTGGGGAGGTCTAGTAGTGCGAAACCTTACCCCTAACTAGTAGGGATGCTATTTTCACATTTAAACACAAGGCAAATGCTCCTGAAATCATGTTAAAATTATAATTTTGTTAGCTTTTATCAATATACAAGAATCAGAAGACTATAAAAGATATGAACCACAACCACAAACCTCCACTATGATTCTTTTCCATTAATCACCTAATGTGATGAGTAAAGGGTGATTAAGCCTTCTAATACAATACAAAATCTACTGAAATCCCTAATTTTTTTCATCATCTTCATCTTATATTCATCCATATCGCATGGAATGGAAAACTTAAATTAAAATTTTCTAATCAGTCTTTTATTAAATTAGGGTCATTTTAGATTATTTATATTAGTTAGATTTATTTTTTAATTAGAGTTTAGAATTAAGGAACATTAATTTGATTTGATTTAAGTTTATGCCATATATAGAAATTTAAAAATAATAAATGTATGCAACAATAATGGATGGAGACATAAATATGTTAATATTCTTAGCTATTTAAGATTTAAATTGAGTAGTTTGCAAATGTGAGGATTCATTTTAAATAATTTAAAATGCTAGGGTCTAACTTGTATTTTCATAAAATCATAAAATTAAAAATACATGTTTTACTACCAAAGAAATGATGGGATTGGTTAAAAATAGGAAACATAATAAAATGGTAAGCATAAACAAAAAGAAAAAAAGGATGGACTGACATGCCTAAAAGAATAAAATGACAACAGAGGAAGAAAAGACAATGTAAAATGATAGCAAGTGAAGCATAAAATGTTGATTAGGAAAGTATTTTGAACCTTAACGTTTTAACTAGAATACAATTTGATCCATAACATTTTAAAACATTCAATTTGAACTCTAACGTTTCCAAAACGTACAAAATAGACCCTAATTGAATGAAAAATTGTAGAGAGTTAATTTTCCATCAGTTAAATGTCACATCAACACTACAGTTGAATTATTATTATTTTTACAATCTAAAAGTGGATCTCACTACATGTGGTGTAGTAGGACTAATAAATGGTGATTTAGTGATATTTTTAATATCATGTTTAATGCATTTTACTTGTTTATTAGATAGTTTTATTATTTTTAATACGTAATTCATTCCTACTTTGTTTTTAGGTTGTAGTTCACTTATTTGGAGTAAACAAAATGAATTAGGACAATCTTGTGGCAATTTAGAGCTATTTTGACCAAGTTATAAGGAACTTACAAATCAACAAAGGCACCAACACGCTCATATTGATGGACTTAATTCCCTTAATAGATCAAAAAAAGTGTAGATCAGTAGAATCAAGGTAGAAAACTAAAGAATCGAAGCTATTTTTTTAAAAACATAGGCGTGAACACAGTTGTGTTGTTAACCGTGTAAGTCCCTGTAACTATATTAACAAATAATTACCTTGTATATCACTTTGACATGATTGCTTATGAATTGAATGAAGATATTTTCCTTTTGTTGAGGTTAGACACGCCCATATTGGTGTTAATCATGATCATCTTGGGTTATTTCTAAACCATGTCAATGCCTTAAACTTTTATTTTTGCATGAATGTTGAATATTTAAGTGAGATTAAGGGATAAGTGGATTAAAATGCCTGTGTCTAGTGGTTGTGTACCACCCAAAGCCCTAATTTTTAAACTATAGAAGGTAAAATTAAGAGGAAAAGCAATAAGGAGAGAATACAAATTGATGACTTAAGATGGTAGAAAGAAAATAAAACAAGAAAGGAAACACATTTAGTGTGGATTTCCACCAATCTGAAGTGGATTTCATAAAGATTAAAAGGGATTTTGTTATGTATATTTTAGTTTTCTATTTTATCTTTAGTTTTAATATTATGTCTTCTATGATTAAGAACTAAAACATCTGTGGTACTTCGAATAAATGAACCTTGGGATAGACATTGTAGTAATTTTATTTTAATTTAATTGATTTTTTAGTTTTATTAAGAATCAATTATAATTTTTAAATTTGTTTTTGTGTGATTTTATGCAATTAAGATCAAGGAATCTAATGTATTAATAGATCTAGCATAATTGATATAAGATAAACCTAGAGATAATTCAACATAAATCTTTTAGATTAGGGTTACCTAATAATGATATTCATAAATCAATTAATGCAAGTATGGGAGTTTTAATTAGAAAAACATTTCAATTAATCATCCTAGGGGTAGGTGGTAATAGTTTTGAGAAAAATATTATCATAATTGAGGAATTTATATAGTCCAATGTACCTTAGAATAAATTGATTAATGAAATTATGATTGGATGAGAAGTCTTAGAAGGATTTAAATTTCTAGGTATCGATACTTCCATTGATGGAAAGAAGATAAGTTTTATTAATTCTAGTCCTTGTAAAACCAACTCATACTCTCCAATTCTAGCTACAATTACATTGTACACTTACAATTGATAGGTGTAGTTTATACTATGTTTTGATAAGTGTTTAAGTGTGTTTATAGGTGTTTATTAGATTATTACTGCATGTATAGGCTTAGAATTGTGTTAATGTGACTGTTTATTTATAACATTTAAAAAATAGCGACCTAAAATTCAAAGTTTTAAGGGAGGAATTAAGTAAAGAAGAAACACATTCAAGAGAAAGTGATATTGAAGACCTCACCTTTATCACTAAGAAATTAAGAATCTTTTGAAAAGCAAGAATTTCTCTAAAGTAAAGGATTACAAGGAAGGTAAAGGTGACTCAAAGTGTAAATCCTCTAACATTATTTTTTTTAATATACAAACCTTTATCACTTAAAGTCATAATGCTCTCTACTCAAAGATGATGACAAGTACAATAGAAATAATAAAAAAGAGAACAAGGAAAAATAAAAGAAGAAAACACTTAAAGCCTTAACTTTGGATGACACAAATGAATCTGAAAATGATCAATAGAAAGGACAGATATCCCATATATGCTTTCTTGTTATGAATGGTGATGAGATAAGTTCCAATTCTAATTCGTGTGATAGCAATAATGATCTAACATAAAATAGACTAGTCAAAAGTTTAGAAATTATGAGTAAGAAAAGATAAAAATATCTTCCAAAATCAAGGGAGTTTAAAAATTGTTAGATGCATTTATGAATGAGAATGAATAGATAAAAAGTTAATTACATCTTATTAAAGTATCACAAAATTTTGATCATTAATACAATTATGCATTAGAAATATTAAAGCCTAAAAATGAGACATTGAAGAAGGAGATTCATGTTATCAAAGATTCATTATCCAAATTCATTAAAAGTAATGAAAAATTATGCTAAGAGCTTAAAAGAATTCCAATAATAAGAATGGAATAGGACATAACTTAGGAAGTGAAGCCAATTTTAAAACCACTTTTGTAAACGAAAAATATTTACATAGTGGAGAATCATTGCCTAATGTGAAAATTGAGTTGGAGCCTCCACATCTTATCATATGCATTCACGTTCCACATCCACTAGGACTCATTTTAAAAGCAATCATAATGCTTTTATTTATGGCCCACAATCTAGGCATATAGTTTAATACTCTTAAGGGAAGAAGTGGTATAAATTCTATATGCAAACCCATTAGTACCCCTTTAGACATTAAAGAATCATGCATCAAGCCTTCATTCATAATAGGTATCATGCATATAATCATGATAGCTTATTTTACTACTCTAGAAAAACATTCAACTACTTTAATTTCCAAAGGAAGATTTCTCATTATTCATACACACATAGAATACTAAGGAATACATTTATGCGTCATAATTTCTCATATAACATAATATGTAATTTTTGTGATAAATATAGACATGTTGATATATTTCATTTTACCAAATAAAAGTTGGTAAGCAAACCCTTAAAAATGTGACTTAAAAAGAATAAGGAGCCTAACAATCAAGGAACCAAGCTTATTTGGGACCCAAACACATTAATTATGTTGTTTTTAAAAGGTTTTTAAAGGGAAAATGGTACATAGTAGATGTTAGTATTATTTTTAAAGAGTTTTTTTTTATCTTGTTTAATCTATTCTCTTTGTGTCTAAAAAAACTTGAAAATGTTTATGTAAAATGTGGAGAAATTATACCTTAAAGAGAATAAAAATGATCAAAGACTCTTCAAAGAGCCAATTGTTGAACCAAGTGAGGATGAAAAGAAGGATGAAATGCTTCCAATGCAATGAATATTTAAGAAGAATCATCATTCAAATCATTCATAGGTGATGTACAATAAGAGGGAATTATCAGATAATAATTTAGAAATATATGACAGTCTCCACTTATTTATCAATTTGAGGATAAATTTTTAGTAATGAATGTTGGGTTTACACTATGAATAACAAAATGAACAATTTTTGAAAAGAAAACTATAATGTGCACTTTAGTACCTAGACTTAGATATTATTGTACAAAATGAGGATATTAAGTTAGAATTTACATCAATTGGCAACAATTGATGTAACTATTAGATAGGAATAAATTAGAATTGGTTATATGTTATATAAGATGAGGATCCCTTTATGCAATTTAACACATTCCTGATTGATTTTTAGTTAGTTTATCATAATTTTTAATATTTTCATTTGAGTTTTAAAGTAGATTTCTATATTTTCAAAATGCGTTGGTATTAATATCTTAGTATCATTAACTAGTGTCCTTAAAAGTAATCTTGTTTTTATCTTTCTAATAAGCTTATAAGGAGTTTGGTCATTCCATAGTCAACCAACTAGGCATATTAGTTATCCAACATCTTTGAGTGGTTAACCAATGTACCCTTTGTTAAGAAATTATCTTTCTAGGATTTTGGTCACTCCTTTGGTCAACTACCTATGCATATTGTTCAACCATTGCCTTTAAGTGGTCTACTAGTGTCCCCTTCTCTAAAAAAACCTCTCTTTCCAATGAGCTCATAAGTAGATTGGCTATATATACTGGCCAACCACAATAGTGATTGGTTAACCAATATGACTCAATAGTCAACCAATGTAATGTGCTCAAAACAAATATTCATCATTACTTCAATAATTGTATCTGAGACAAACACTAGTCTTCATAATCTAAGTTTTTTTCTTTCTTTTTCTTTTATTTTTCATTTTTTTCGCTTATGCCTCTTAAGACCTTAGATAACTCACTCCTTTCTTTACAAAGACCACCTATATTGCAACTACAATATCTTCAATTTTCCATCATGTTAAGATCATTATCATTCATTTCTCTTTCTATAATCGCTACATTTTAAGATTGTTTATAATATTTATTATTTGAATTTTTTTATAAATTATGTGATTCATTCTTTTTTTTTAAGGAATAAGTGTGATTGCATCGTATTTATTTCCAATTTAAGTACTTTATCATATCTTTTAACATTAGGCCTTTAAAAAGTATATGTTCATTTAAATTAATGGTTAGATATTAAAATTTTACTTATATTTTCTACAACTTCAACCTCTAATTTTTAAAAAACTTACTCTTGTTGCTTTAATTGAAATTTTTAGCTTAGGCATAATAACAAAACTAGGTAATTTTCAAATTAGACATAATTAAAGGTATTTCTATCAAAATTGATCTTTTATAAAATTATTTTGACTCTTTAAATATTTTGTTGCTCACTTTCTTGAACAAATTTTAAATCTTGATCAAATTCATTTTGAAATTTTAACCAAAGTTAACTTGAAGCATGAAATTTTAAAATTTTACATTTTTAGATAAATGATTTCTTTTTAATGATTCCAAAAATGGAGGGGAGAAATTGGTGATGTTGGATTTAAGGGAAGTGATGACATTCAAGAAGAGTTACTTTTGTATTATGATATACTTTAGTAAATTCCTTTTATAAATGTATGTGACTAAGTCTTTGAACGTCTCTTTTGTTCTTGATATTGAGTTATACTTTATGCATAAGTCAAGGTGCTAATCATTATCTTGATACAGATAGTTATTTGTGTGATTAATTTTATTACTATATTCTAATATCATAAATATTTTGTCATCATAATAAAAGCGGAGATTCTTGAACAAAGAGAAGTTCCAATCAACATTTTGATGATAAACAATTATAAGCACTAGTAATAGTTTGTTATTTTAATAAGATGGAATATGAGTAAAAAATGTAGTCATAAACTCAAGAAGATTGTTCATGAAGTTGATAAAAGAAAATATGAAGTTTAAAATTTGCATAGTGAAGACCAAGTTAAGAATAAAAGAAGAAAAAGGAAAATTAAGGTCATTCTTTAGTTTATAATTTTCATTGTAATCTCATTTAGTCACTTTGATGTTCTAAAAAGCTCGCCATATATAAACATTTTATGTCACTTCATTATATGAATCCTTTCATCTATTAAGAGGCACTAAAGATTTTGATTTTAGTTGAAAAGTGTAACATCCCATATTAGGGGCTAGGATATTAAGGAAATTCAGTACATTTTATGCTTTGTATATTTGAATATTAGCTTATTTGTGCATAAGCATTTTGGACACATACAATAATTGTACATGCATTCATGACAATTTTCGAATAAATTGGTTTATAAATGGAAATTATGAATTTATTTGAAATGTATTAAATGTGATTTGGCAATTTTTGTACGTTTCGAGTATTTTAGAAATATTTGGTGAATTATTTTTTAGTTGAAAATTTATTTGGAGGATCGTATTATTATTTTAGAATTTTTAGAAATTTTAGGAATTTTTATGAAAATTTTGGGATATTTTAGATTAAAATAAAATAAAATAAATAGACTAGTTAAATTGTGTCAAGTGGTAGCATTATATAGTGACACGTTTCAACCATGCAAAGTGCCACGATGAAGTTCCCTCTGCTGTTGTTTATGCACAGTGAAAGTTTTGACAAAAACAAAAACTCTTCTTACTTAGACATCACCGAAACTAGTCCTCATACATTGTTTTTTTCATTGATTCTTGCTGTTGTTTGACCCACCGAAACACTTGTTGAATATTTTCCTTTTGGCAGTCCATATATTGCTTTGTTTCCATCTATCTTGGATTTTCCCCAACCACCGAAACTTGTCCTTCGATATCACTGTTGGAATTTTTATGAAATCAAGTAAGTTTGTTATCCGATTTACTGGATATTGTAAATGATTTTGATGATGATTTACTGTACAAATCAATACATGCATGAGAAGGTTGGCAGTAGAGTTTCAATGGATAATCTTGAGGAATGAGAGATGAAGGATTGGTGAATTAGATTAGTGCAGATTTAGTTTATTCACGCTGCTACATTACCTAGTCGTGTACTGCATATGCATGTTAAAAGTGGAGTTAAATGAGTTTAGAGCTAATTGTGTCTGTTATGTATGAAGCTAGGTGTTTAAGTGTGAATTCTGGATTTGTTTTACTTGTGTCTATTTTTAAGTGATCTCTTAGATAAATTAGTTAGTCATTAACGTAGAAAAGAAAAACATTTACGGAAGTGAGAAGTGGCAAATATGGAGTTTGGGTTTTTGGATGTTTGATGTCTAGAGTTGTATTTCTTTTGCATTGCCTTGAAGTTATAATGAGTGTAAGAAGTGTTTAAGTTGGGAATAGCAAAGAGAGAAGGAGTATGAAAAATTCTTTTTTTAAAAATTATGTTTGAAAAAAATGATAGTAGAGAGAGAGACTGAAAATGTGGCATTTTGGATTTCTAAGTTTTGAAGTGTAAAGTTGATTTTGATTGTATTTGGGAATGGAAATGCTGAATAGATGAGTTTTGAAGTGAAGAAGTTTGAAAAGAAAAATGGAAGAAGAGTGGAAAATTTGGCTGTTTTCGTTATGGGTTGGTGAAGAAGAGAATGAATAGTGTAGAGGATGAATAGTGTTTGACGTTGGTGTTTGAAATGGAATTTTGAACTAGAGTTGTTTTGTTGCACAGCTTGAGTCTTTTGGCTATAACTTCTACATCTGAACTCCAAATGACTTGCAACTTGGACTAATGGATTTCTAAGACATTTTTCTTTTTCTCGCCATAAAAATTGAGAGTTATCTGAATTGAATTGAAAGTGATTGATAGGATGAAAGTGTGGAAGTCTGCTGGAATGTTTTGAACTGGAACTTTTCATGATCATGCTTTGGTTTTCTAATTATAACTTGAGCTATAGATTTCTGAATGAGTTCGTTTTTGATTCCTATTAAACTAGAGACATGTTTCTACGATTCTTGTGAAGAGGTCAAATTTTAATTCTGTCTTTTTGAATTTCAAAATTGGCATGTAAGTGAGTTGTAGCTTAAGCTGAAGCACTGTCAGGGACAGAAATCATATCCTGTGGTTATTGATTAAACTGTATTGATGTGGTCAAAATTGGGCTGAGGTGTCTTCACCAAACTTGTAGCTTATTCTCTTAGATTTAAATTGGTATAAAGTTTGTAATTTTTAGATATCTGAGCTGAAAGATATGAGTTGTGCAATTAGAGGGTATGATC
>JAOTIZ010000202.1:19647287-19664915 GCA_027123425.1 Erythroxylum panamense
GTTATATGATTCTGTATGATGAATTGACACTTCATGTATAGATTAGTTATTACTCACTAAGCTATATGCTTAGCACGATGGATTTGCCCCGTGTAGGTTCAGAGCGAAGAGTATAACGACTGGGACAAGTCAACCGCATTGGCCAAAGGAGTCTTAGTTATGTCTTGCTCAAAAATGTATTTTGTTGAGTTTGTTTGGGCTTGTATATAACTTTGGATTTTTTTTTGTTTCTGAAATTATGATATGTATTATATGTATGTTTGAGATTCTAAAAATGCATGTCTGAAATGTTTTGTATGTTTTTGGACATGTTTATTATTATTATTATTTTATGCTATTTTTCCACGAAATATTTTGGTTTGTTTGTACTGTCTTGTGTGACATCCCCATATCCTCCCAGGGGGTATTAGGGTGTCACAAAAAGCGTCTTGATCTTTCAAACACTCTTTAGGGAACATATTAGGAAGTGTTCAAATCACAAGTGCATCAAACAAATTGAATTTTGAGCTTTTGAAGTTATTAATATCATATTTTTATCGTTGTTGGTCGACCTATATAGGTAAAGTTATCATAACTGATGTATCGAGAGTTTGTAGTAATATTAGTTAATATATTGGTCAACTAATGTGTCATATTAGTTTACCAATTAACCTAGTGGTTGAATAATGTCTCAATGACTAATGAACCTATGAATTCAATATACATTAGTTAACCAATATGTTATAGGGGTTGATCAATGCTTTGCAATTAGTCTTTTTAATGACTTGTTTTTAACGCTAATGGCTAGTAAAGATCTTAAAATCCTATAAATTCATGTGCTTTGATTAGTTTATACATTAAGAAGCATTTGGGTGTCTTTTCCACACATTTCTAAGCATTTTTTAATCATTTGAGCATCATTATCTCATATTTATGTGAGTGAGACTCTTTGGAGTTATTAAATGATAAAGTGACATATTATGAGTTATAATATTTAGTTAGGGCATTATATTATTGTACTTGAAGCTATTCTAAATGATATTAAGGTTCCTCTTTACCATGACAGAATATTGTAAAAGGATTCCTCTTTATCGAGAAAAGATTGTATAAAGGATGTTATTTAACTTGAAAAAATAATTATAGTGGAATTCTAAGAGGAATATAGGAAGTGGGCACAATCAAGGCTTGTTTGTCAAACCATTATAAATCAATTTACATTCTCTCTTTCCTATCCTCTTTAAATTATTATTTAACTAGTTAGTTGGTTTATGTTAAACAATCTCTCTATTCTTATATATATTAATTTTTTTTTAAATTAAGTTCATTGATTAAAAAAATGTCTAATTTTGTAAACACCTAATCCACTCCCCCTTGAGTGCCATTAGGGACTAGCAATCATCATTTTGTTAAATAAATCTACAATTTGGTGTTATTAATTCAAAAGATGCTTGCACTTATAAAGGAATTCCTTGGATTTCCATCTTACCACTTTAGTCAATGAATTTCTTAGATTTCCATCTTACCACTTTAGTCAATGAATTTCTTACAAAGGTCTATATGATCTCCTTCACCTCCTCATTAATCTTTGTGAAGATAATCCTTAGGTTTTTTATTCCACCAAAGTTTGGTATGTTAATGCCAGACCTTTATAAAAGAATTGCATCATTGATTACAAGTAATACTAATGATGAGGACACTGAATATGTAAAGACTTTTATCAATCCCAAGCTTCATGAAACTCTTCCCCTTCCTTCTTTGTGAAGCTTTGCATTTGCATCCTAAGCTTGATAGTATTATGTGGTGGAAAAACTATTAATATAAATGCATAATAACCCCTACTCCCACTCCTTAAAAGAGTTTATCTTTATTACGATCAATCACATCTTTACTCAATCTCTCATATAATAAGGCAAGCACTTCATGCTTAACTTGTTTATTGTGAGTCTATTAAATGGAATTTTTTATATCACTGAGCAAAACTCCTTAACGAATGTGATCATGTCTTCATTGGGTGATCCACCAAAGATCAGAAGCAAGTATAAATGTACCTACTTTTGCTTGTAGTTCTTGCCCTTTTGATTTAATACATAAAAGACTAGCATTAATTACTGGTAACTAATTTTCCCCCATACTTATCCTTTGTGGTTATTGCACCATGTTTATAGATAATTTATCTTGTTATGAATCTGTATCTTCCCTCCTCATTACTCAATTCTTTTTATAGGTTTGTTCAAATTCATAATCGATTTAAACTAGGGACTCCAACCTTTCACTCTTAGATCTCCTTATCTTACATCAACTATTTGAAATAAATAAATAAATAAATAAAACACTATTAGATCAAAAAAAATTAGTAAAACTAGTTCCTTCGATACGATGCCAAAAACTTGATATCTATTATTTCTAATATACTAACACAGAATAAACTGTAGGTAGATAAATAAAATTAGAGTGATTTTAGAGTGTCCATCTCATAGACAACTAGTACCAAAGAGAGTTGATTGAAAATAATTAAACTAATAGCTAACAAAAACAAAACAAATAAACTAATGAAATAAATCAATAAGAAAATATTAGGGATCCAAGATTCACTGCTATGGATATCCAAGTGTCAAACATACTTGATTATTAAGGTTGAAATAACAATTAACCCAAAATATTTACACCCTCTTTCAAGGTGCAGAAGTATATTTAACTAAGTAATTACCATCTTTTAATGTGCAATTTAATCTAGTCAAACTCATTAATTATGGTTAATCTATTTAGTTATCACTAAAGCCTAGGACATTATCGTTCTCTATTACTAAAGTGATTAGTCTCCTAGAAAATATATCATACTTCACTTATTACTCTATCATATCATCCCAATAATTGAATTTATGGTGGCCAATTACAAATCAAACAATTAACATCAATAGGAATAAATTCAACCAATAAAAACAATTAAATATATATAATAATTAAATAAATCCTTACAAGATGTATCCCTAAACCTAACTAAGGTTTTTAGCTATTAAACATGATAAAAATAAAACATAAATAAATAAATCTCATTATAGAAGAAAAGAGGGGGAAAAAAAAAGAGTTAAAGACAAGTTATCAATAGCTTGTTCAATCCTCGCTCCAAGTCTTTCTCGAAGTAATAACCAAAACAAAAACTGTAAACAAACTATCAAATAGATCTCTTAAAGATGGCTAAGCTCTACGTAAAACCTCCCTCTTAAAGTCCCTTAGGGTTGGCTGTAACATGAGGAGAAGTTGAACAAAATTCTAAGTCTAATGGAAGTCTGCTAGAGATTTAAAAGAAGTCTCATATATTAATTCTATTACAAGTATATATAGATATGATTATAAAAGTAGACTTTTAGATGACTTAAACTCGAAGAATCCCAGAGTCTTATAATTTAATTTATCTTTAAGAATCGATGCATGTTACACTTTGAATAGTAATAATAAACATGTTCTACTTCTTTCACTCTTCGTTGGTCATTATGTAACTAGCAGCTTGACATGCTACATAGCTAGCATCTATGTTTTACTGTTTCTCTTTGCAAATTAAAAACCAGTCCGACATTGGTTGTGCTTTATATATGGCGCTAGTCTGTTGCTTTATCTGAGCTCCTAAGATCGTCACAAAAGACAGACACCTATTCTCCAGCTAACACCAACACCTGTTACGTCATGCTCCCACTAGCTTTTCCACTTTTCAATATCTTCAAATTAGAAAAAACGTAAAAAAGTAAAAATTATTAAAATTTTATAAACTAATAGTATATATGCTAATATATATTTAATTACTAAAACCAATTTTATTTGAAGTTTATGTATTTTAAATTAATTTAAATTATATTAATCATATTTTTATTAATGATTGATATTAAATAATATATATTTAGTGAATTATAAACTAGATTATGATCAAAGAAACAAATACATATAACCAAAAATTACAATAGATACCAGTAAGTCTTTAGAGCAGTTTGGCTTCATTTACGTTTTTCTATTACAATTTTTAGTTTTTATTTCTTATTTTGGTTTCTATTTTCTTAAAAAAAATCATGCTTGATTATGATTGTCAATATAGTTGATAATAATTAAAATATTAGATAAATTTTATTTATAAATTATTTTTTAACTAAGTAAGTGGCTAGTTTTATTTAATTTCTTATGTACAATATTTGTTAATAAATATTAGTAAAATAAATTTATTATATTATATTAAAAATAAATATTTACATAAGTGAATATTATTTATAAAACTAATATTTATTTGTAATAGAAATAATAATTATCAAAAATCAAATTTATTTGAAATTTTTATGTTTTAAGATATTTTAAAATAAAATAAAATAAATCATTTAGTTAATATTAATTCAAATTATGAAGAAGAACAAAAACTAGAGAAGAAGAGTTCTCTCCTGTTAATACCTTATTCAGATTGAAGCTAAAACTCTAGCATTATGTGAAATCTTGAAAATAGCAAGTTTTGGAAACTTAGAACATATGCAATTGAATATGCAAAAATTAAAATGGTCTCTCTTAATTCTAGTCAGAGCGTACCTTAGTTAGTAGGTTGACTCAATCAATAAACACCACCAGAATTGAATTTAAAAAATAAATTGAAATTAATTTCAAATTATTGAGACCAATTTTTTAGCATCTGGAATTGTGATACAACTACAAGCAAGCGCTGATCATATTCTGCTAATTCATAAAAAAAGAAACAATTAGACATTTTCATAATCTTTTATAAAAAACCATAAAATTAAGCATATAAGATATAACCCAGAAAAACAACACCCACGTCCAAATTTGGTCAAAACTTAACTCTATTAACTTAATTTGACACATTAGAAAGTAGTTAGAATAGATCTTCGAGATTGGATGCCAGTAGTAAGGATGTGTTGCCTTATCCAGTTGATTGTGCTAATGGCTAATTCCCGTTAAGGTTTCAACATATTTTGAAAGATTCTTATGTTTCTTTCTTTCAAAATGGTGTAAGTTCCATATCCCACTACCACCTTGAAGATCTTTTGGTCACCCTAATGAGTGAAATGGACTTAAGCTACATAACTTACAAAGTCAGATCATTTAATTACATTGAAGTTTAATCTCCATAAGTAGGGCAGTTTGTTCTAAATTGAGTTAGAATAACTATAAATGGAGAAAAGGTGGTTACAAGACTTTGGTTTCCTTCCATGTAAGACATATTTATTATTGGGTATGAGAAATCTCTTCAGCCTATCAAAAGTGCCAAATTTATTCTTGGTTCTTAGTTATAGGATTAATGAGGCTTTAGGAGAGTTGTAACTAAAATAGACTAGATGCCATCAAAGGGTTTTTGGCTTTCATATCTTTATCATGTCAAATAAGAGGAGTGTGTGAAACTTTTTAGGTTGTGTCTAATTCAAATAGCCTTATCTTCTTTATTTATTATGGGCCTAAAGTCAGGGATATGAGCTATTATGAAGGTTAAACTGCCTTTGCTTAATAATTCAACTCTCCTTAACCATTAGGGGTATCAAGAGCTTGAAATTGCTTTGCCTTTGAATGAAGTGTAAAGGACCTAGCTCATTATAATGGTAATACTAGAAGTTGGTGTTTTTCCTAGTCCTAATATGACCTTCTTTTGTGTCACATAAAGTCTTTATGCTTTAGAATTTGATTCCAATTCCATAACTATTTAGAGTTAGACTTGATGGCCTAAAAGATTTGATCTTTGAAGATGTAACTCTGGATTCATCTTGCCTAAATGGACTCCTTATCCATAAGTAACTTCCAAACACACTTTGCTAGTAGCATTTTATTTATGGCTTCAACAAGGTAAATACTTAACCCTCCTTCCTCTTTAGAGGAACAAAACTTGTTCCACTTAATTTTTTCACTATAAGCACTATTAAATTTACTAGACCATAGGAAGTTCTTTAAAGGCATTTCTATCTCCTTGAAGATATTTTGACATAAATAGAAAGGACATAACTAGTGAATATGAAGATTATTGAGCATTAATAAGAGACTTCTAGTGTATGAAAGAAATCTATTGTTCTACTGTTAGATTCTAGAGATGACTGAGTCTAATAGAGCTTTTCAATTTGAGTAGCTGATCTTCTTGTTAGTGATTGGTATCCCTAAATAACCAGAAGGAAGTAATTGAAGATTAAGATCTCAAATAATTGAAAGGGTGTTAATGGAGTCCTTAACATCATAGGAAACAAATAGGCTACTCTTAGCTTTGTTAATGGAGAAACCAAACATAAGATTGAAAGGATTTAGGCAACGCATTAGTGTTTCCACTTAAGCAAGCTCAAGTTGATAAAGGAGCAACAGATCATCAACAAAAGACAGGTTTAAGAGCTTCAACTTCTTACATTTATGGTAGTATTTGAAGCTACCTTTTTGCTTAATTTTGTAAGAAATTGTTTTGGTCAAGATCTCAATGCAAATGGAGAAGAGATCAATTGAAAAAGGTTCCCCTTGTATCAAGCCACACACTATTGAAGTTAAGAAAAAGGTCCATGATTCACTAAAATTTCATAGGATGGAGTGAAAAAGCATTACTTCAATCATAGAATAAAGTTAGTATGATATCAAAAGCTTAAAATGCTTTATGCAGGAAAGACTAGTTGACAAAGTTAAATGCCTTTGAGAAATCAATTTCCAATACAAAACTTTTTAGAGATTTCTTGCTTACGTACCTTCTGAATAGTTACTGAGCTAAGAGCAAGTTATCTCCTATGTACCTTCCTTGTGTGAAGGCACTCTGACATGGATTGATTATAAGTTTTAGCATTTCCTTGAATTTAGAAGCCAAGATCTTACACATGATCTTATAAACCACATTGAAATATGAGATGGGTCTAAACTCATCCAAGCTATTAGGTTTAGAACTTTTAGGAACTAAAGTTATAAAGTTTTGTTCAGTTTTTTAAGCATCCTTCCCTAACACACAAAAATTCTAAAACCTCCTTACAGATCAATTAACCAATTAAGTACCATATTTTTAAGGAAAATGTGCATTGACGCCATCAATGGCCATCTTGATATCCCCTGTCTCAACTGGCTTCACTAGCAAGTATTTTAAATTTTAAGGTAAAATATTTTGAATCACTCAAGTGTAAAAGTTCTAATTCACAAAATTATTATGTGGTGAACAGTTTTAGATTGTAAAGAAAGAATTAGAAAACATAATTTCACACTTACTAATAATGAACAAGCAAACAAGTAATTAGAATCTGATTATTGAAAATAAAATTTAGAGACAAATTTCAAACACATATGAGGTCAAATTATAGTTTTGCCAATGTTTAAAGAACGATATCCCAAATTAAAACTTAATCTTTTTGAATAAAAAATGCTGAAATGAAGGTTACAGAAGTCAGAATAATACTACCAATCATAAAGGTCGTCGTTGTATTCAAAGTAAGCACTGCCTATGTGTTCAATCTCTACTTCATGGAATGACAATCAACGCTAAAAATCTAACAGCCAACAAATGTTTTTTAGACCTTAACCATATCTTTTTTTTAAAGGCCGTTGGCAAAAATAACCATATATGTCTTCTGCCTACAATAGATTTGTGTGTGTGTGTGTATATATGTTATTAATAATCTTTGTAATTCTGAATTTACAAGACCATGGGCGTCACTTTTTAAAGAATTTTCAAGCCTTATTGTTGTAGCGCGCTTGTTCAAGGAATTAATTGTAGACAAGAATAATTTGATCCTAAAAATCCTACCCTAGTTTATAAAAAGCATTGGTGTCGTCTAAGGTGATGTTGGAAATGGAAGTATAGCAAGTGAATTTCACAAAAGGATAGAAATTCTTTTGTGGCTATACTAAGTTTCATTGCTTTGCAATCTCTTAGCACAGCATTGAGCTAGATCAAGAAAATCTTGTTTGCAAGTTTGCCCTTATTGATGGTGGTGTACATATAAGCACAAACCATTGGCGAAGTTGAATTTCTTGATGGTGCCAACCCCACCATCAACACGAAGAATTTCAATACTTGAAATGACTCCAGGAAGAAGCTTAGACATGAGGTCGAGCAACACAGATTGCAGCCCTTCCACAATCTACCTACAGAGATGGGACAAAGGGAGTCCTCATTCATAGTTCCTAAAACCATCTTCCTACCTTGGTGAAACGATCCAAGAAAAGGGAATCAAGAGAATTAGTGTTGGTATGTGTTGAATATGTGACTTTGAAACAGTCAAAGATATTATTAGAGATATTATTATGATAGCCATCAAATAAATTAGATTTTATTTTATGCTGATTTAGATTAGATATTATTTGATTTTTGAATTTTAATTAAAAAAGACTGTATAAATAGACAAGCTTCTATTCAATAAAAATTGAGAGATTCTTCTCCACATAAAAAACCAACAGTATGATAACCAGTGATTTATATGGGCATTAATGGACAAGTGATGATAGTTCGTGCATTCAACTATCTTTAACTAATCTTCGTTGAAATTTAACCGCCCGCCGTAACCAATTATCTAAATATAATTCTATGAGCTAAATGTGAAAATTAGTGAGGACATGAAGTGTAATGGGATCAAGCTGGATACCAGAAATTGCTACAGAAACAGTATGATTGGAAACGTGCCTTTCTTTCACTGTCGCTTTTTTTTCCCGCATATAGACAACATCGCAGGAAGGAAATAATGCACAGCCAGCCTGTATCTATATTCTCACTGAGATGTGACATTCCAGGAATTTGATAAGCGCGTAGAAATTCGACATCCACTAGCATGATTACCGATGGAAATTATTGACAGAAAACATTAACTTTTTGTCGGTAACTTGATTTTTCAACGGTTTTTACTGAAGGCAAATTTTGTCGTTAAATGCTCGGTCAGTAAATTTACCGACGGAACTTCCGTTCTGTCTAGGACTTTACCAATCAAAAAAATTGATTCCATTGGTATCTATACCGACAGAAAATCATAAACCGTGGCGAATATATATAAAAAATCTTAGCATGTACCGACAGTTTGTCAATAACTGTCGGTAATATAGGTCAAAATACGGACGGAAAGCAAACTTCTATCTGTAAAATCCCTAAACATTTACCAATGAATTAGCAGGAACTGTTGGTAAATATGTGTTCACTTATCGACGGTTTAGCAGAAATCGTCGGTAACTAAAAAAACACATCCTTCCTCAATTCCCGCCGTAAGTATTTTCTTTTTTAAAATCTCGATATTAAATTTGATTTGAATAATTTCAATAGCTATAAATTATTTGTGCATTATTTTTTGATTTTTTTTATATATTTAATTTGTTTAAACAGAAAATTAATTGATCATATAAAGGAAACAATTTCTTCATTGATAATAAAAACGTTCAATTCTACATAAATTCAAACCAAATGACTACAACAATCCCTATTGTTCTGGTGAGCACAGATGGTCTGAGTCTCTACCCCTCCCCTTCAACTGCTCCATGTCATTTTGAAGCTTAGTCATATACTCCATCGTCTGTTGCAACTGATTTGTCAATGTCTGCATTGTGCTCTTAAGCTGGTGGATATATTCTATTGTCGGTCGTATACTTGATGCTGTTGTACTATACGTAGAGGAGTGCGAATAACATGTGTTCACAAATGAGTCTAACTCGAAGATCCTTCCACGACTGTCCCTACCACCTACTGCATCAAAATATGCCTGACTCTCATCAACAGCTTCTTCTCACTGAGACTGTCGCTGAATTGTTTATTGTATTTAGTCCTACTAGGAGACAGTGCTTATATTAGTAAGTGATAATTATTAAGAATGGATATTAAAGCATAAATTTCACATAAATTCAATTCCATACATCGGCTGTTAACGAATGTCACACCGTCATGCTTCTTAGTGTGAGTAGCGAGAAATAGGACATTTGCTTTTAGGTTACTAATTTCTATTTTATTGAACGCTTTCTAGGCTTGAACCTTGGTTGACTACAAAGTTTACACTATTCCAATTCCACATCATCTCCTTAATACAACATATATTCCAATTTGCAACAATTAATCTTCTGAACAGGCAAACCAAGACCCCTAATAAGTTTCTTCACATTGTAAAAACTATCAACCATTGTATGATCAGGAGGCAATGATTTATTATACCACTAAAGAATTTTATCAAAACTATGGTCCAAAATATGCCCTTCAGACTTTATATTCAATATTCGATCAATTGAAAACAATTGGGTCATTGTCTCACAATTTGGCCATAACTCTTGGTCTCCTGACTGTAGTAAGTCAAAAAAACTTTTTTGCATGTGAGTTAGGTTATTCTCCAAGATTTTCCATATTTTCATCAAAGGTATTACGGCTTGCATTATAAATTATTTGCATGTACAGATTTTCAGTAGCTGACTGATAATTTGTTCTAAATGGAATCCCCTCTTCAAACTCGTTGAAGTTGACAGATGATTTTGTATGATTACCCCTTAAAATGCAACAAATGTTGAATTTCTCATGTCAGGTCCACTCAAAATAATTGGGGATAAACTTTTTTCTCAACAAATGCCCATCAACCTCATCAATAGGAAGGAAACATCTGTGTTTGCACTTTTTATATAGACATATGATCTTTGGCTCATCTATATATGCAGGTTGAGAACATACATAATGAATAAAACCTTTTAACTCCGGCAACAAATTCAAGATTAATGTAACCATCAGGTGTTAATCATCTATACATCTAAGATCTATCAACATAACTTATTTCTGCACAACTATTAATTAACAATAGTGAATCATGAGTTAGTATCATTCATATTTGTCAAATATTACTTCACATGCATTTAAGATAAGACTTGTGAATCAAGACAACAAATTCTCATTATGACTCATAACCTCTTCGTATTTTTACCGATAAGCCTCACAGGAGCAATCATCACAACTTATGGGTTAAGGTTTATGGGTTCAAATATAAAAAAATGAACCTATCCTGAAGATCGAACATATATGTTTGTACACATATATGTTAGAAGATTATTAATATTAAAAGTCCTATATTAAATATGTACTCGTGCCAAATATAATAAGTATTTATTCCAATATGAATACTTATTTTAATAAATTGTATTGCCATATAGGTAGTTTTGAAAAGATGTGTGCAAAAATTTTTGACATGAAAAGTAAAGAGAAGCTAAACTTGCACGGAATAAGAATCAATGAAATAACGGATTGACATATTAAGATAATTGGAACTATGGTCTATGTCAAACTCATCTTATATTAATTCAATGATACACCAAAGTTCATACTACAAACAAAGTTCATACTACAAACAAATTTCACATCGTGCAAGCCATATCAATTAAAATTGTAGGAAGTTTAGATGGGAAGTTCATACCACAAACAAATAAATTAAGAGCACAAAAAGTAGTAAAAAACAAAATCACTTACCTCAACCGACACGCAAGCGGATCTTCCTGAAGTACATGAAGGAAAATGATGATGATGGAGCAAGAATGAAAAATATAGAAACTGATACAAATGTCATTAAAATATGTGAAAATTCATTGTTGACATTATCACCAATGAATTTTCACACCATATATGAAAATGAATTTCATTTGAATATTTGCGAAAGCTTTTCTTCAATCTCCTTCAAAGTATAAATACTGGCAACAAATGAGTTCCTACAACCAAGAACAAAATCGTTCACAATTTAGAAAGTAGGATATATTAAAACAATTGTCATGAAATATTATAATCAATGAAGGTCATTAACTATACTCAAATTATTCAACTATCAGGTGTTATCCTCAATAATTTGCATAATTATAAGTCTCCTCCACAATAAGATCATAAGTTAATACTAAGGAGCTCTTGTTTTAATTAAAAAAAGGTTATGTCATATTTTGCGATGACCCTATTAAAAATTCGACAAAATTTCTCTTATAAAATAGACATCCCCCTTTTGAAATAAGGATTCTCCTATAATAAAAATACACTTCTATATCGACCAGTAACCACAACTCATATTTGGTCTCCAAATTACATGTCTATTCTCAATTCAGTCCATTAATAGAGACATTAAAGTTGGGTTATTTTTGGAACAAATAAAAGTTCAAGAATTTAATCGCTACTTTAATTAACACTTAAACAAATAAGAGTTTATCAATATAATACAAAGTTTAAAACAAAGTTAGTCTACTATGTTTATCTCCCCCAATACATATTGTTTGTTCTTTCCTCTTTACAATCTAGATAAATCTTCACAACCCCAATTGATAAGTTACTTAATCCAAAATTGGACTCCATGAGTTTGATCCGCTTTAGTTAGACTAATTATCAAACTCTTTATATTTAGAAAATAGATCAAAATATTTCCTAATCCTTAATAAACTTTTAATTATGAAATCTATAACTAATAGCTCCACTATAGTTATGTAATATAGTTCCACTATAGTTATGTATACTTAATAACTATACCAACATGAATGACAAAATAAATTGTAGTAACATATAGTGATATCTTTATCATTTGATTGTACCATGTATTATTATCGGTCTTCATTTCTCACTGATGCGAAATTACAAAAGAAATTTCCTTTTTGAGATGAAAATCTTTTATGCTCTTATGTCTTAAGAATATCTGTTTGTACTTTGAAAATTTTTTTATATCATGAGACATGGAAATAAGACTTAATATTAACTTTCTATAAGTCCTTATGCTTGTTTTGATTTAATTACTTAAGATTATCAAAAATTTTAAGAATTTGTATCTTTTTGATATGCTATGAAATAATGCATAAAAAAACAATAATCTTTATTACTATGCAATGATGATCATCATTGCATAAATGATGCAATTCAATTACATTAATTGAAAACTTATATTGGAGT
Source organism: Erythroxylum panamense (assembly GCA_027123425.1). Classification (NCBI taxonomy): domain Eukaryota; kingdom Viridiplantae; phylum Streptophyta; class Magnoliopsida; order Malpighiales; family Erythroxylaceae; genus Erythroxylum; species Erythroxylum panamense. The sequence goes on from JAOTIZ010000202.1 coordinate 19,660,117, forward strand.
AAAATTAAAAACTAGGCTAATTATTAGCACAAAAGACTTTAGCATACTCATGTTAGTAACATGTCCCTTATAAACATTAACGCATAGTACTTTAATTAGTGGATTAACCTTTAATTAGTGGATTAAGTAACATATACTTAGTCCTAATAATGTCTTATATGAGTTTTATAACAATCAAACATTTGACTTTTAAATGGTAAGAACTTATGGTATTCTTATTGTTTTTACTAAGTTGCACTATTTAATTGTTATCACAATACAAAAATATAGATATAAATTTTGAATCAACTAAAAAAACTCCCCAATGAGATTTCTTCATCATTCAATTTGTGATGCATCTCCATAAAGTTAATATTGTGACACTTGGCTTGGTGACATCTAAATATCATTAAGTCTAAGTACGTATAAACTTTAGGGATAAGATTACCATCTTTTATGTATGGCAGTATATAATTTTTTGTTCCATTTAAATACCTTAAAACCTGCTTCAATATATTATCTAATAGATTACTCCATTATAAGAACAAAACATAATAGAAAAAGTAGAGTTTGTTAAATTTAATTCATCAACCTTTATCACACCACACCACAATTCTTAAATTGATGATATAAAAGATTATATTAAAATACATGACTTAGGTTAAATTACAGTTTATAATGGTCACAATTCTATTAAGTAGGCTTCAAAAAGATTGTCAAATGGGTTCAAAAACTTATAGTATGATTAATAATATAGCATCTATTCCAAAAAGGTCAACTCTTATATGCATACATTTCTTAGAACACATGGTATGTAGAAAATTTTCATCCCTAACTATTAAAAAAATGACAACATTTTTCTATTATTTACCATCATGTCCAATAGTTTACTCAGCAAACCATCAAACAATAACAACCATAACCAATGAAGCCAACCCATTGTCAACAATTAACTTGAAATTTTGAAAAAATTTCATCCACGGACACCCACACAGCAGATGAGGTCAAAGAAGACGGCCATACCTTGATGAAAATCGCCAGAGAAGACAACTCCTCACGTCGGAGACACAACAGCTCGACAGAGGCAGACGATGTCGGATGCAGGAGAACTCAAATAACGTTCTTTAGTTAACCTGAACGACGTAGTTTAGTTTAAAACCAAATGACGTCGTTTTGGTTAACTTAAATAACGTTCTTCAGTTAACCTAAATGACGTTGTTTGGTTTAAAATCAAATGATGTCGTTTTGGTTAACTTAAGTAACAATTTCCAGTTAACCAAAACGACGTTGTTTGGTTTTTTAATCCAAATGACGTTGTTCTGGTTAACTGGAAAACGTTCTACTACAACTAAAAATGATGTCGTTTGGCTTTAAACTAAATGACGTCGTTTTAGTTAAGTTAAAGTATTTAGTTTCAGTGACAAACGACGTCGTTTTGTTTAACATTATCAATAACCTTGAACTTTTGTGTTGGGAAGACGATGCTTTTTCTGACGTAATTACCGACGAAATTTTCTGTGGGCAAATTACGATTTTATCTTTTTCATTTTTCGGACAATTTTACCGACCAATATAAGATATCCATCAGTAATTACTGACGGTTTCTTTACTGTCGGCAATATTCTGTCGCAATTTTAGAGTTTTCTTGTAGTGCTCCCAATTCTAGAAAGGAACGAGGAACGTCTCCTAGCTAGTTTGTCCATAGAGTACCTGCTTTAATCACTATTTTCATTAAATTTATTTGGCCGATATAATAAAAATGAAAACTGCTTACTTATGCTCATTGTGAAATAAAATGTCATAATCGAGATTAAAAAAAGTTTGGAATAGTATTATTCAGATATCCTTTGTGTTTGTTAAAATCAAAGCATTAATTATAAAACCACATGCTACGTATGCTATAACTGTAGGATAAGTTAATGCATGTATTAGTTGTGCATTACTTCTAAATACAAGAAGAAAATATGATTAATTTTTGTAATAATTAATTATTCTGCAAGTAAATTAAGGCACTGTCTAAAATGTAAAGTACTTACATAACTAGTTGTAATGTTGAACTTATGATGTAATTGAACTCACAGAGCATCGATCTGACTAGTTTTATATGGAATATCCAAATGCTAAACAGGAAAAAAAATATATCATTTGTTGCAGCCTTTTCAGTCACTTTCTTCCTCTTCTTGTTTTTGTCAATGTGTATATACTATTTTGGTTAACTTATAACCAAATGGTAGAATTCTCTTTCCTTCCTAGCTATAATTATTTAGCATCAAAAGGAACAATAAGAGTCGTTGAGAAGTCCCTTGACGCTTATTTGAGAGTAACATGTATCTTATCTCATCACGACCCGAGCTATGAGACTCACGTAAGGAATCTACAATTCACTCACCTTCAATCTTTTAGAACAAAAATGAAAGCTTGCTTGTACTTTCTGTGTTAAAATTGATAACGCCATGTAACGTAAAACCATCGCTACCCTTAAGCACCTATATATGAGACTCAAGTAAGGAATCTGTAAGTCACTCCCCACCAAACTTTGAGGACGAAAAAGAAAGCTTTGCCTCTGCCTTGCATGATTTCATTTGGCACACAATAGTCATCTTTTCTTGTGACAAAAGGATTCCTCCTTACACTCAAGCGAAAAAGCTACTTTTGATCTGTTGACTGAGAAAAACCCTTCTACACTAACAACACTTGCATTCATCCTTTCTATGGTCGGTTTTAGATATCAGGACTGCAGAAGCAAACATACGCATCCTTCAATAATGCTTAAAGCAAATTCCCTTTGTGTCATCATGTGTCCAAAAAAGAAGTCCCCATACAAGACACCGACCCTTTCTTCAACTTATATATACTACTGACAGTCTGACGCTGACACCTATAAGGGTTAACATTTCATTGAAGCAATAATATATTATCTTCCTCTTTTCTTTCTCTATCACAAGGAAAAGTAGATACCTTTCACGTCCCACATCTTTTGCCTTTCGTACATTCCGCCTGCGTGCACAAAATAAATGCCAACTCTATTGATTCTTCACTTGTATTCTCCTCCCTCTCTCATCTCCCATACACCACTTCATCTCTCTCTCTCCATTGCCTAATGGTTCCAGAGTTAGAGGTACGCCACGCATTCCTCAGTCAAGGATCACCTCATGTATTGCTTTCGCAGAAATATGAAGGGAATTTAACTTTTCGTTCACAGTTTGCTTTTAACCGTTTATGAGTCTGCTTCTTTCTCAAATGCAGAAACCTCGAGTCACTGAGATACACGTCCGAATGGACTGCAACGGGTGCGTGCAGAAGATCAAAAAGGCATTGCATGGCATTAATGGTAAACTGTTAAAATGTTGATAATTCCTGTCAATGTTGTTGTTCAAGACTAATCATAATCTGGAAATTCCTCATGTCTGATGTACATAAATTGTTGCATGTCGCACAGGTATATATGATCTGAATATTGACTTCCCCCAACAGAAGTTGACAATAATTGGGTGGGCAGATCCAGAGAAAATAGTCAAAGCCATTAGGAAAACTAGGAAGATGGCCACTATATGTTCCCACTCAGAATCAACAGAGCCTGCTGCTCAGCCACCAGAGCAATCCCAACAACCATCTGAAGGTGGTTCGCCGCCACCTTCTACGGCCTCTGACACGACTAATCCTCCTCCAGCAGCAGAATCATCGGCAGCACCACCACCAACAGAACCACCAAAAGATCCACCATCACCACCAGAGAATCCATTACCTGAGGAGAAACAATCACCAGCACCACCTGCTGCTTCGGATAAGAGTGCAAGCCAATCTAATCAACAGCGCTTTGGACCAAAAGATGTAGGAGAAGTTCACGTCATATACCACCACCCTCCCCCATCGGACTATGGCAGCTACAGATATGGCTACAGACACAGTTACAATGGTCATTGGAATAGATATGCCAGTACCGGTCCAGGATTCTCAACAGAGCCACCGCAGCCAATCTACGTCACACATAGCTACAACACATATCATCCATCATCATATGTTACTAGTTATGAGTATATACAATCGCCACCTCGACGAACATTTTATAACAGCAAGATGGATCGCTACAATGATGATTATCATGACAACAATCGAAATGGAAACATCATATCTATGTTCAGTGATGAAAATCCAAATGCATGTAGGATAGTGTAAAACGGGTCAGAGAGAATGTGAACCCCTTGTTTCGCCTCGAGGAAATAGAGGAGTGAATTAATGAGCAACAACTAAAAGAATTACAGAATCTGGTGGCTGCATTACTTCTTCAGAACCATGTGATAACGTTGTTCAGGAAAGAATGAGAAGCTTTTAAGTTCCGTAAGAATCAATTCTCTGCATTTCACTTCCAGGGGGCCATATGAATTTTTTTTAGAAGATTCCTATAAGGACTAATCCTCAGCCTTCAGTTTGTGAGAAACTCGAAAGGAGGTTGTTCAGATTATGTGCCAATGTCAACAAATGGGAAATTGGTATTCAAACCAATATGAACTATTAATATGTTGGGAAATCGGGTTGGGATCTGACCCGACCGCAGCGGAATAATCACGAAACTCTTTCGTGACTTTTGATTTTTCAAAAACTAAGATCTATTTAATTCTATAAAATGATTAACATGAATCAAAATAAAACGAAAATTTAATTCGTAACTTATTCCGAAGCTTAATCTTTATCTTGATGCATCCCTCGAACCGTTTCTGAAACCGATCCGTCTCAACCACAGCAGTCGCACAAGTGTCCGGCCTCTAACGGTATCCACATAATAAGTTGAGAGAACTCTGTAACTTTTACAAAGAGGGTTA
>JAOTIZ010000202.1:19670949-19695688 GCA_027123425.1 Erythroxylum panamense
ATTCCGGTACCGGATTTGGGCCGGAACGGTACGTACCGGCCGGTACCGGCCGGTACGGAACGGAATTCGGTACATTGAGTGGGATTGATTAAAATTAAAAAACAACGAGACTTGAGACAGCGCAGCATGTGGGTTGACAGGACAGAGAGAGCAAGAGCGGGGGGTTAGTGGGACCCAGTTCAATCATGTTTGGAATTGCTAGCCTGGCTTCAGTCAATTGACAGAACATAACAGCACTACTCCAAAAGTCCAATCCACCGCAACCCACAGTTATGCTCATCGGTCAAAATTTTAGCAAATTGGTTATAATGAAATGTGATAACTAGAAAAATTTACACACTGCCCTTCAATTCAATAGCTATTCAACTAAACAACTTTTTTCATTGATTGAGACAGACGGTTTAAAGGTACTTTCTTATTATTAAGACCCTTCTAAAATACCTTGTAAGCAATAAAAAAATAAAATGAAGCAGGTAGCCGTAGCACAGTGACCAGGTACATTACAATCTTATCATAAAAAGTTTAAACAAAAATAGGGATGTGATGAAGCAAGTTAAAGTTGTTGAGTTATTCCAGTCACCTCTGCTCGTAATAAAAGTGATGAGCGCCAGCATCCAATGTTACAGGTCGAGGTAAGCTAGCAGAATCCGATGTTATGTCAATAATTTTACAACTCCAATGCCGCTTTTTTATTTTTCAATCACACTTGACTACACACCGTCAAGGACTTTGGGACATTGACTTCTAACACCAATCCTTTCTTTGTCGCCTGCTTGCGTCGATTAGATTGTATTAGTATTTGTGTATTTATTTTAATTTAACGGATTAAATACTTGGCCCATTCTTGCTCTGGATCTACAGGCCTTTCAAATTGGATTTGTTAGCCCAAATTCCATCTCCATCCTTAAACCCTCCACTCATCCCCCAACCGATGGCCGCTTAACCAGCAGACCAACTAATTTGCGACAAACAACAGAGCCAACACCTTCCTACCTCCAGCTTTTGATTCAATGACGCCGAATAAGAAGAAGAGGAAAGTCTCAACGTCAGATGTTAAATCCCCTTCAGATGGCTCGGCATCCAAGAAAACCAAGCTCGGTAGCTCTAATGCCTCCAAAAAGGAACTCAAGGAAAGTTTCAAACTTTCTAAGAAACCCAAGATACGGAATGGCCCCAAGTTCAACAAAACAAATTCTGGTGACGGGAAAAAGGAGATTTTATCGAACCGGGACCGAAGACTCCGCGCCAAGGTTGTGCTGGTTTTGTTTTTGTTTTGCCCCTTTTGTTAACTGACTGGTGGGTGTGGGATGTCTCTAGCGTTCCGTGTTCGGTGATTGAATTGTGAGTTTTTTTTGTAGGAATTGGCGGAGGCTAGGAAGAAGAAACGGAAGCGACATTACAATCTGGAGCAAGTATGTTAATAACTATATTCTTCATATTCCCTTTGCAGTTGACAGTTCAGGTGTGGGCTTGTCTTAGCTTTATTTATTGTCCCTGACGACTACGGTCTGAAATGATTTCTTCTGTATCTGAAAGGAGCTTGCGTCTCTCTGGGAAAAGATGAGGCATCGGAATATTGCCAAAGAAGGAAGATCCAAGTATGTTATTTGTTCTAGCAAAATTCGGTCGTAGTAAGTTATAATTGGTCTGATAATTTATTATTATTTTGTATCCATTTGTTTCCCTGTGATTTCTAGGTTAATTACTGAGGCTGTACAAAAAATGAAGGGAAAGATTCCAGAAATTGCTAGCTCCCATGTATCTTCTCGTGTGCTGCAGGTGGATTTTAGCTTTGACCTTCTTCTTTTGTCTATCTTCACTGTTTCTGATCTCGAATTGCTTGCTTGTAACTTCTTCTCATAAACCTCTTGTATTTTTGGCTCTTATTCAGACGTGTGTTAAGTATTGTTCTCAAACAGAGAGGGATGCTATTCACAGTGAACTCAAGCCGCATTTTCTCACCTTGGCATGCAATACGTATGCAGTTCATCTGGTTAACAAGATGTTAGATAATGGTATGATCATATTTAAAAGAATTGATTGATATGGAAAGGATATCAAAAGGCCAGTTTTATATGTTCTAGATCATCAAGCAACTTGTTGTTGGTCTGTTCATGCCTGATTTTCATGTCTTCTTCTGACAGCTTCCAAGAAACAGTTGGCTGAGTTTATCTCTGCCCTCCGTGGACATGTTGCATCTCTCTTGCGGCACATGGTTGGATCTGTTGGTATGTTGTATACGGTGCATTTTGTTTCCCAATTTAATGTTAATGCATCTTATATTTTCTTTGTTGTGCTCTGCTTAAGTTAGCTTTTCCTGGCATGCATTTCCTAAAACATAGTAAGTTAGACTGAATCTTGATCAACCTCTCTCTTATTCTTCCACTTGCAGCACATGGTTGGATCTGTTGGTATGTTGTATACGGTGCATTTTGTTTCCCATTTTAATGTTAATGCATCTTATATTTTCTTTGTTGTGCCTCTGCTTAAGTTAGCTTTTCCTGGCATGCATTTCCTAAAACATAGTATGTTAGACTGAATCTTGATCAACCTCTCGCTTATTCTTCCAGATGCATTATGTATTGCATTTCTGGACTTGTAACCATGAAAGCTTTTGTGATCGTGTTTGGTTTTGGGTTCTGTTAATCTATTGAATGTGGCTTTGAAGTGTGCGGCTGACTTTTTTTAAGTATCTGCATTAGTGTTGTACATCTGGTTGCATTTTTATTATTGCAATTTTCATGTAGTGCCATAACTTGCTTAATTTTCTGTGCAGTTGTTGAGCATGCATACCAATTGGGAAATGCCTCTCAAAAACAAGAGCTTTTGTTGGAGTTGTATTCAACTGAGCTGCAGTTGTTTAAGGACCTTGCTTTACTGAAGGAAACTAAGTAAATGCTTCATAGTTGGCTAATTCTGAATTATCATACTTGGCTGCTTTGACCTTTTATTACATTACAATCATGCTCCTGTTCGCTTCTTGCCATCTAATCCTAGGTTTTGATTGTCTTTCAGGTTGCTAGATGTGATCTCAAAGCTGAGCTTGCAAAAAGCTTCAGTCTTACGGCACATGAATGCTGTTATACAGCCAATTATAGAGAAAGGAATAGTTGACCATTCTATCTTACACAGGCTGCTGATGGAGTATTTAAGCGTAGCTGATAAGGTGGTATTAACTTTTAACTTGTACTATAAATTCTAGAAAATAAATTTTAGAAGTCTTCCCTTACCTGCGAAATTTTTGCTTGAAACTTGTGTCCTTTTTCTTAACCGGTGTTTATTTGTAGTCTTCTGCAGCAGAGCTGCTGCAACAGTTGTCAAGTCCACTTTTGGTTCGAATGATTCATACAAGGGATGGATCTAGGCTTGGAATTTTGTGTATCAAACATGGCAGTGCAAAGGTTTGTTTAAGATTTCTGATAGCTTATATTACAACAAATGAGCTGGTGGTTCTTCAATTTGACCATATAGAGTGTGATTTCCGAATTTTGAGTAAGCTGTCAATTGCACTTTGTTTTCATTTTATCATATTCAGGAAAGAAAGAAGATCATCAAAGGAATGAAAGGCCACATAGGCAAGATAGCCCATGATCAATATGGAAGTCTGGTACACTTTTTTTTTTTTTGGGTACTTAACCTGCATTAGGTTGTTGTTCTTGGTTTATTTGTTGTAATTTATTGATGTATCTGTTGCATTAAAGATCTGAATTTACAAGATTTTGCATTCAAATATTTATGGAAGCCTTAGATATACTTCCATAATCCTAACGTATATGCGTCAACTTAAAAGTATGTCCTTACAAGCTTTATTTTAAGTTCAAACATATCTCTCTTTTTCCTGGAATCTTCTCCTTTGAATTTTGTTTTCGTTTTCGTTTTCCTTTTTCTGGGGGAAGGGAGGAGGGAAGAAGGGTGGAAAGGGGTGGGCATGGGTAGAAAAAGGGTCAAAAGACCACGCAATTCAATTGGAATAGAGAAATGGCATGAGAAACTCATGGTTATCAATGTGATTGAGTGAGCTGTGACAGTGTCTAATTCTTTATAACTATGGTTCTCTTAAGGTTCATCAATATTCTGATGTCTGCACTATCAATTTTTTAATGATTTTCTTCTCTAATTATTTGCTAATTTTTGTATTCTATACCCATTATTTTCAGGTGCTTGCCTGCATTTTTTCAACTGTTGATGACACGAAACTTGTAACAAAGGTTCTTGAGTGATGCTTATTGTGATCACTTATTTTAGATAGATTTAGATATAACCTTTTAGTGAAGTTTCTTACGAAAATTTTCTGATAACAGATCATCATTAGCGAGCTTCAATCAGTTTTGAAGGAGCTGGTTTTGGATAAGGTTCTGCTACTGCAACTCTTATTGTTTTCACTGCTATGTGTAATACCTTTTGCAATATTTTATACGTGTGATATCTTGTTTTATTGATATTGAGTCCCCTTCAAGTTAGTATCTTGTTTTTACTGATCTTGAATCCCCTTCCACTTAACTACCTATCTCAAGGAAGATTTTGAGAATTTGGTTTGCTTTGAATTCACAGTGTAGTGACATTCTTTTGTTGGGAAACTTTCTGAATGTTCAATGAAACGCCTCAAACAAAAGTTTTAGGACATTATTATTTTTAATAGCATTCTGCTTTAAATCTTTCTTACTATATTGGCATCTTATCCTCTAGAAAAAATTTTTGTTTCCATATTGTAGAGTGGAAAGCGCCCATTATTGCAACTCCTACATCCCAACTGTTCACGCTATTTTACTCCTGATGATATGACTTCACTTAATCTATATGTACCCTCCCTTAGTGCCAAGGTAGACTGAAGTCATTTATCATTTCTAAAACCTTGTTTCATGTTTTCTTTTGTTGGTTCTGATATTCACTGTTGATGCAACTCTGATAAGTTTTGCTCTATTATTAGGGAGAGCCAGAAGAAGATTCTAAAATGAAGTCTGCTAAAGATCAAGAATCTAGTGACAATGAGGACAGCAGTGTGAAAGAAATTACAATGGCTGAGGGGAAGGAGAGCACAAATCCTGATTACCTTCACTTGGTTGAGGGTGGAAAGAAAGATCCTTCCTTGAGAAGACGTGAATTGTTGGTTGACAGTGGCCTTGCCGAGGTTTCTTGCATCAACTTAAGATACTCATAATTGAGTTACATTTTGTCATAACAGTGATTTCTTTCTATTTTGCAGAGTCTCGTGGATACATGTACCAAGAATGTGGCGGAATTACTCGGATCAAATTTTGGGAAAGAAGTACTATACGAGGCAAGAAAATTCGTCTTTACCCAAAATTTGTCCAGAACTAGAGATTTGTGAAGATTTAACTATTTGAGATATAAGTGTTTTAGTAGTTTAGGATGCTACAAAACCACTTGCATGCTGTTGTCTTTGCTAATGATTGGGCTTATACAATAATTGGCTGCCTAAATTTGCAGGTTGCCACTGGGGGTTCTGATGACATTCTCCACCCAACTATGAATGACAAGTTGAATAACTTGCATGAGGCGATAGCCTCTCTTGCAGCAAAGTCTAAATCGGAAGAATCAGAAGAGGAGCATTTCCTTGAAAATTTTCACTCTAGTCGAACCATTAGAAAAATGGTGTTGGACAGCTCCAAGTTTGCGACCACTTTATGGACGAAAGCTTTGAAAGGGAAATGTGGGTTATGGGCTGAAGGTCATAGGTGAGCCTCGATACACATATTTAGTTCCTGGCATAAATGATTGAGTCATAGCATAAATGCGATGTCTGATCAGTAAACTCTCTGCAGTTCTAAGGTAATATGCGCATATCTAGAGTCCTCAGATGCTAAGGTCCGTGAAATGGCCAAGAATGAGCTGCAGCCGTTGGTCGATAGCGGTGGCCTTCTTAAAATGCGGGAAAGCAGGAAATGAAGCATACGTTGTTGATACGCAGTAGGACAGTTGATGAGTTACAGTAGTGCAGAAGTTTTTTGTACCTCTGAAGGAAAATGTGGATGCTTTAATTATTATCTTATGGAGCAACAAATTTTGAAAAGTTAATTTCTTATGAATTGTTTGTAAGATCATTACATTCATTCAAAACTAAGTAAGAACATGAAACAGTGGGGATCCTCCAGTGTGAGTCAGTCAGTCAGTCCTACTGAACAGAGTACATATCTGTTACCTTACCTTCATACATGCATTAGCCTTTTCTTGTTCCCTAGTTCTATTCTTTTCTTCTATCAAAGGCATAGTCATGGATCTCAAAATTATATCATACGATACGATTCCTTCACATGATTTTCGTAAAATAAAATAGTTAAATTTAGAAACTACTGAGGACGTTCCAGTAATTTCATATAAAAAGCAAAGAATTCCTTTTCCTCTCTCGCCCACGCTCAATTTTATCTTCTTCGCTCAATTCTCTCTCTCTCACTTCCTCCTAATTTGTTTTCACACCCCATTTTCTGCGTTTTCTTCCTTTTCGTAATCTCGAAAATTCCACAGTTTCTTTCGTAATTTAGGTTTTGGTTTTGGACTTTTCGTTTTGTTGAGGTTTTGATTCATCCGCCGACCCGTACTTATGGCGGCGGGGACAATGGCCACCGCCGCCGGAGCGGCGGTCCTGCTGTACTACGTGATGAGCCGGAGATGGGCGGCGAAGACGGAGGATGACGAAAGCGGCGATTTGTCCAAAACGAGATCGGGGAGACGCAGGATCGTCCGCCGGCCGGCGCAAGCTCCGGCAACGTGGCTGGAGACGATCACGACGTTGTCGGAGACACTTCGGTTTACTTATTCAGAGACTCTTGGGAAGTGGCCTATCGCTGATTTGGCTTTTGGGATTAATTATTTAATGCGTAGGCAGGTGGGTTCTTGAGTTGTTATCAAAAGTTTGGATCTTTATTTTAGAAGGTTTGAACTTTTAGGCATTGATGATACTGAATTATCTATCTGTTTGGTGTTCGCTTATTTAGAACTAAAAGGGTTTGTTTCTATACTATTTCTTGGGGGCTAAGAAAGATCTGGATTGCTAACTAGTATTTTCTCGTTGCATGAAGAGTGTTGTCTGATTTTTGACTGGGTGTTAATTTTTTGGTCTTCCTTTTTAATGATTCTCAGGGTAATTTGCACGTTGCAAGTGTGTACGCTGGTAGCAATTGTTTACAGCTTAAAGGTCAGGAGATTATTGCCGAGCTGCAGAATCTGTTGAGATTGTTGACTCGTTGCATGTTTTTCTCTAAAAAGCCATTTCCGGTGTTTCTTGAAGCTGCTGGGTATTCTCTTGATGATGTTCTTCTTCAGAAGCCGAAAGCAGGGGTATGCTTCATTTCCCTATAAAGCCTGTAGGGATCTATCCAGTTGGTCTTTAATATTTCACTTCATCTGTTACTGTAAATCGTTTGGTTTGTTAGGTTGCTTTTGTTTTTAATTAGTTCGTTTAGATTGTTACGAATTAGTGATTGCTTTCTACTTGACATTGTTCTTTTAATCTCTCCCAAATATCTGTTTGCTGGGGTTATTGTGCTCTGTGGAAAATTAAATTCAAATTGTTGCTAAGTTCAAGGCTTGGTTGTGAAGTTTATAAGGATGCAAGGAGACAACAGTAATATCTATAAGATGTTCTTTCTTTCTTTGGGTGGTTGTACCTGCCCTCTGGACCTAATTATTCTTAATCAACTTGTACAGTTGTGGGAATAAAGGATTAGCCTTTCTAATTTATTAATTCTCATGATAAACATCATTAATATTCAGTCTGTTGAAAGAATGATAGAGCAAGCTTTTTTCCTCTAACTATCTTGATATGTTTGCAGATTTTGAAGCCTGCTTTCACAATTATACATGATAAAAATTCGAAATATTTCCTTCTACTGATTCGTGGTACACATAGCATCAAAGACACACTAACAGCCGCGACAGGAGCTGTGGTCCCTTTCCACCATTCAGTTTTACATGATGGTGGTATAAGCAATTTAGTACTAGGATATGCACATTGTGGAATGGTTGCTGCAGCTCGATGGATTGCTAAACTGAGTACTCCTTCCCTTCTTAATGCACTTGCTGAATATCCAGATCACAAACTTAAGGTGATTATCAAGTTTCCTAACTGAAGTATCATATTAATGTTTCTTCTTTGCTTTGTGGAGTTTTTCGACCTCATTTGCATTTAGTCTAACTCTTCTAGTATTTAATACAAGAAGAGATTCAACAATCTTCTAGTTCTACTCAATTTGGAAGAGTGGCAAACTGCATTATAATTTCTAACAAATATAACTCACCATTTCTGTGTATAAGAATAGCATCCAAGTCAGAAAAAAGCAATCATACTGTTTTTTAAGTTGCAATAACTAATTGCTGTAAGCTTACTGACGGATCATGTTTGTGGTTACACTTTGATAATCTGACATATGTGTCAGAGATCTACTCAACTGTGCAGACTTACATGTTGCAGAATTTTCCCATTATAAGCATTCCTCTTGATTGTTCACTTTTGATATTCAGATTGTTGGGCATTCGCTTGGTGGCGGTACTGCAGCGCTACTAACCTACATTCTTCGAGAGCATAAGGAGTTGTCATCTAGTACTTGTGTGACATTTGCCCCAGGCATGTACTTAATATTTGTAATAAATAAAAGTAGACATGTGATCTGGGTTATGAAGATTTTTATTGCAAAGATGCCTTAATCTGCCTTGTCTGCAGCTGCTTGTATGACATGGGATTTAGCTGAATCAGGAAAGCATTTTATTACTACTGTTGTTAATGGATCAGATTTGGTACCAACATTTTCAGCTGCTTCTGTTGATGATCTTCGCTCTGAGGTGCTTCAATTTGCCATCAACAATTCTTTATTATTATTTATCTTCTAGACCAGATTTTTACATTTAAGAATTGTTAAATCAGGTTACAGCATCATCGTGGCTTAATGATTTGTGGGATCAAGTTGAGCATACCAGAGTCTTAAATGTTGTTTATCGCTCAGCAACTGCTTTAGGATCTCGTCTACCATCTATAGCTAGTGCAAGGGCCAGAGTTGCTGGTGCTGGTGCACTTATACGCCCTGTCTCTAGCAGCACTCAGGTAAAGATCTTATACAGTTATTTGTGATGCAACAGCCATATTAGTTGTTTCAAACCCCCAATAATTGAATTTAGAAATTTTTCTGTGATATCTTCGCACGTGATGTCTTGTTGCATGCTTCTGTTGTCCTTTTCAATGCCCTTGTTGTGCAAATTGTTTGAGGTCTTGCCTTGTACATTGTAGGTTGTAATGAAGCGGGCACAGAATGTCGCTCAAGCAGTTGCCAGGACACGATCATCATTAACATCATGGTCATGTATGGGACCACGTCGTCGATCTGTCATGCCATCATCAACCTCCATAGTAGAGGCGCTGCCAGAAGCTTCTGTTGTGAGAAAGGGTTCTGAAGCTCTTGTTACTGAAGTCCAATCTGGCGACTCGATAGAAATCAAATTAGAGTGTAGTCTGAGCAGTGACTCAGGGCATGATGACACAGAGGAAGATGAACCACTTATTTCTCATGATAGAGTTGTGTCTTCATCTGCCATGGAGGATGTTACCGAAGGTGAATTGTGGCGGGAACTGGAGAAGGAGCTTCAGAGACAGGAGGATGAAGTTGCTATTAGAGCACAGGAAGAAGAAGAAGAAGCTGCTGCCAGAGAAATTACTGAAGAAGAGAATGTTCTGGCAAATGCAAGTGAAACAAAGAACACCATTTCTCCAACAGATGTTGTAGAAAACCACCGGTTCTATCTCCCTGGCAGAATAATGCATATGGTTACTATCCCATCAAGTGAGACTGCTAATTTAGATGATGATGATGAGCACACGGTCGAACATGTTGGTATATATGAGACTCCTAGAGAACTGTACAGTAAAATCCGTCTATCAAGAACAATGATCAATGATCATTACATGCCTATGTATAAGAGAATGATGGAATTGTTGATCAGTGAACTTGAAAAAAATGAAGATTGTAGTTGTCTTTTACTGGAACAATGAATATACTATAAAAGAATTTACAGCATTTATACATACCATAGCTGAATCTAATCATTCATACAATGATGTGCTGAATTTGATGAATATGAGCTTCTGTGCTGTTAGTAATTATTTGCTAATAACTGGTTTAAGTGGCATAGTGTCTCCAAAGATGCAGGTTATCATGGTAAAACAATCTCTGACGAACTTGAGCTGAAGCCTTTAGGTGCAAACTGGGTTAACAGGTTACAGAATGGAGTATGGTATGCCTTTCTGAAAATGGTTTGCAGTGGTGGTACAATACTGGAGATGTTTAACTTTATTGGCTTCTTTTCCCCTTATAATCAGATCGTTGATAGTTCATAAGCAACTCTTGGTACTTGCTACTTGTTCTTTTAGCTTTTCCAACAGTTATGAGTATGGACTCGTCGACCTGTGGAGAAATAAATTCCTAAGTGATTGTTGGTTTAATGCGACAAACATAGAGAGGTTTATGAAACAATATTTTACCTCTAGGATTTTTTTCTGTTGTACTCAAGTTATATTTAGACCATATTTGCACGGAAATCAAGCAGTGACATTCTTATCAACTGCTTCCATTTGTTTTTGATACTTCGGTTAGAAATCAGCTACTGAGGACTGTTTCCATTGAAATTCAAAATCGAAATTCATTGATCCCTTTTTTTTTTCCAGCTTCCTACAATTTTGTTCCATAGTAATTATGCATACTTTTTGTCTGCTTTGTAAATTGCTAAAACCTCAACATTGGTATTCTTAAACAGAAGTTTCTTAATTCCATGGCAAGAATGCAGCTTCTTTTGCTATAATCAAAAGATGCATCAAGTTATCAGCTTCTTGGAGACTCGGAAGCCTAGCTTTTCTTCCATTATGCTTGCACCTGTTGTTGCAAAAAAAAAATTTGCGGATGGTTGTTATATGGTCTCCAATGAATGTGATCCAAAAAGTTGTAAGCTTCTTCACCTAAATTCTTTGATGCGAAAGCACTTCTCAACAGTTATGTTTAAGTATTTACAACTGAGCAGAGAACAAGGGTTTAGGGGCAGTAGAGGCCTTCGATATATTTCTTGGTATAAAGGAAAAAAATCACTGGTCATCCACACTTTAAGGAGTTAAGCATTGGTTTGCGCTATATACATTACTACTAGCATTCTTTGAGAACTTGAAGCCTTTGTGTTATCCATCTCTGGTGCTGGTAGCTTTGGTTGAAACTGGTAAATTGTGAGGCTCTTGATGCGAAGGTGGAGTATGAAAGAAGAGACAAATGGCCGATATATCGTCCATTGCAATGCCTCTTCTCTTATACTTCCATGCACGAACAGCATATTCAACCAGCCTTTTTGCTGATTTTTCTTTGTCAACTGCTGAAGAGACTATCTTGACTGCTTCTTGGTTAGAAACAATGTCCCATACCTGAGCACAATAGAGAAACAACACCCTCAAGCTTCAAATGGTCATGCATTACCTATAATTCATCTTCGCTTATTCACTTAAATGTTTAAAGATGTTTAGATGCTGTGTATTGCAAATCACGATTATGCATACCCCATCTGTTGCAAGAATCACGAACTGATCTCTGCTTGTTATGTTCCTATGAGTCACATCGGGTACAGAAATGAGCCCAAAATCTTTGACGCAGTAGTCACCTAAAGACCTTGACATTGCTAGTCCTGGCGTCATCCCATTTGGCATCCAAACTCTATACACCCCTGGTTCATCATTTAAACAAAATATTCGACCCCGGGATTTTATGATTCGTTCAGCCTCCTCTGCCAATTAGCACAAACAGTTTAAGTAACAAATGCTTATTTTATCAGAAATTCAGAGAAAGTTCAAGTACTCACCGGGTAGATTTGGTTTAAAGTCTACAGTAAGCTGAAGTGCTACCAAGCTGCCATCATCAGAGGTGGTCGCCAAAACAGCCCGAGAATCGCCGACGTTTGCTACAACAAGATGTTCTCCCTAAGCAAAGTTTTAGTGCACCAGTAAACTGAATGGATCATAGAGTTTCTGAGCGTGACATTAAGTAAAAGAACAAAACAATCGATAGACATACGTGTTTAACAAGAGTTAAAGCTGTAGTGCCACTGGAAGAAGAATCAATCCCTGGATGTAGCTTAAGTTGTTGATCAATGGCTGCATAAGTGTTGATGTACGACTGCTTCCATACCTCAAACAAAGAGAGGTTTCTTTCCAGTCCCACTTCAAAATCTTTGCCAAGAGATGTCAAACCAAGATTTTCTTGCCAACTGCGGAGCAACGAAGAAGGAAGTGATTTTCTAACCCTTTTGGCAATAACATGGCCCCAGGGACCATGTCCATCAAACACCCCACAGAAGGTCGTGTCCTCTTGGCATCCAAATTCCTGCCATAGATAACAGGTGTTGTATTATGTTTGTGCAAAAATTTACAACAAACACTGGCAAGTGCTAAAGCGTATATACCTCCCATACAACGATTCGATCCTGGTTGATACCCTTCTGTCCTCTTTTTGTGTAAACTGAGGCCAAATTATTATATTTGTTGGATCTCGCAACACCAGAGGATTTCACCATCAACTCTTTCTTCTTTGATTCTTTTGTTTCCTTTTCAGCATTCCTTTGAGAATTCCTCTCTTTCTTGACTGATACTGTTTTCGCAAGTCCTTCTAAAAGGGATGGAAAAGACACCATTTCTTCTACAATATAGATTCACACTGTAAACTTTCGGGAGTATATAATGAAATGCTTCACCTCTAAATTTTCAATTAGGACTATCTTTTCTGTTTCCATCTAAATCAACCTTTTCAAAGCCAGACAATTTACCAACTTCTGTTTCCTATATATATTTAGGCATACCGCACTTTCTATATGATGAAACCTGAATCCTTAAGCTTTCAAGGGCATAATTTCTTCACTTTCTTGGACATTTTGGAAAGCAATATATCGATCCTATCATATAAATTCCCTTGATCATCCTAACCAGTCTCACAAGTCACAAAAATCTAAGTTGTTTGATTGATCATCTAAACAAAAGCAGAAGTACGTACCCAAGACCTTACCCGGATATAACAGTTGACAGAAACTTCCAACTTCACAGTAGAAAGATCACTTGTCAGTTGGAAAGCCGGTACCTGCGTCTGGAATTACCTCCTGAAAACCCACTTCACTCCGGCTAACTAAGATGTTCCAACGACTATCAAAAGCTCCCAAGTGCTATACTCCATTTCCTGACATTCTACACAGCTCCTACGTAATATAACAATTGCGCATCCTAAAGCTTGAGACCAACCATGAGTTGGCCAATGAAATGACAGACACATCCTCCCTTAAATTTTTATTCCATGCACAAGATATGGGCATTTTGGTCATATCAAGGAATGTATCTTATGTTCAGAATTGCGTCACGGCCATCCATTTGTTTTTATATGAAGAAGATGAACGTAAGCCTTGTACTATAGTAATGTTCTAAATGAGAAGTCGGTTAAAAAAACATAAATTAATAGAGAAAATAAATTAGCATATAGTCGTGGTTGGAAGAGCAATGTGGTTAAATTTGTATTATCTTAGAACTATGACTAAAGGAAGGAAGGATTGAAAGGGAACGTTTTTTGGACATTGACCAAAAGAAGAACTCTAAAATATTGGCTTTAGTGCTCTATGATGACTACAAATACATATGCACGGCTATAGGTTCACCGTTCAATTCCTGATGGCCGCCGACGTAAAGGGTCAACAGTTTGGCATGATTGTGACGTTGTACATTTTCATCCAAAAGATATGCCTTATGCATTGCTAGGGGATGATGCTACGAGAACAAGACAAGAAGACATGTAGACAAAAGCTTCGAAACAATTAGTTTGCTGCAATATCAAAGGTCACTTACTTCCATGGCCACTTGCAAGTTAGTAGTTCAATACACGTGGATTTTTGACAAAAGATGAGAAGAAATCAAGATCACTTTTTGTCTCATCCACAATTTCAAGTTCCATTAGAGTGGATCGGCGGAGAAGAATTGCCTTTCTTTTGTGTTGATAGTTAGAAAACAATAGGGTATGCATTGTTTTATTCATGTTTTTATCTCTTATAAAATTTCCCGAAATAGTTACTACATATTCATTTTTTCCAAATAACAATCTATGTAGCAATGATTGTGCACAAGAAGATCAGCCAAACCAAATAAGAGATTGCCTTTTTGTTTTATGACCAGGAGGCGTAGTGATTATGCAATGATGGAAACTAAAGAATCGTCATTGAACTTAGCTGCTGTTCATTCCTAATGCTAATTAATCCAGACATCAACTTAGTCAGAAGAAGAAGACGAATGATGTTATCTTTCTATGGGGAAATTAGTGAGCATGGTCCTTATTATTAGGTTAGTGTCACGTTGCTGCCAAATGGGTAATTATTTGCATAATGGTTTCTCCGCCAATTTTAGGCACTACTGTAAATATTATAATTGTTTTAATAATAACGTTTCTTCTAAAAATCTTCCTACTATTTGAGATATATGTAGGATGAAATAGTGTTATAAAAGTTTTCTAAAGGATGCACTAAACAAATAGTGCAAAATATGTGTGAAGATTTGTGGTTCGGAGAAACATCATAAAATTTGTGTTATCTTCAAGAGCTGCTAACTAGAAATGTGATTAAAGAAAGGGTTTGTTGATTACAAAAAGCTGCATGTCATAGTTGTGAGATATTGAACGAAGGAAAAGGAGGGTGGAAAAAAGTATTAGCTAGTGCATGATGAGTGCAGAACGCCTGGCTATTGTTTAGCCACTCAATTCGATTATATTAACAGAGAGCCATGGCAGAAAGCGTCAATGCAAACTTGTGGTTGTCAGTACCCCAACAAGAAGTAGGGTCAAATTTGGGGTTGGGAAGTAGCCATTAGACAGGGAAACGAAAATGACATCCAAGGAAAAAGTTAGAATGTTTAATAATGAGATTTTTGCAACTAAACAGATGGTGTGAATAGTTCAGCATTTTTATCTTTTAGTCAGAGGTCTCGAGTTTGAGTCTTGGGAATGAAAAAATCTGTTTGACCAGAATTTTACTCCTTACGGACTGACCCGATACTAGCGAAAATTAATTTAAGAGTGGATGGCTTAAAGACGTCTTCTCATAGTTAAGACCTTCCTAAGACACCTCGCAGGCTAACAAAAAAAAAAAGAAGAGATTTTCGTTAGATAAATACAAGATGGGGAAGAGAGGTAGAAGGAACAGTATAGGCCGATTTTATACAGCAATGTTTTACAGTACATCCCTTGTGGGGTTATTGTAACAACAACACCATTTCTGTCTGATTTACATGTAATGTTTTGTCTGCAGGTCAATGTGATCTCTATCAAAAGTAATACTATGGGGGCAGTGCATGCCGCTGGGCGAACAAAATTATCAAGAAATAAGATTCGGCTGGGAAGATTCACAGCTTAATGAAAAACTTGAGAAGCATAATATTCACTCTCGTTAAACACTGGTCTTAAATCCTCCTTGCACATGAAATCCAAAGGAAAAGACACAAGATGCCCACGTATAGCTCTTAATCTCTCCAAGGTATCTGTTTTCTTGATTCCTCCGTTTTGGTATGATTCTAGCTTTTCCGGAGCTATTCCTAAGTCAATTGTGGTATGGCCTAGCTTGTCCTTCCAAAATGACATACTCTGTCTAAAGGCAGCCCTGCAATGAAATCGAGGTGACAAGTTTAGTTAGGCTATATATGAACCAACCCTAAGAAGGAAAATAACAAGATGATGATTGAATAATGGCTCGGACTCAAATTTCTCAAAGCGTAAGTGAAGATGCTTATGAGCTAAGAGCCTAAGACGAACGGAAAGAACCAATTGGAATTCAATCATTAAATCCACATCATCACATCTCAGTGTCCTCAACGGGGGATCTGGTTTCACTCCCTTCACGCAACAAATTAAGAGTCCCGCCCAAAGCTATGAAAGCGGAAATCGTCTTCGTATGAAGAAAAAGGATATTCACCTGGAATGTATTAGATCATTTGGCACACATGAAAAGACATCCTGGTAGATTGTTGTATTTGTCTGCCAAATCAATAAAAGAATAAAAAATGCGTTAGGTAATTTGTTCAGATTGACCAACAGTGGTAAAATACTAGCATACAGCCTCAAAAATAAGATTTCCTATTTTTAATTACATTTTTTCAGATTCCAAACCCAAAGTTTCATATTGCAGAAAATATCAACCTTAGCACACAAATGCAAGAAGTCCTAGAGATTGATTATTAATCAAGCCATAGCTAAGAAGAACCTCTAATCCGATTTTACATAATTAGTCCTCGACTCTTTGTCTCCAGTTCTTTCTCTGCGTATATATGCCCATCATAAATGTAAAGTTTAACATCTTTATACTTTGCCATAGGGCAGGAGGGCATAATTGCAGAACAAACTCCTGGAGAAAGTGACTTTGGACTAAGATTACATCAGCTCTTCAGAAATAACAAAATATATGCTCTCACCTTTGCTGTTGCAGCCCATATATCTTTGTAAGTAGAATCAATTATTGGATCAATAATTTGATGGATCTGAGGGAAGATGTGCAAAGAGGAAAACTTGTGATGATATTATTCTAAGTCACTAACAGAAATTTACAAATATTTCATGGACGACAAAATAATCATACAAATAGGCATACTGACCTCTCCAGTGCGAAGGCCAAGGTGCTCAGACCACAATGAAAGGCGAAGACTAAGGGAAAATTTCCCAGCTTTCCAAGGCTTACTACCCATTGATGAGTTGACTAACTCTTTATCTTCTAGAAGTATGCCAATCTGAAAAAAGAAATGTCCCTCAATCAATAGGCAGCTTAGAATTGACATCAGAGTAGAACACAAACTGCAAAAGTTAACAAGCGATGCCATGATTCTCAATAATCAGAAGAACAATTAACAAATTACGAATCAAACATCCAGCCACTTCAAGATATGCTTGATACAATATTTGTTCCGTTAATTGTCTATTTAAGTTCAAAACAAAAATTTTAATTTGAAGAATTGCGTTCCATTTTCTCTCACTTGTAACTGTTTAAAGCAAGCATGGCCTCTCAGCCTTATCAAAACATAGAAGTGTTTTGAGGATTATGGAATGGACCCTGTAATAAATTAGTACCTCAGAATCTCGTGAACCAAGTAAGCTCCTATCATTTATATTAGCTGATCCGATCAATGCTGCACAGTCATCTATTATCATGATTTTACTGTGCACATACACCTGCAGAAACAAAATAAAGTTAATCCTCAGCACATTATATCTACCAAATATTCCTGATAGAGGGCAATAAAAAACCTGACTTGTGGCTACAGGACCACCATCAAAAAGTTGACCATAAGCCCTAAGACCATAAAACGAAATATAGTCCTGTGTCCTTGGACCTAGAAGATCATAAAGATTATGTAATATTGAATTTTTTCCTCTGCAAATTGTTCGATATTGCCAATGCATTATAGCTCTCACAGATGCAGCACCACCATCATCCAAACCGCCCTGTTAAACAAAATGTTTAGTTAACAGAAAGCAACCGCATGGTATTAACCTCAAAGGTATCAACTTCAAATTATAACCTGAAATCCTGGAAGTAATGGTATGACGACAATAACTCGAAAACATTTTCCATCATTATACGCTCGCCTGATACGCCAATATAGTGCTTCCAGCACACGATTCCTTATGATTTCATCTCCTGCAAGACCTGATATGAAAAATTGATTCTGGGAACCAGTTGCCCAAGAATTAAACAGAAGTCAGAAAGAATGAATAAAGTAAGTCGCAACTTTCCAAGCTTCAATCCAAAACTTCAACAACAATTTCTGAACTAATATCTCCTAAATGAAATAGAGATGTTCTTCTTAGACACCAAGAACCAAAAGTATATTTCCAAATCCTCAACTTTGGTTTTGATGTCCACATCAACACCAAGATCACTTCCCAATTAGTTGGTTGTAGTACGCATGTCTTCTTCCAAGTACCTATTCTTGCATTTAAGTTATCAGATATATTAAACAAAGTTAATCCCTGATAAATGACCACAACCAGGGACATATAATGAGATTTGAGCGTCTATACCAAATATTATTTCAGTCAAACAGGCAATCTTGAACAAAGAAGACATGGGAAGAATACAAAAGTACTACCCCGTCCATACCTCCCCCTCACCCAAAAATCATCCATAATTCCCACCCCATTAAGTGACCACAAAGCGACTAAAAGATCGACTTCAGTAATTCAAGAAGTAGCTGATGAGAGAACTACAATGTTTTTTACTCCAATAATTACCATGGTCAAAAGAAAAATGAAGGACCTATATATTTCAACTGACTACATTTCCAATCATATACACATAAAGGGTTAGCTAAAACTCTGCTGCAAGTCTGATCTGTCTTCACTAGAAGTTTATGTAGCCAGAATGGTTCATACCTCTATGTAAATAAAATGCTCCGCTTTCTCAATAAGGGAAAGATAAGTACAGTGAATACTCTCTTCAACTTGACTTGTTCCAGCAGACCATTGGCTCACACTCCTTATAACCTGGATATGAGAGGTTGACAAATGACAGATGGTAAATTTGAATCTTTTTACAGATCAAGAACACTCTGAACAGGTATGGGGAAACGTCAACAACTTTGAAGTCTATTCCTAACCAAAAAACAGTTCCTTAACAACCATACAATGTTATTTGTATTAAAAGCCTCAAAAAATTTTCTAGTGAATCATTAGAAGTATATATTTGTCATGTAGATAGCAAGCATCCCAAAGGTAACAAAATTTTCAGTGTTTCACCACCAACTGCTCTATAATCTGATATTTTAATCACTTCAAATCGCTTTGCAGCCACATCATAAAGCACAATAATCCAGGACCAACAACTAAAACACAGAAATAAAGAACAAACAAAAACCAAACTTCCTAAACATCGATGACAATTCCTAAGCTCATCTGATGACTGGTTTTTCCAAACATTTCCATTCAATCAATAACTGTATACGTCACATGAATGATAACAAACCTGACAGCGGCATGAAGTTCGTGGACCAACTTGCCCAGTTTCATCTCTAAAACAAACTTGATCACCCCGCTCTTGTGTTTCCCACCACTCCAAATCTGAATTTTTGGTCTCAGGCTGTCTAAATAAATCTGGAGTCATCTTCACATGAAGATCTGATGCATCGTGGTCATCAACAAAGCCTTTCATTGGCATATCTAAAATTTCTGGCTCAATTTTGGATTTCCGGAAGAGGCTTCTGCCAGAGGTGGAATCTAAACCATTAAGTTTAGGATGTCCACCCACATCGTCCATCTCTTGAGCTTCCTGTGGCAAAAGAAGAGGGATATCTTGTGAAGATGACCGAGAGGAAAATGAATCCTGCCTTTTGATGCCTTTGGAACTGTCTTTGATACCCTTACTTTCTATCTCCATCTTACTGGTTTTCCCCATATAATGCGGGATGACCATGTGCTGCTGAGGTATAAGTAGTGGAATTGATTCTTCGTAAGGAGCTTTATTTCTCTGAACAAGTGTAAAAGGAAATAGCATATCACTTCCAAGGTAAAGGACTCTGTAAATTGCACAGGAAACCATACCAACTGTAAGAAAAATTGACCTTTGCATAATTCCAACGCTGCACAAAGTGCCTAGCTATGTCACGACAAGGTGGTCCCCAAAGAGCACAATGAACATCATGCCAAGGCATTCGAGGATATTTTCCACGATCCAACTCGTCTTTCATTGTATCTTCCCATGAATTTGGTTCAGATTCTCTGAGAAAGGGAATTAACATTGTCATTCAAACAAAGAAAATGAGGGCCCCCCATGATCTTGTTGGTAACACTTCAAGGATATATCTATTGAAAATTGAAGAACAGACATTAATGACCACAATGTAACAACGATTACCAGATGACATGTCTTTTATCATCATCAATCTCAACATCATAAGGACATCCTAACATAAGCATTATCCATTTAAGCAGACAACAAACTTACCTTGGATTGTAATAATCCTTTCCAGGCCAAATTTGAGGAGGACAATCACCTATTCTGTGTTCACATGAATCATAACGACCAAAGCACAAGTCCAATCCTCCAATAAAACATATATGGTTATCAACAATGACAATCTTCTCATGGTGGGACCTAAAAAACCAAAGACATGTTGAAACTCGAGAATTACACATCATTCAAAGGAAAATACAAGAGCTGTAATCTAAAAAGTTTTCTCATACTGCATACCACAGGTAAACACCAGCTGAGAAGTGGTCAGGATAACGCAGCACCCTCACATTCTCATGAATGCTTAGAAGTTTCCTCTTGCTGTACACACTGTTGATCTTAAGAGCAAGAGCCACTTCCTTATAAAGAAGAATATGTATCTGCACAGAACGGTGAAAATGATCCACATCCAGTGCAAAATTCCAATGAGTTGTTAAAGAATTTCCTACAGGTTCTTAAAATTCAGAAGTATAATTGTAACTCAAGCTTCTAAAAAATTAAAAAAGAAATGAATAAAAATATCATATAACTGGAACAGAAACAGTTCCCTGGATAAATTCTGGCACATGAAATTCCCTCGTAAATTGTTAAGTATTGTCTTCGTACCAATGTTCATCTCCACATAACCATCAAAACATCAAACATAAGTAGAGAGAAAAAAGAATTCACTTCTCCAACCACCTCAGAATCTCTGCTTTATATTTTGATATTATAGGATACAAACTAAAGCTTATGCATGTTGTAAACTGATTGAAGCACTAAAATATATATAAATGCAGTAGGAAAAATAATAACCATAACAGAACAACAAAATATGTACCTGAACCCCTTGCTTAGCTTTAGCTTCCAGCAAAGTATCAAGTGTAGAGGAGGCATGTGTTTGAAAAGGACGACGTAAATAGAGTTCTGGGCATAGCCACCAGCCACAAATAAATATCTGCGTATAATTTCAACATTCCAAACAATGGATAATCAAGCTAAATAAAACAACCAGTTTGACGTATGGAGAAATCCTACGCTTAAAACTTGGAGGGGCATACCTCCGACTTAGCATCCTCAATAGATGAAGCAATAGCTTCAAAAGCTGCCTTACCATCTATGAACCATTGAGCCTGACTGCCATCTTCAGACAAACCCCTAGGAGGAGCAAATGATCCAAAACGGTGAGGATGACACCAACCTTCTGGGGGCCTAAGTCCAACATCATTAATTGCAGCAACCCAATCTTTAACTCTAGCACCAGTCTTGACTCTTAACTTTATACTCCGACTTCCACATTTAACCTTTGAAATTTCCAATCATCTGTTAGCGAGTGAAATTCTCTAAATTCATCACATATATTTATAAACAAAGACAAAGAATATCACAATAAGGAGGCAATATCCATCATGTTGGAACTAGCCACCAATACTTTGTGCAACATCTTTTGCGAATAAAGAATCATACTAGCTTTAAAATAAATTAGCAATGGCAGAAACTAAAAATGTAGTCCTTTATGTCAAAGCCTTTGGAAGCATCATGAGGATGGGTTCTACTTAAAAATGTAGACTAGACATGAATTAAATTATAAGGAAGCAAAGACATTCCTAACAATGATCCCTCAGTTCCACTAATCTTATTTTACAAAACAATTGCCTGTCAGAACCCCAAATGTGGATTTAACCCATCTTCACTTTTGACAAAACTCCAATACATCTATACTGGCTTTGCATCAGCATATAGAGCAAACTCCAAATAAGTACCTTGAATGCATGTCGTAAAGGATTGCGTTCCTTCGTTTCAACAGCTAGAGATACTCGTCCTTCACCATTCCCATCAGAGGCCGGTAATACATCAAAAACTATTATATCTAAGGGTTTGGCGTCAAAGGGGTCAGCAAGCAGAGCCAGGAATCCAGGTTTCAGAACAGCCCACACCTGCCGAATAAAAAGGATTATGGGAGAATTCTCTCTCCAGATAATGTATAAAAAGTAGTCTTAAGTACAATGGCTTATGTACTTGTCTAGCACCTGAATAGAGAAAAATAAACAAGGGAAGATTTCAAAACATCCATTCAAATGATAAAAGCTTAACATGCATGTTCTAATGACAACTTGCTGAGTAAACAAGCTAAGCAGGCTCCTATAAGTTTAAACTGTATATGCATAAGAAGTTAGCAAACGACTCCAAAAATTTAATCATCCAGTTAGCCAGCCATTCAGCCCCACCAAGAAGCTTATTGATTTACAACAGCATAAGCGAGTTTGAACTTAGTTATTCAACCATTCCATTACCTTCTGCCAGTTATCGTTGCAGCAACCAAACCAGGTACAAGCACAGCATTTCTTAGAATCATCATCCCTAGGAATTTTTGGCAGATGCCTCACCATTACATAATCCTCCTTTAGTTTGGGGCCATATTCAGGTGCAAATGACAGCTTAGACACCTCCAAAAATTTGCAGACCTGCCACATCAAGTAACGTTGAGATATAAAATATTAGCAATCACATGGTAAAATAGATTACCAGAAACAGCCTCTCTATTATGTAGGGATAAGGCTGCATACTATCAGACCTCCCCAGACCCCACTTTATTGCAGGACTTCGGACTGGGTGTGATGATAATGATGGTAAAGTAGATTATGCAACAAGAATACAATAAGCTTGTACATTCGGTTCGCTAAATCAGACAATTCTTTCCTATATAACAAAAATCTGAAAATTTTCTCAATTCACATACATGCATATAAGATGACATTGTTGACAACTTAAAGAAGAGTAACTCTAATCCTCACTCTTGAAATAAATATACAGTTCCAGAGTAGGTCATCAAAAACTCTGTGAGGCTCTTACAGAATCAGAACAGGAATACTGTTTTCGGGATCTCAATATCATGGGTAGTAGGAAGACAAACATCACAAATGTAGGGTAAAGAGTTCAAACAAACCTCGGGAGAGTTTACAATATCCAAGTTTCCCAAGAAGTGATTCAAATATTCTTGCATTGCAACCTTTGCCCTGTCTGACATGGAATGCTGCCTTCCCAATGCTGGACGAATAACAGGTAAAGCAGCAATTGAGGGTACATCTCTGAACAAAAAACCCTCCTGTAAGAACCTTGTAAGAATAATCGCAAGGGAGCACATGTTTGACGATTGGCACTCATCTCAACGCAAGGAAAATTAATTTACCTGTTTCTAACACTTTCATCATGATGCAAAGGAATAGTGTCCTCGTCAGGATCATCATCATCTTGCATTACAGGTGCATGGTCTCCTATTCCTAGATTTTGAAGCCATTCTTTAACCTTTAATATAAGTTCCCCAATAAGAAATCCATTAAAAACTACACATCATCTCAGAGCAACAGAATTACAACATACAAAAATAAACATTTACACACCTGTTCCTGCTTCTCATGAATGTCCTCAAAAAAAGCACGCTTCTTCAACATAAAGTGGAGAAAGAACACTTGTGGAGCTTTCTTCACTAAACGCCACTTGAACTGGTAAACAAATCCAAAACACAATGGTATCATTATCTAATATTATGTACAACCAAATAAGGCACAAGAGATAAATCAGTTAATAATGTACAATACACCAATTGCCTCTAGATAATATATCATGATTCAAAAATCATAATAACACACATCTTAAAAAACAGCACGTAATAATGTAGAGCAAACTTTGATCTCTTTCTCTATTTTTTGGGGAAAAAAGCATAAAGTGAATTTTAATAATTATGATGATGATGATGATAAAGAAAACAATGATGATAATTATTATTATTATTATTATTATTAATAAACAACACCAACATTAACAATAATAATCAAGTGAATTCATGGTTAATTTTTCCGACCGATAACTAGAGTTAATAATAATTAGCAAAATTTTCATATCAAGATCGAACAACTCCCGAAATCTCAATAAAAAGCGATAGAAGTGGAAATTTAACCTGCTTGTATTGAATCTCGAGAGTGTAGGAGAGAAGAACGGGACTGATATCGCTAACATCGGGTCTGGAGACGGAGACGATGGTGGCATGAGGCAACTCGTCGAAGATGTTGGCGACGTCGTGTGAGAAGGAGAAGAAGGAGTAGGAGGGCATGGACGATGGCTCCGATTGCATTTGGACGTAGCGTGGGCCACAGTCTCCTCCGCCCGTCCTTAACTGCTCCGCCGATGATCCCATTATAGTTAATGTTAAACAAAACTTGGTATTTTTTGGTGATTTGATTCAAATAGATATAAGAAGAAAACGATGAGAAATGGAGTCTTCGTTTTGGATCTAAAGCTTTCCCTTTTTTTCCTACTTATTTTACGGACAAATACATATAAAGTGTCGAGCGAGAGCGAGCTACCGAGGGATGCTTATTCATATGGTCAAATATGGAAACTTTCAACGTTGCTTGGGTTGGGACTTGGGACATGGACTTTTTCAATTTAAATGGGTAATGGCTAATAGATAAAGTTGCCAATATCGCACTAAACTTAATATTGAATTGATTTCTAGTATTAGTAGATATTAAATATCGTTTTAAATAATTTTTAAAATTTATAAAATAATTCTTAAAATTTTATAAATTTACAAAATAATCTATTGATATATTGTACAGTCATACTGTATATTTTACTAATTTATTGATAATCTATTGATATATTGTACAGTCATACTGTATATTTTACTAATTTATTGTTTACGTCAACCCTATTTTTAAAAATTATAATAATAAATAATAATCATAATTAATATTAAATATCAATAATT
>JAOTIZ010000202.1:19697387-19711148 GCA_027123425.1 Erythroxylum panamense
GAATAGCAATCGGCATTCTAAAATTCCCATAAGACAACTTGTAAAGCTCCATTTGTGAGCTTAAAAGATCTTGCATCGGGTTAATGCTAACAATTGTTGTAATAGTTAAAAACATTCCTATATTAACTTCAATTTGCTTTGTAAGATTTAGTCTAAAATACACACTAGGATTCAAAAATGCCCCAACTGCAAACAATGAAGAAGAAAGTTGGCTTTCCCTTCTTTTATTAATGATTGAAAGAAGTGTTGTTTATAAAGAAGGCATATGTTTCATATTGGTCTTGATTGCTTCCGTCACTCTCTATATGACATCAAAAATATAACTCATTGTTAGCTTTTCTTCACTATCAGCCAATCGAAGCACCCTCACCAAATGCTCACAAACTCGGATAACAAATTGGCATTGATACCAAAATTCTCTATCTTCCAGTATAATATTACAAACCTCCACTCTAACATTAGACCTAGCATGCTAAGATGCAATCCACTTATCACTTGTAAACATTTGTCTTAACCCCTTTACTCATCGAAACAAAAGACTGAAGTGATAAGAAATTTGTGGCAAATCTTGTCACAGCATGGCGACAGAAATTCCTACAATTGGTAAATTATTTTCTCATCAAATTTAATACCCATGCACGATTATAAATTTACTTTGTCATCTTTTTAACTTTTCACGTAGTCTCATCAATAATAGGAAAATATCTAGGATCTTCTATATTCTCCAAGATTAGGTCAATGCAATGTGCATCACAAGGAGTCCAAAATATTGAATTATACGTATTCTGCAACCTTTTTCTTGCCGCTTTATAAGCGGAATTATTGTCAGTAATAAACTAAACAATATTTTCCAGCCCTACTTCATTCACAACTTCATCAAAATATCACAAACAAAGTCTCAGTATTTCTAGTAAGGATAGATGCATTAACAGATTTCAAAAACATAGAGCCATTTAAAGAATAAACCAAAAAAAATTATAATAGGCTCTTGTCTCCTATTTGTCCAACCATCACACATGATTGAGCGTCCATAAGTATCCTAATTCACTCTTCTTTCAGCCAAATAACTTCTACTTTTAGAAACAGCACAACTTAAAAGTTTACCTCTTAAGTCATCAATCGAAGAACCTTTGTATCATAGGTCATAAGAGTATATTGCATCCATCATAGATTAATAACAATAAGACTAAGAAGCATTGGGTGGCGAAACTGTATCATACTACCATCTAGCTACTGTCATATCGACTTTGTGAGCTGCGTCTCTTAATTGTATTGCACTACTGTCATGGTGCAAAGAAACTAGTCACCTGTCTTTTTCTCTTTCTCACATCAGATTCTTCTTGAGCCTGAGATAGAACACTATCAATATCACTACCACCACTACCACTACCACTTCCACCTTTAACATTTCCAAAATCACCACGAAAACTAGAAAACAAACTTCTACTACCAATTTCAAAATTCAATATTTCCCTTCTATCTCTCTCATATTGATATTCATCAAGTAATGTTTTTATCTGCCACTTCACATCATGACTAACTTTTTTACAGGGTTCCACATCTCCTTTAACCCTAGCTAAATGTTTTTTTAATCGGGTGATTCCTCTACCTTTCAAATACTTGTTACAAAACAAGCAAATAATATGGTTCTTCATACTAGGAACCAATGCAGCATAAGCCCAAACTGGATCATTCTATCTTCCTAAAGTGGATTGATCAGGAGTACTTGAACTTTCTTCCATTTATCCGTACACATAAAAATAAATAACACATATTTTCAATACACAATATGCATATCTATCTTATCCAATTCATCAAAATATGTATGATTACATTACACACAATTCAATTTCATGGAATGCAATTCACTATAAGTCAAAAGTTAACAATTCAAAATATTCAACATATATAATAACACAAAACATACGTCAATAATTTTTATTTTCAACAATTTCTATTTACAACAATCACAAAACATTCATAATTCCATTTCCATTTTCAACAATTTCCAACAATTTTCAATTCCAACAATCACAAAACATACATAAACAATTTTTATTTCCATCAATTTCAATTTATATTACTGACAATCACAGTAGATTTATAAAACAATTTCCATTTTCAACATCCACAAATTATACATAAACAATTTCTATTTCTAACATCCACAAATCATACATAATCAACAATTTCTAACAATTTCTATTTCCAACAATCATAAAACATTCATAATTCTATTTTCATTTCCAACAACTTCCATTTCCAATAATCACAAAACATGCATAAATAATTTTCATTTCCATTTCCAACAATCACAATACATTCATAAAATAATTTTCATTTTCAACATCCACAAATCATACATAATCAATTTCTATTTCCAACAACTACAAATCATACATAATTTCGTTTCCATTTGCAATAATTTCCAACAATAACAAAACATTCATAATTCTATTTCTATTTCCAACAATTTCCAATTCCAACAATCACAAAACATGCATAAACAATTTCCATTTCCAACAATTTTCAAAATTTTCCATTTCCATTTTCAACAATCATAGTACATTCATAAAATAATTTCCATTTCTAATATCCACAAATCACACATAAATAATTCATATTTCCAACATCCACAAATCATACATAATCAACAATTTCCAACAATTTCTTTTTCCAACAATCACAAAATATTCATAATTCTATTTCCATTTCCAACAATTTCCAATTCCAATAGTCACAAAACATGCATAAATAATTTCTATTTCGAACAATTTTCAACGATTTTCATTTCCATTTCCAACTATCACAATACGTTCACAAAAATAATTTCTATTTCCAACATCCACAACTCATACATAAACAATTTCTATTTCCAACATCCCCAAACCATGCATAACTTCAATTTCATTTCCAACAATCACAATACATTCATAAAATAATTTCTATTTCCATCATCCACAAATCATACATAAATTTAAATGAGTGTGTAGAATTTTTCTTTTACAATATATCAAATTAGAAAACACAATATTTGGGCGTGGTTTGTCACTATAACTAATGATTAAAAAAGGAAAAAAGTGTTTAAATAGTTTCCTTAAGAGTTAAGAGTCTTTATACTTTTTAATATAGCACAAAAATTATGTATGTAAATGATATATTTTATTAAAATAAAAAATAAACAAAAAATTAATATTTAATTTTTGTGATTTGATTTTACATATTTCTATGTAATAAAAAGTTCAAACATATATTTCTAAACTTTTATTAAAATTGTGATTTTTGGTATTTAAAAAATTATTATTATCACGTAATCTAATTAAGGATAATGAAGAGCATTCACAAAATAGTCTTACGTTACATTAAGTTTCATCGACTTTGTTTAACATTGAATGTCTAATAGTTAACATGCATTATATTTTATTAATTTTTTGAACTTAAAAAGTGCACTCAACATAATTAGAATGAATAAACATATGTATTCAAGTGTAAGGTCATATTACAACGTTTGAATGGTGAGATAGCACAACCAATTAACTTTTCTAAATACACACTCATTTAAACTTGTCCAAAGAAGTTGAAGAAAATTTTTCGGTAGTTTAGCATATATTAGTTTCATTTAACTTCTAACAACATAATTATTAATAATCATAACATAAAATTAAGGCATTTCAATTTATAACCAAACAGAACAACCAAACAAGTGAAACAACTCATTCATCAGTCATCACCGTGACTGATATAATTCCATTTCTAATTTTCAAATCACAAACAATATATTGTACAATTCCATTTCCAATTTTCATATCAAAAATGACAAAAACCCAAGTCAATACCGTGAGCATTCAACTTCAACAATTCCATTCTAAAATCAAACCAATTCACATACACACAAATCCAATACTGTGAGCGTTCAACTTCAACAATTCCATTCCAAAATCAAATCAATTCACGTACACGTAAATCTAACACCGTGAGCACGAAACTTCAACAATTCCATTCCAAAATCAAACCAATTCACATACATGCAAATCCAATACCGTGAGCAGGAAATTCATCATCCAACATTCAACATTTAACATTCAACTCCCAAATTCATCATCCAAATCCAAATCCAAATCCAATTCAACACAATAAAATTTGTAATTAACCAGTAAAAATTCAAAAACATAAAACAACACACCCAAAAACAAATTTCCACCGTCGAGTCCTTGGGTTTTCAGGTTGTCCACGAGTCAGACATGTCCAGTGGTGCAGTGTACCCGTGTGCTCGAGCTGCGATGATGATGACGTCTTGCGGTGGTGCAGTGACATCTCACTTTGTTAAGTCAAGAGGACTTCACTTCTATTAATTTGATGACAATCAAATAATAATAATCTTAGAAATGTATTAACTGTTTTGATAAATTTGTTAAGTATGCAGAAAAATGTAAGTAAAACTTAGTTAACTCAGAAGGTGCGCAGTCAATGCCAGACGAAGCACAACAACAGACGAAGTGCAACACCAAATGAAGCGAAATACCAGACAAAGCACAACACCAAATGAAGCGCTACACCAGAAGAAGCTCAACACCAGACGAAGCGCAACACCAAACGAAGCACAACAACAGACGAAGCACGATACCAGATGAAGTGTAACAACAGACGAAGCAATATAATAAGACGAAGCAGAATAATAGACAAAACGTAGTAAAAGAAGAAGCATTATTCCAGACTATACAAAAGGAAGATATTCTAGAACGTCAGACAGTTAGTTAATTGGAGTTAGTTACAGGACTCAACTAATAACCATTTCTAGAAGATTCAAGAAGTAGTTTTCAGGAAGACAGTTGGATACTTAGGCTATAAATACTAGTTCTAGTCGAAGACTAAAATAACGAATGCTTACATTAGAAAAAATTATGGATTCAAAGTGTGAAAGAAGTGAGCAATTACATCTTTAACATAAAGCTCAAAAATACTTTTTTTAGAGAAAGGAAGGCTAGAGCCTGGAGAGGCTAATACAGCTGATAAAGAATACTTTGTGAGAGAGACTTGAAGAGGCTCTGCAAGTGTAGAAAGAATACTTGTAAAGTTGGAAGAGTATAGTGAAATCTCATATTAACTCTGAGGATTGGACATAGCCCAAGGTTTGGGGTGAATCAATATAAAATCACAGCGTTTATTCTCTAACCCTTATCTTTTAATTTTCTTGTTGTTAGACGAGTAGGTTTTAGTAATCATTTGAATTTTTGTAAAGAAATTCAAGAAGTCTCAAAAGATTAATATTTTCAAAAAAAATAACACAATTCAACCCCCCCTTTTTGCGTAGTTTACATATCATATCAGATTTCTCTATTAATAAGTGATTTTCTTCACATAAGGCTACAGTTATTCTGAAGAAGCCTTTTCTAATTTCTACTGTCTGATTGGTGTGGGCTTCCTCCTTGTGGGATGCGTGTTCAGATGTCATTTAGGACGTCGAGCACGAGTCTCACAAAGGTGGGGTGCGCAACACTTATGGTATTAGAGCATGAAGATGAAGCGATGATGGTTAAGGAGATTTTATTGAAATAACCCTACAGGAAAATATGCTCATATTTTATGATTCCAGAGTTGGGCTCTAGAAATGGTATCTAACACTTATGGTATCAGAGCCCAGCTTTAGTATTTTACATGGGCATTTTTCAAAATATATGTCAAGTTAAATGCATTTTTTCATGTCATAGCAGACAGTAGCAACACAACCCTAGTCTGAGTCGCATGAGTCTAAATCATATGCATGAGCATGTGTTAAGAGTTTGAGTTAATAGAATTAGTGAGAAAAGTGATGATTTTTCATAATATAAGAAAATGAAAGTTTGTGGATAATTAGAAATGAGAAATAGTATATGGGTAAATATGACAGATAATGATTAAACATATTTGTATTGATGGATGTGTTATTGAATATGACACCAATATTGTACTGTGGTGTTATATCCCTGAATGTGATAAATTTATGAATTTATTATAAATTTATTTCGTCTCCCATGTATATGAATGTATTAAGATAAGAATTTCATATTGTCATTGAGAATATACATATGGAAGATGAAATAAATGACAATAGGAACATAAGATACAAATGGGATAGAGAAAAAGATGATGAATCAAATGAGAAGAGTTAATGCACCCAATATGGTAGTTGAATCATTACGACATGTTGTAATACTAGAAGAGGTAAATTCTGGAAATTTGGAGTAGAATTGATGTTGGCATGTGTTAATGTGAGGAAGCCTCAATCGTGGCAAGGATAAAGAGAGAAATATTGTCTAGAATCAATTGAGATCAAAGTATTACTATAGTAAGATAATTGGTGATCCGTCATAAATAAATCTTTGGATAAAATGGAATGACCTTAATGTTACACACCTAAGCATCTGTGATAATAATGATGTCTACTACTTCATTGGGTTTTGGTAACCAGAACATTAAGACCTTGTAAGGAACAATAGAAATTGATCTTCTTAAGATACTAAAAATGTCTGATAAGTAGTGATGGAAGCAATGGACTGATAAAGGTTACACGAATAATATAGATGATAGAAATAAGAAATCTTCTTACAATGTATAATATGTTTCTAGGAGTATACGAATTTTATTAATGTCAAGTATTCAACTATATACTTTATTAATGTAAAGTATTCAACTATGTGATTAGATTCTTCAATTTGAGGTAGCTTAAAGTATAAAGGATACAAATCAGATTTGATGAATATGTTACTAACACAGGAAATTAAGATTTCAAATAAATTGAAATGTGTGGAGAAACTAATATGAATGAATAGACATTATAAAAAGTTAATGTGAAATCAGAGGAAATCGAATGAATTGAGAAAATCAATCGAGAAAAGAACTCAACTGGGAAACCAAAAATGACATGAGATAGTGCTACCTCATTGAGGAATTGGATACTTAAACAATTATGAGAACCAATCACGGGCACAAGGAGTTTTAGGTTATATCTGTTAGAGTTAACAATGCCCCGACAATATTATAGTATTGAAGATTAAAGTGATCTAAGCAAAATTGTATCAATTAGTGATTATGATCATAGAGGATATTTGAAGTGTATTCAAAAAGTGAAGAGAATATTTTTGAACATTGAGATTAGTCTTACATATTATGGAGGTAGAAGCGATTATATGCCAAGTTTAATAAGAATGAATCTTAGCTTGATCAAATAAAATGTTAGGCTATATAGTATCAGAATATGGCACATTGGGAGACCCAAAGAAAGTAGAGGTAATGATAAAGTGAGAAACTATACGAAATATATTAGAGATTCGGAGCTCTCTAAAACTATTTGTATGTTGGATACTACCATAGAATATTAAGGGGTTTTTACTGATCTCATCCCTTAACAAAAATGTTGGAGGAAAAATGTGAAAACCGAATGAGTGATGAATGTAAAAAGGATTTTGAGGAATTATAACACTGATGTTGATTATATCGTTAGGTTTTGGAGATTATGTCATATTTAATGAAGTTTCACATTAGAAATTAGGATGAAATCTAATGCAGCATAATAAAGTGATTTCTTATGCATGGAGACGGTTTAAGTATCATGAACTGATTATCTTATATATAAAATGAAATTTGCTACAATAGTAATTGTTTTGAGAGTTTGGAGACATTATATGTATAGCGAAACATTTTGGATCTATATAAATTATCTAGATCAATAAAGTTTAAGGTAATTATTAGGCTTGAAAGAATTGCATACTAGATTGAGATAATGGATAGAAGTACTGAAGGATTGATTGATTCCTGCGACTATAGTTAATTAAAAGAAATTACTTGAGTTATAAAGCTAAATAGGAAATGGAGGAGCATATGAGGAGATATACCCCTACCTGTTGATCAGTCAGATAAGAATTTCAATGATGAAATTCTTTTAAGAGGGGGAGAAATATCAGTCGCCAGATTTTTTCTTTAGTTAAGAATGATTTAAATAGATTATAATGCTTTGATATAATTATCTTTAGATTTTAATTGTTATATCTATGTTAGTAGGATTTATTTCAGTGGATTGTTGAATTAAAAGAGGTAAGAATACATGAGGGCAAATTTGGCATAACACTTAAGGTTAAAAAACATAAAGCATAAAAGGAAGGGCAAAGTGGACTTCGCACACTCATTAAGGGTATTATAGGAAGAGGAAAATGTTGTCTTGCTTTTAAGAAGAAGAAAATCATGAATTGATGATAGAAAGCAGAGAAGAAACGAAATTCAGAGAGAAAGAAGTGAGTGTCTAAGTTTTTGAGAGGAAAGAAGGAAGAGCAAAGTAGGGTTTTCATCATTTCTTAGTTTTTAAGAGGGAATTTGAGGTTGTTTAAGAAGAGAAAAAGAATGGGGGGAGAGAAGAGCTTTCATTTGAGCCAAAAATCTTGTTGTTTGGTGAAGATTCAAGGTAAGATCAATTTTCAATCATTTGGATTTTTGGAAGGATTTCATGATGCTTAGGAAATGCATGGTTTTAAGTATTCTAGGATAAATTTTAGTGAATCTGCATTCTTTAGGTCTTCAATTTGAACTCCTATTGAATGTGATTTTTACAATTGTTGACAGGGAACAAGAAAAGCAAGAGGAACAAGAGGAGAGGCTTTCTTAAGCAAATTTTAAGTAAGGAATTCAAGGTGGGTTTCATGTTTATAATTAGGTTAATAAGCCATAATTTTTTTCAAATAAATGATTTCAACTACTTTATAAATGTTGCATTTATTGCTTCTTTGAATGATTGAGAAACTGTTACATGTATGGTAAGTGAATTATGTTGATGGTTTATAGAATGAATGTGAAAATGGTTTTTTGAAAAGATGTTATGTTATGAAATCATGTTTCAGAAATGTGTCATTTTGGGCAACATGTTTACAAGATATGAAATGCATGATTATGTAGGTTTGTGGTGGTCCATTATGTTATGTCAAGTACACTTTGGCTTATTAAAGGCTTCCCCCACCTATCTGCTAGTGACATGGAGCTCCTTCATGACTCCCTCATGTTTACGACTACAAAAGACCATTATGCAAGATTGGAATAGTACATTCTATTTACGACTACACAAGACTATTATGTGGGAATATGTTAGTATGTTCTATTATGGACCTATCCAAATCAGTCTGAATTGCTTAGGTGTTTTTGATGGGATGAGAATTTGATGCATATGTAATTTATGTGTTTATGATATGTGTTGATAAGTTGAGAATTTGGGAACTACGTGTTTTATGGGTTTTGATGCAAAGTGATTACGACATTGAGTGTTTCAATGGTTTTTCTTGTTTTTTATTATAAACTTGTTACCTATAAGCTTTTAAGCTCACCCCCGTTCTCCTCCCCATTTTTAGGTGATGAGTAAGAGATCGAGTGAAAGAGAGTCAAGGCATCACTCTGATTAGGCATATTTTTGTATTTTAAGCTAGACCTTGTAAACACGAGGCTTTAGTCGCATTTCAAGTATTATTTGTTCAAATATCTTTTGCATTTTGGGATTTTGCAAAATGTTGTATTATGGCTCGGAATGCCCATTGAAGCCTTTTAAAATTTTTATATTTTGATGTTAATGAAATATGATTGCATTTTGCTTATGACCTTCCAAGTTGTACATTGCATTTTCAAGTCTTTCATAAGGGTGAAAATTTGTGTTATGACTTCAGAGGAAAAATTGTGTTGATTTATTTTGAATTAGACAAAGATGTCTTCTTAGAAGTTGTATTTTATCTTTCTAGCTTTCCAATGATATAAAGTATGAAATTTTTAGATATCGGAACTGAGAGATATGATCATTATAAGTTAGTGATGCTGCATGGTATGTACATAAGGGACAGCTATATTACTTTGAAATTTTGACCCTTTTAAAGGCAAAAACTTTCTTCGAGGTCTTCATAGAAGTTGTATAACTAGAAGTCTTCCTTGAAACAGTTTAAGAAAGACCTTAATTGGACCTCTCTAGTGAAATTTATGCCTAAATATATATCTAGTGTGATCGCGAGGAACAATGGTGCGAGTGCGACAGAAGTTGTGGATTAAAGGAAGAACAACATCACACTGGTGCGATCGTGAGAGTGTCTGGTGCGATCGCACTCGAGAGTTTTGACCATAACTTTGTCATCCGACCTCCAAATTACTTGATTCTTAAACCAATAGATTCCTAACACATTTCTGTATCTCTCTATAAATATTGGTAGCCTTTGGTGTTGAATTGAAAAAGATTGATAGAACGAAAGTGAGGGAATAGATTGGAAGAGCATGATTTAGTTATGAACATACTTGGGCTTTTTAATCGTATCTTGAGCTATAGAGCTCTGAATAAGGTGGTTCTTGTTTCAAAATAAACTAGAGACATAGGGATAAAATTATTTTAAAGAATCCTTTTTGAAGTTTCATTGTTTGAATGGTGTGAGCTTCCCCCTTGTGGGATGTGTGTTCAGATGTCACTTAGGACATCGGGCATGGGTCTCGCGAGGGTGGGGTGCCTAACACTTATGGTATCAGAGCACGAAGATGAGTTGATGATGGTTAAGGAGATTTTATTGAGATAACCCTACAGGAAAATACGCTCACATTTTATGATTCCTGAGTTGGGCTTAGAAAACGAGGTCCCACACTTATGATATCAGAGCCCAGCTTTAATATTTTACATGGGCATTTTTTGAATATATGTCAAGTTACATGCATTTTTGTCATGTCATAGCAGACAGTAGCAACTGATCCCTTGTCTGAGTCACATGAGTATGAGTCACACACATGAGCATATGTTAAGAGTTTGAGTTAATAGAATTAGTGAGAAAAGTGATGCTTTTTTAGAATATAAGAAAATGAAAGTTTGTGGATAATTAGAAATGAGAAATAGTATATGGGTAAATATGACAGATAATCATTAAACGTATTTGTATTGATGGATGTGTTATTGAATATGACACCAATATTGTACTGTGGTGTTATATCCCTGAATGTAATAAATTTATGAATGTATTATCATGGATTGTTTGAGGAAAATAGGGAGACAAGTAGAAATGATGAGATTAAAGTGTACAAGTAGAATGTAATGAAAATAAAAATTGTTATAATCTTAAGAAAATGAAATTGGAGCCGAAGTGGTTGTTTGATTAATGTGATAAGAGTTACGATCCACCATAAGAATATATTAGTGGAATTGAGATAAGAATTTTATGATGTTTATACATCTATAATTTTGAATTGATTGAGAATATACATATGGGAGATGAAATAAATGACAATGGGAAGATGAGATAGAGAAAAAGGTGATGAATCAAATGAGAAGAGTTAATGTACCCAATATGGTAGTTGAATCATTTTGACATGATGTAATACTAGCAGAGGTAAATTCTGAAAAATTGGAGTAGAATTGATGTTAATATGTGTTAATACGAGGAAGCCCCGATCGTGGTAAGGATAGAGAGAGAAATATTGATCAATTGAGATCAAAGTATTACTATGGTAAGATAATTGGTGATCCGTCAGAAATAAATCTTTGGATAGAATGGGATGACCTTGATGTTACACACCTAAGTGTATGTGACAATAAGGATGTCTACTACTTCATCGGGTTTTGGTATCCAAAACATTAAGACCTTTTAAGAAATAATAGAAATTGATCTTCTTGAGATACTAAGAATGTCTGATAAGTAGTGATGGAAACAATAGACTGATAAAGGTTACACGAATAAAATAGATGATAGAAATAAGAAATCTTCTTATGAAGAAGAATTTCACTGAATTAGATTAAGCAGACCAGATAGTTTATTCTTAAGAATGATCAATGAAGGAATAAATAAGAAATGATATTGGAGTCCTAATCCTAATGGAGACTCAAGCATAAGATGTAGAATATCCTACTAGGAGTATATGCATTTTGTTAATGTAAAGTATCCAACTATATGATGGGATTCTTGAATTTGAGGTGACATTAAGTATAAAAGATACAAATCATATCTGATGAATGTGTTACCAACACAGGAAATTAAGATTTCAAATAAATCGAAACGTGTGGAGAAACTAGTATGAATAAATAGACATTAGAACAAGTCAATGTGAAATCAGAGGAAATCAAAACAATTAAGAAAACCAATCGAGAAAAGAAGTTAATTGGGAAACCGAAAATGACATGAGATAATACTACCTCATTGAGGAATTAGATACTTAAAGAATCACTAGAACCAATCAAGGGCGCAAGGAGTTTTGGGTTATATCTTTTGGAGTTAAAAATTCCCCGACAGTATTATGGTATTGAAGATTAAAGTGATCCAAGCAAAATTGTATCAATTAGTAATTATGATCATAGAGGATATTTGGAGTGTATTCGAAAAGTGAAGAGAACATATTTGAACATTGAGATTAATCTTACATATCATGGAGGTAAAAACAATTATATGCCAAGCTCAATAAAAATGAATCTTAGCTTGATCAAATAAAATGTTGAGCTATATAATATCTGAACGTGACACATTGGGAGACCTAAAGAAAGTAGAGGTAATGATGAAGAGAGAAACTGCAAGGAATATAACAGAGATTTAGAGCTCTCTAGAACTAGTTTTATGTTGGATACTACTATAGATTGTTAAGGGGTTTTACTGATTTTATGCCTTGACAAAAACATTGGAGGAAAAATGTGTAAACCGAATGAGTGATGAATGTAAAATTTTTTAAGGAATTATAATATTGATGTTAATTATATCGCTTCGATTTGGAGATTATGCAATGTATAATGAAGTATCCACTCCTCTTCGATAACTCGAGTAAGAATTTCGAGGAAGAAATTCTTTTAAGAAGGGGAGAAATGTTGCCCCCTGGATTTTTTTCTTTAGTAAAGCATAATTTAAATGAA
Source organism: Erythroxylum panamense (assembly GCA_027123425.1). Lineage (NCBI taxonomy): Eukaryota > Viridiplantae > Streptophyta > Magnoliopsida > Malpighiales > Erythroxylaceae > Erythroxylum > Erythroxylum panamense. Next base: position 19,710,256 of record JAOTIZ010000202.1, read on the forward strand.
TTATGAGATTTTAATAGATTTATTTTTAGAGTTTAATTGTTATGTATATGTTAGTAGGATTTATTTCATTGGATTGTTGAATTAAAAGAGGTACGAATACATGAGGGCAATTTTGGCATAACACTTAAGCATTTAAGTTATAAGGCATTAAAGGAAGGGTAAAGTGGACTTTTAGCATTCATTAAAGGTAAAATGGGAAAAAAGAAAAGATTTGTCCTGTTATTAGAAGAAGAAGAAAACATGAATTGAAGATAGAGAGAAGAGAAGAAACAAAAATAAGAAAGAAAGAAGTGAGTGTTTCGGTTCTTGAGAGAAAGGAAGGAAGAAAAAGCTAGGGTTTCCTCATTCTTAGTTTTCAAGAGGGAATTTGAAGTTGCTCAAGAAGAGAAAAAGAAAGAGGAAGTTAAGAGCTTTCATTTGAGCCAAACATTTCTTTATTTGGAGAAGAGTCAAAGTAAGAGCATTTTTTATCTTTTGGATTTTTGGAAGGGTTTTGGTTCATGAAGCTTAGGAAATGCATGCGTTTAAGTATTCTATGATCAATTTTAGTGAATGCGTGTTCTTTAGGTTTTCAATTTGAATTTCTATTAAATAGGACTTTTGCCATTGTGGAAGGAAATCAAGAAAGGCAAGAGGAGCAAGAGGAGAGGCTTTCTTAAGCAAATTTTAAGCAAGGAATTGAAGGTGGGTTTCACGTTTATAACTGAGTAAATAAGCCATTAATGTTTCTTTCAAATAAATGGAAATTAATGTTTTGAACTACTTTATAAATGTGAATTTATTGCTCTTTAAATGCTTTGAGAAAGTGTTATATGTTTATGGTGGAAATTTATGAGCCATGAACATTTTTCAAATCAAGAAAGTTAAATGTTTTCAATTGTGTTATAAATGTT
>JAOTIZ010000202.1:19817399-19837513 GCA_027123425.1 Erythroxylum panamense
TCAAATTCCAACTCAACATTATCCATACACAATTCATAATTCATTCACAACAAATAAGAGTTTACAAAACTTTAATGGCATTCCAAGCCACATTACATCATTGGTATCAAATTCCAAATTACAAAAGATACCCAACCCAAAAATTCTCGAAATACAAAAACATTGTAAAAGTAGAATGATGCCTCAAATCTTGGTTACTCGATCTCATTTTCTTCACCTGAAGATGGGAATGAAAGGGGGTGAGCTTGAAAGCTCGTGGGTAACTTTTTATAATGGAAAAATAAACAAAACCTTTGAAATGCTCATTTGATAATACAAAGTTCTAATTAAATTCATCAAGGTATCATTCTCAAGATCATAACTGAAATTCACAAATTTTAAATCATAAATGCATCAAACTTATCGATATCACATAAGCACATAAGCTCATCAAAATGGTTTGCGTAAATCCATAAACATGACGAGCTACACATTTTCACACAATGATCCTGTGTAATCGCAAACTTGAGGCACTATCGCAATCCCACATAGTAGTTTTGTGTAGGCATAAACTTGAGGGAGTCCATGAAGGAGCTTCGTGTCACTAGCGGGCAGGTAGGAGAAGCCTTTAACTTGGTCAATATGCATGTGACATTTTTAAATGGATTACACCAAACCCATATAACATGTAATTCATGAATGGGAAACCATTTGCCCAAATGGCACATTCTTCGAAACTTATTTTACATGAACATGAGATATTTCGAAAACTATTTCCGAAAACATAATTTCATAAACATGTATCTTTTTAAAAGAATCATTTTGAAAGTCTTTTCACAATTCATCAACCCAATTCACATATCAAACACATAGCAAATTCTTAATTCATTCAAGAAGCAACAAATGCAACATTTATGATGAAATTTAAAAACATTAAACTTCCTTAATTCAGAGAAAACATTTATTGACTTATTTATTCTATTATAAACATATACCCACCTTGATTTCCTTGCTTAAAGCTTTGCTCAAAAAGGCCTCTACTCTTGCTCTTCTTGCCTCCTTTGATTTCCTTTATCAAAGACAAAATTCCCATATCAATAGGCATTCAAATTGGAGAACCCATAAGACATATTCACTAAAATTGATCCTAGAATTCTTAAACCCATACATTTCTTAAATTTTATGAACCAAAACATTTTCAAAAATCCAAAAGATTAAAATTAAACTTACCTTGAATCTTCACCAAATAGTGAGATTGTTGGCTCTAATGGAAGTTCTAATCCTCCTCTTCTTTTTTCCCTTCTTGAACAACTTTAAACTTTCTCTTGAACACTAAGAAATGAATAACCCTAAGTCTACTTCCTTCCTTTCTTGCAAAAACCGAAACACTTAACTCTCTTTTCTCATTTTCGGTGTTCTCTTCTTCTTTCTATCTTCAATCATGTTTTTGCCTCTTCCTTAAAAGCAAGCCAACATTTCTTATTTTAATTTTTCCATTAATGATTCTAAATTGTCCAGTTTCTCCTTCCTTATAAGCTTATGGTCTTATACCCTTAAGTAGTCTTCCAAAAATACTCTTGAATATCCTTATTACCTTGGTACTTTAATTCCATTAACCCATGTCATATAATCTTACTAAAATTAATATAATAATAACACCAAAAAAATTTAAATTCATCAAAACCTCAAAATTCATTTACATCATGCTTAACTAGAGAAAAAAAATATGGGGGCCAACATTTAAATTCTTTTAAGTATTGATGGATTGTGATTAATAGCGAAACTCTTCAAGTTCATTTAGTTGTAGAAGTCGTTTTTCACCTGCTTGCTTCCAATTAAAATTTAAAGCTCTCATTGCCCAATATACTCAATGCTCTAGCTCCTTTTATTGGCAAATGAAAAACTTTACCATATACAAGTCTAAAGGCAGTCGTTCTGATCGGGTGTCTTAAAAGGAGTCCTATAAGCCCATCAGTCATCATCTAGTTTTAATTCCTTCAGTCCTTCCTAGATCTATTCACCATCTTTTCCAAAATCCAATTAAGCTCCCACTGAATGACTTCCACTTGTCCACTCATTTGTAGGTGATAAGGAGTAACAACGTTATGATGGGCTCTGTATCTTTTTAGGATCTGTTATAAAAATGCATTCCCCATCACTTATTATAGTTTTTGGCACTCCAAACTGGTTGAATAACTGTTTGATAAATTTTTGTACAGCCTTTCCATCACTGGTTAGAGATGCCACAACTTTGGCCCATTGAGATACATAATCCACCCCACTAGAATATACGTGTTCCCTATGGAATATGGGAAAGGACCCATAAAGTTGATGCCCCATACATTGAAGAATTTGACTTCTAAAATGTTGGATAAAGGCATCTCATCTCTCTTAGAGATGTTACCTACTCTTTGACAGTGATTGCACTGTGCCACAAAAGCTTGAGCTTTGTTAAACAAATGTAGCCAATAAAATCGACATTCGAGTACTCAGGCAATTACTTTGTTTGCTCCATAATGGCTAGTGTATTGAGATTTGTTATACTATGTTAATATATCCAACATTTCTTCCTCTAGAACACATCGTCTTACTAAACCATCAGCACATGTTCAATACAAGATTGGGATGATTGGTTCATCCCATAGATATCGGGTGCACTCATGTAAGAATCTCTTCTTCTATTGATACGATATATTATAAGGAAGCTTACCGCTGGTAACATAATTTGCAATATCAATAAACCATAGTGTTGCTAAGTTGTTAAGTAACATCAGGGTTTCATTAGGGAATTTCTCATTAATATCATCACTTCGCTCACATTTACCTCCTTCCAATCGTGATAAATAGTTTATAACCACATTCTCCACTCCTTTATTTTCTCGTACTCCTATATCAAACTACTGTAAGAGTAGCACCTATCAAATAAGTCTCAATTTTGTGTCCTTTTTGGCAAAAAGATACTTTAAAGCAACGTGATTGGTGAATACAATTACCTTAGACCCTAAGAGGTATGAACAAAACGTATCACATGTATAAACCATTGTAGGTAGTTCCTTTTTTGTGATGGTGTAGTTAAGTTGAGGTCCTGTAAGGGTCTTGCTTGCAACCTTTTGTCTTTCCTTTGGCTCAATATATAACTTGGTCGCTCGCATCACACATAACCTTAAATAGGAGTGTCCAATCAAGTGGCGCTAAAATTGGTGTTAATGTCAACTCTTCCTTCAATTGATTAAATGTAGATAAACAATTTGCATAAAAAAGAAAGGCATATTCTTACTAACAAGTTTGTCAAGGTCTTTCAATTTACGAGAAATCTCTAATAAAGCAACGGTAGAACATGGCTTAAAAATCCTCGCACACTCTGACATTGATTGGAGGTGCGAGTTTTTCTGTGACTTTCGTTTTCGCTCTATTCACTTCAAATCCTTAGTGCATAAATCTTATGCCCGAGCACTATCCCCTCCTATATCACAAAGTGGCGCTTCTCCCAATTCAATACTAAATGTGATTCTTCACATCTTTGGAGTACCATGTCCAAATTGGTTAGAAATATCTCAAAAGAGTCTCCAAAAATTGGAAAATCATCCATGAAAACTTCCATTATGTCCTCGATCATATCTGCAAAGATATACATCATACTTCTTTGAAATGTATCTGAGGCATTGCAAAATTCGAAAGGCATCTGTCTATACACAAAGGTACCATAAGGACATGTGAACGTGGTCTTTTCTTGATCCCCAAGGTAGAAGAATATCTTATTATACCCCGAGAATATCTTATTATACCCCGAGTAACCATCTAGGAAGTAGTAGAATGAGTAACCAAACACCCTTTCTATCATTTGATCTATGAACTAGGGGGAAAATGGTCCTTTTTAGTTAACATCTTGAGTTTACGATAATCTATGCACACTCTCCATCCCGTGACTGTTCTTATTGAAATTAATTCTTCGCTTTCATTCTCTATTACACTCATTCCACCCTTCTTTGGTATACACTATACCAAGCTAATCTATTCACTATCAGATATAGGATAAATTATCCCTGCATCTAACAATTTTATGACTTCTTTCTTGACCACTTCCTTCAGGTGAGGGTTCAATCTACGTTGATGTTCCCTCACCATTATACATCCTTCTTCGAGATTTATTCAATGCATTCAAACATTTGGACTTATACCTCAAATTTCAGATATTTGCCATCCTATGGCCTTCATCCACTTCTTGATAGTCGTTACCACCCTACTCTCTTGTTTCCTATCTAGTTGATTAGAAATGATGATGGGTAAATTTTGACCTTCATCTAGGAAGGTATATCTAAGATATGTAGGCAAAAGTTTAAGCTCTAAATTTATGGAGGGTGATATAGGTGCTTTGGTTTGAACTAATATGTCTTGATGAGTAAGAACACCAGACTCCATCTCTTTAGTTCCTTCAGACTCAGCCTTGTTTGTCTTCTTAACTTCATTGTCTATTTCCACTTCTATTGATTTCACTTTTGCAACGTAATTCTCTATTTGTTCTTGCATACTTTTATCCATGATATCAATTTTCATATATGCACTGCTTTTCTTTGGATTTTTAAAGCCTTATTTGTTTTAAATTCCATTTGATCTTCCCCAATCTGAAGTGTTAGTTTTTTGAACTAATATGTCTTGATGAGTTGGAACACAGACTCCTCTATCTCATTAGTTCCTTTAGACTCAGCCTTGTTGGTCTTCTCAGCTTCATTGTCTATTTCCACTTATATTGATTGCACTTCTATAGCTCAATTCTTTACTTATTCTTGCTTTTTTATCCGTGATATCAATTTTCATACAGGAGCTGCTTTCTTTGGGATTTTTTAAAGCCTTATTTGTTTTAAATTCCAATTGATCTTCACCAATCTGAAGTGTCAGTTTTCCTTTATGAACATCGATTAATGCTTTTCCTGTCTTCATGAATGGTCATCAATAATCAGTGGATAGTTTTTATCTTCTTCAAACACAAGAACTATAAAGTCCACCAGAATAATGAACTTGTCCACTTGCATTAAAACATCTTTCACCACTCCAAATGGTCTTTTAATAGATTGATCAGCCAACTGAATTAGTATTGAAGTTGGCTTAACCTCACCGAGTTCTAATTTTCTGAACATCGACAAGGGTATAAGATTGATACTTGCTCCTAGATCATGAGGCATTTTATGAATTCAAATTAACCAACTACATAGGGTATTGTGAAACTCCCTGGATCTTTCAGCTTGGATGGCATCTGGTTGGTGACTATGGAACTATTGGTGCTAGTTAATGCTACCATTTGGATATTTCCCAAGTATGCTTATTCGATAATATGCCCTTCAAAAATTTAGCATATTTGGGTATGTTTTCTGAAGCCTCGATAAATGAAAGATTTATCTACAACGTCTGTAATTTCTCTACGAATTTCACATATTGTGTGTCTAGTTTATTCCTTTACAGTCATTGAGGATATGGAACGTTAGGTGGATATGACGAAGGAGCAACATATGGAGGGTATTCGCTTTTATCCACGTCTTTCTCCTTTTTTCTGACCATTCTTAACAGGAGAAGGGGTTGCAGCTTTTGACTTTGTGGGTTGTTCAAGTTTCTTCCCACTTTGAAGTGTTATAGCTTTTAGTTGCTCCCTTGATGTTGTTTCGGAATTGCTTGGGAGACTCTCTACACTTCGTCCAGATAAAGCATTTGCTAGATGGTTTATTTGAACCTCTAAATTATGGATGGAAGAGGCATGATTCTTTTTTACTTGTTTGAATCTTCCTTCTAAATCCTTTTGAGCATTATCTAGGCTTCCAAGCTTATTCAAGATTTTATCTAGCTTAGAATCCATCAAGTTTGATTTCTCCTATTGGAACCTAGGTGGTCCTTGAGGTTAGTATTGACCTTCCATATTGTTTGACTAAAAGAGGTTCAGGTGATTCTTCCACCCATGGTTATATGTGTTTGAGTAAAGGTTGTTCCCCTAAATTGTGCTCCCATCACTTTGTTGAAAGTTTGTGATTTCCTTAATTATTTTTGTAGTCTTCATAAGGAGGAAGTACTTATCTAAGAATGCTCACTCTAATGAAATTCCTCTAAAACTCTTAATGAAATTCCTCAACCATAGTTGCTTCGGTATTATCTTCTTCTTCACGTTTAGCATTTTGGATTGCTTGCTCTAATCGGGCAATGTCAAGTTCTAAAGTTTCGGCTATCCAACTTGAACTCCCAGTAACTCTTGTGTTCATGCAATTGAACGGACACAAGAGTAGTGCAAACTCTTTAGAATAAAATAATTAAACTAATCCTACTAACTCTCCCATAACTGTGCGAAAAACTTGATTGAGTGTGCAAGTTTTACAATTTTTTATCCCTCAATATACCACAAGTGCACGGGTCGTGATTGTCGTATATAAGGTTTCTATCCCTTGAAGAGTTGGTGAACTAATCAAATTCTAAGTTATACAAGGACTAAAGGATAACTAAAACGAAAAGAAAAACTAAATAAAAAAGTAAATAAGTGAATATGGATTGATTGAAAATGGAATTGTAAAATTAATGCAAAAGAAATGAAAATTGAGCACCACTAATGAACAATAAAAAATCACCCAAGGAAGATTAGCTAATTATGAGAAGGGGATTTATCCTATCATTAAACACTAATATGATTACTTTTGACTTAATACAGTATCGATCATAGACTTTCCAAGGGTAGATTAATCTCTCTCGAGTTATAATCATTAAACCCTGAATCATAGCCCCTAATTGAATTATGAAGTTTGCAATCTCTCGATCAAGAAAATGCCCACACATCCAATTAGATCTTAAGACCTCAAATAGACTTTCGGGTCCTCACACGTTTTCATATAAATTATTGATTTGATTATTTGCATGATCTATTAGATTGATTAACTGTGACTACCTAATCTAATCATTTTTCTATTGGTTCACTCTCTCGATTTGTTACCGAAGCATGCAAATACAACAAATAATCACAATATCCTATGTATTAACATCAAAGGAAATCACATTAACATTGATTCAAGAACAAATTCCTATAGGAGTTTAGAGCATCATCATCAAACCCAAATCCATCATTATCAAATCTATCTCATACATTCAAAACAAAGAATAAAAAAGATGAAATGAAAGTGTCACCTGGAAGGAACGAGATGGATCGATAACCTTCTTTTTCCCTCTTCCTTTCTCCTTTTCTCTCCTCTTCTTCTTCTTCCTTGGATCTTTCCCAATGTAGCAAATAGAGATAGATAAAAATTAGGGTCTTTACCTCTCTTTGTAGTTTTTTCTATTTAGGGTAAAAACTAGGCTTTACCTGGGCTCAAAAAATTGAAAATTTCCTCAAAAAGTTAAAGTTTAGAAGTCGATTCGTGTCTACTGTCACTGATCTCTATCATGATCGTGGCAAACTAGGCCACGATTGTGGCACCCCACAAATGTTTTTTTCATGATCGTGGCCCTGTGTCTTCTTCTAGGCTTCCTCTGAATCTCCTCCATTCTTCAGTATCTGCTCTCAAACACTAACAAATACGTTAAGGCACCTCAAATACATAATATTAAAGCTCAATAACATGCTCTAACCCACATAACACTCAAAACACAAATATTTAACTAACTAACATAATTATAAACCTAAACATGCATGAATCAATTAATTAACAACTAAAAGCATACTAAAATGCCTATTAAAACATCATGTAACCTACAACTATTAGTGGTTTACTAAGATAACTAGCGACATAGCTCAACCCTACTAAGGTTCATAATTCCAAAGGAAGGTTGTGAAAGTTTATCCATAATAGAAAAATATCGATCTTGCTACAGTCCATCTCTATTCCAGGATTCCATTTTTGTAGAAAAATTGGTTGATTTCCAACATGCCAAGGAACATTTTTGAAAATATCATGCAACTGGCTTTCATAAAAAAACTTAAATAGAAACAAGCCATCTTCACGCAGCAGGACTTTTTCTAAGCCTTTAGATGACCATTAGGATTTATCCCAGGCATTAATAACTGGGTACGTTAGTCTTTTATTCCAAAAGAAACCAACTAAGATGGTGGACCAAACCTAATAGGTAAAAGGTACATTATGTTTTAGTGGATAATTGAGTATGTTTTTAGTTGTTAGTTAAAGGATTTATGCATATTTAAGTTTAGAATTGTGTTAGTGTAATTATGTGTTTGTATTTGTAAATGTTATATGGTTTAGAGCATGTTATTGGGCTTTAATTTTATACGTTTGAGGTGTTTTAATGTGTTTGTTAGTGTTTGAGATCACGTAAGGAAGATTGGAAAAGTTTAGAGAAAGCTTGGAGGAAGACTCAGGGTCACGATTGTGACAGAAGTTGCCCACCCATGGTCACGATCATGATAAAAGTCAAATAACACCAAGTCACGATCATGAGATCCCTATCATGATTGTGACAAAAGCTTAATTTCAAGTGTCATGATCGTGGATATAGATGCGCAAATCTGCTTCCATTTTTAATTTTAAAGTGTCATTTTGGAATTTTTGGCCTAAGTAAAACCTAGTTTTTACCCTAAAAGTTAAGAAGACTATAAAAGGATAAGAAAATGTCTGATCAAGAGGGGTAAAAACACTATAAAAGGATAAGAAAATGTCTGATCAAGAGAGCCTCCATTTGCCACTTTTGGAAACAACCAAGGAAGAGGAGGGAAGAGGAGGGAAGAGCAGAGAAGAAGAAGAAGTTGATGTTATTGCTATCACGCCCAGTCCATTCCAAGTTAACTTTCTTAATCCATCTTGCTATTTCTTTCATTTGATGCAAGAGATATATTTAAGGATGATGAGCGTGTGTTTAAGGATATTCTAAACTCTTTTTGGGATTTGTTCTTGAATCAATATTAATTTGATCTCTTTTGATGTTAATGTATGGAGTATTGTGATTGTTTGTCGTATTTGCATGCTTCGGCAACAAATCGAGAGAGTGAACTGATAGCAATATAATTTGGTTAGGTAATGAGATTTAGCAATCTAAAAGATCACACAAATAATCAAATTGGTAATTTATATGAAGAGATATCTTGTGTGAGGATCCGATTGTCTATTAGAATGCTTAAGGTCTAATTGGAATGTGGGCTATTTTTGTTAATTGTGATACTGCAATTTCAATAATTCAATTTAATTAGGGCTTATGATTTAAGGTTTAATGATTATAAATCGAGAGAGAGTAATCCACCTTTGGAATTCTAGGACTAATACTGATTAACATAAAAGTAATCAAGTTAGCATTTGAGGATAGGATAAATCCCCTTTTCTCATAATTGGTTAATCTTCCTTGTGTCATTTTTTATTTGTCAATTGGTTGTGATTGATTTTAATTTCCTCACGTTAGAGTTTCAATTTCAATCGATCCATATTCAAGGGCTTAAATTTCTGTTTAAATTTTTATTTCATTTTAATTACAACTTTTGGACCATAGACTAAGTTAGAATTCATTTAGTTCAATAATTTCTGATCGAAACCTCAACTACTATGTTTAAGACTCATGTGCTTGTGGAACATTCAGGGTTTTATAGAATTAAAACTTGCTCAACAAGTTTTTGAAGCCGTTATCGGGACTTAGTTAGGATTAGTTAGATTCCTTTAGTCCAAGGAATTTCATCTTTCTTGTGTAAGTGCGATTATATGAACATAAGAGTTACTCAAAGTTCAAGTCAGATTGCTGAAACCTTAGCACTTGAAATCACCAATTTGAAATGAGCAATTCGACTTGTAAGATGCCAAGAGGTGGAAAATTTTCATCAAGAATTTAGTTAAGGAGGAAATCAAGGAAACTAGCTACTAACCCTTATGGATTTCATAAGACTGGGGTTTAATGCTACAAATCAAGGCATGACTCACCCACCGGTTCAAACGGCCTCATTTGAGATTAAACCTGCCTTTCTAAACATGTTGCAAACAATTGTGCAATTCTACAGATTGACTAATGAGAATCTTAACGCTCTGCTAGTTAATTTTTTGAAAATATGTGATAATTTTCGATATTATGGGATGCCAAAAGATATCGTTAGGATAAGGCTTTTTCCTTTCATATTAAAGGATAGAGCCAAGGCATGGTATCATTCCTTAAGTCTAGCAACCTTAATTCTAGCAACTAATCTCTTATGTTCATGTAATGTCGAGAGGTATTATCTAAAGGAAACATAAGATTCAATTCTCTTACAGGCTCTTGTTCAACTAAAATATCCCTTACTTTATGATTAAGATTATCCCAATTTCTAGGATCATAAATATCCAATATAGGGATTAGTTGTTCATCAGCTCTTAAATTTTCTGAAGCGAATGCATTTGGTACATGATTGTACTCACTCAAGTTAATAATATCTTCACGAATATGAATCTCATCACTTAAATGTTTTTTATATTGTTTAAAATTACCTTCACCTGATTCCTTAGGATTCTCACTCCAACCCTTATGTATGTGGATATAAATGTACATATGTAGTTTGTTTAACCATTAATATGATGCCTATGTGAATAATATTACTTCGATATCTAAATATATGCATATAGGTTTTAATACATATGGCATGTTGCATGCATTATGATGGTCTTCATAAGATTGAGTGCTTGTTTTATGAAATTGTGTTATTGATATTTGGATTGTATGTGGATGTGGATGATTGTGATTGTAGAGGAGGAAAATATGTTGGACATACTGCCTGATGGGTATATATCTGGACCAAGTACACGTTGGATTGATTATGAGATTGATGTGATATGATTTTAATATATGATAAAGATAGATCCTGGTTGATGCTTTGCTCCCGATCGTGTCCTTATTCGATATGTATATTATTAATATGATTATGACTTTAGATGTATTGAGTGAAGGCTAGTCTATTGGTAATGTTTGACTCCTTGTGTCCCCTTTGAACTAAGAGAGCCCTACAACTATATAGGTTATGTGTATGGTTAGGCTATTAGTGATGCTTAGCTCCCCGCAACCATTCGAATAGTAATATTGGGAGGATTTACCCCTAGAAACTAGGGTTCTATAGATATTTCTTCTCCATGATTTATGTGTGTTTATACTAAAATAAGTTATATATTGTGTGAGGATGTAAGTTGTATATTGTGCGAGTATGTCATTAGTTGTCATGGGACAATATGGACTTAATGAAATCTTACTCCCATCAATTTTATTTTTCCGATCAACTACTATCAACATCGCAACAGTGACTCTGAAGAGCGTCGACTATAACATGCCTACCTTTACGTATGGTTTTCAATTATTTTCACTTATACTTGTACTCTAGCATCCATAGTGATATGATTTAGTATGTTGAAAATTTTTCTTTTTATGCACACTAACATTATTGTAGTTTACTATGTTTGTTCTTACATGTGCCCATGTTTTCATTTATTTTTTAAGTTTTATATTTATATTATCACTAACAGTAAGGCATATGGGTGATATGTAGGTTTTGGCTTTTAGGTTTCATGAGCTAGTCACGTGCCGGTTCGGTTCGTGACAACTAACCATCTTAAAACAAAACTTGCCAAATCGTTGCATTAACAAGGACAATATATGTCATCTGAAATCAAAGGAACACGGAAATCTTCAACTGAGAGAACAATTAACAAAGCGAAAATGGACACAATTAGTTTCATGAATAAATGAATAACTCTTTGCGCACGAAGCTGGTAACAACTGTTGCCCCTCCTGAATATGTTCATGGGATTATTGAAACAATGCATGTGACTGTGCTTTGCTAGATCTTCAGCAAACCCCCGCCCCTTGATTGCTGTACTTTTAAAGAAACAATGCTTCTGTAGGTAGCAGTTAGCTTGGGTTGTTAGTTGATCTGTTTCTTTGCTTTTTAGGGTATCGTTGTTAAGGGTTCAGGATATTATTCTCCTATCTTGTACTTCACTTCCCATTGAATTTAATTAATTACTTTATCTTTCAAAATAATAACATTCGGAATTTCTTGAAAAATGAAACTTATGGCTCAAAAAGTGACTGTAAAATAATAATTGATGTTTCAGGAAAACTGCAGTAAAAATGGAGAGAACAACCAAATTGCCCTGAATTTCTGGTGTTTCACCATCTGATTCTTTGGTTTCTTATTATGCCAACTCTAGGGAAGAAATGTGAAGAAAGAGAACAAGTAACCCGACATGGTTCCAAAATGTTGTGGCTTGTCCCAAGCGATTGCCAGGCCCGATGATGGATCAATGTCTACAACTAATCCTGCCTATCTCAGACAATAGCTGGACCAAAAAAAAAGCTTTTATCGAGTTTCCATGGAAATTAAAAGGTGGAACCAATAATTTCTAAGCCATCAATAACACCTTCTACGATGAAGGGACCTTGCCTAGGAGCACTCGTCTCTGTGTAATTTAGTTTTACACCCAGAAGCCATATATTCTCGCAAGGGGCCTTTGAGCTGCACAGCAAAGTTACAGCGAAGTCGCTGTTATAGGTTCCACTGATATTTTGCATGATGATGTTGCTTAGTTTTACCAATGATGGCTAGTAAAAGAAAAACAGAACAGTTAGTCTTGTATCAAAGCACTTGCTTAGCATGAGTAAATAATATCTGTAGTGTGGATGATTTGATTACTTTAGAAATGTCACATGAATTGGAAGGACAGTATTTTTGATCGATGATAATGGGGTTAGACACGTTGGTCATGACAATGTCCTGAAATGTGATGTTTGAAGCACTACCAACTGGAGATCCTGGCCATGTCTTCACTCGAACTCCATTTGTAGTGCCATTGATAGTGCAGTTTCTAACGTTAATCCCTACCACGCTCTCCTCATTTTCACTCTTGCCGAGACTTCCTACACTTGAATTTTGCAGAAGTTGTTTGTTTTTAGTGGAAACAACACGCAGAATACTGAAAGTTAATATAAACTATGACATTAAGAACAAGGTGAGCCTCTAAACATTTAAAAGTTCAGGAGTATTTTTAACAAGTTACGCAATTTGAATTCTGAAATAGTGTTTCCAAATGCCGAATAGAGAACTACCTAATTCCGTGTCCTGGACCACATTTGATGTCAAAAACAGATATGTTGACACTACCGGGTCCCATGGATACACAATCATCACCAACACCAATGGTTGAAGAAGTGATGCTGACGTTTGTGGACAGAGTAATGTGAATTCCATCAGTGTTTGGGCTATTCCAGGGAGCCATAACTGTGATATTCTGTATATTAATGTTCTCGCTTTCATGGATTCCAACATGAAAGCCCTTTCCGTTCAACAAAGTTACATTGCTGATTATCCCGTATGAAACATTATCGAGCTTGAGGGACTGTATTGATCAAATTTAGCAGATTATGTTTGATAGTTGAACAGCAGTTAATTTGAGAACTGGGATTTCTGAATTCAACGGATTCACAGAAAAGGTGGGAACTTACTGTCACCATCTTTTCGCATGTCGCTGATTTATGGCAGCTGGGATCTTTCCAGGCTTCTACTCCTCCACGAGCATCTAATTCTGTCAATCCAGCTTCTCCATGGATTACTATTCCTCTCAGATGTTTAAACTGAATCCAGTTAGAATCTGGGAAGGCATCCAAGCTAGTTGGGGCCACTAATTGTCCTTTGATGTTTACCTCTGGAGACTGGTTGTTATAGCAAGGTCCACTAAGTGTGATTGAGCCAACTAAGAAAGTGCCCTCAGGCACATAGAAAATGGAGTCTCCTTCATAACTGCATGCAGCATCCCATGTTTCCATGAAAACCTGTTTAATTGAAAAGAAGGCAAACCAAAAATATTGATGCTTTATATTTGTCCATCTCAATTACAAAAGAAAAGCTTCTTGTTTACTTCTTAGTTCTCACATGACCGTGGCCATAAACCTGTTATTGTGGATAACTAAGATAAAAGATTCCACGTATGAACTTTATGAACTTCCAGTCTGGTTTTCTATATAATATGAACTTGAGGAAAATATTAATGACCTCTGGCTTAAATTACATGTATCCCCTCACTTAATCTTGGCGCATTGAGTTTGATCCAATCCCTTAAACTAAGGGAGAAAAAAAAAAGAAAAACATCAAGGATAACCAATATACCATGCTGTTATCTGTCACCGCATCACCTACTGCCCCAAATTCAGTGACATCAAAAAATCGTTCAGAGCATTCAGGAAGTTCAGGTGACGGAGTAAAAGCACAGTGATCTTCTGCTGAAGGTCCCAGATCTGGTTCAGGAGGTTCAGGTGATGGGGCAGGTACAAATTCACAAGGTGAATCATGTGGTGCTTCAGCTGAAATCATTGTCTCTTGACATGGTGATCCACCAATGAGGGATGACGCAGGGACTGCTGCAAGATAGCTAGTTCTAGAGAAAGCTGAATATATAGCTAAGATAGTACTCAAGCTGAATTGAAGCATTCCCTT
Source organism: Erythroxylum panamense (assembly GCA_027123425.1). NCBI lineage: Eukaryota > Viridiplantae > Streptophyta > Magnoliopsida > Malpighiales > Erythroxylaceae > Erythroxylum > Erythroxylum panamense. The sequence goes on from JAOTIZ010000202.1 coordinate 19,831,783, forward strand.
CATTTTCACATGCAAGATAGGACTATAACTTGTGACCTTATCCATAATATGGCTCAGTTTTAAGGTGTTGTCTCTGAATCCTGATCTTCAATTTCTAGTAGCTAGTGTACGCAATTAACTGACTGTACCTAATCCATACATTTATTTTCTAGAACGTTTGCCTATCCGTTTCATACTTTAATTAGAGTTTCTCTTAACTTAGTTATCCCTTAAATCTAACGTCTCATTGAATTAGAGTTATTGTAAACATGCTTAGCCGGTTTAAAAATAATGAATTAGTAGCATGATAAAATATTTGGTTACCACCTGCAATAAGTAACATGTTAGAATTGCCATCGTTAATACATGCCGACGAGAAACGTTTATATATATATGGAATACAGTTTCATCACAGCAGAGGCCGAAACTTCATGCAATTAACAGCCCTTCTCAAGAGGTCTAATGTTTATTATTTCTGCTAATGTTGATGAAGGATTCTTAAGAAATTAAAAAGGCATATGTATAACTTTTTTTTAGTTGCTTGATATATAGCAGTTGCAAAGTTCTTTAATTTGTCACCCGATAATCAGACCCGGCCCTGGGCAAGGGCAGGCAGGGCACCTGCCCAGGGCCCAGCTTTATGAAGAATAAAGTAGGTAACAAAAAGTGACCCATTTTATTTCATTGTCTTAATCTTTATAAAGAGCAATAAAAGGGCTCCTATTTTATCTCTTTTGTTTTTTATAAGAGCCCACTCTTAATTATCATAAAAAAAGAAGAAAAGAAAAATAGGACCTTTTTTTATTTACCCAAGGCCTATAAAACGTCAAGACCGACCCTGTTGATAATTTACGGAGAGTACGTAGCTGCAATCAGGATAGGCATGCACATTAAAGGAGTGGGTTCGGAGGCATCAAAATGCCAATGTGAACAAACTGCCATCATGGGTATACAGTTAGAATGTTTCACCATATTTTATGAGATAAAAATGCATGTTACGTGTAATTCAGGGTTGCTATGGCATATTTACAACTTAACCTTCTACCCGATTATGAGTGGGGAGACTCTAAATCTGTGTAGAAGTGATAAGGATAACATTGAAGTCATCTATTTCACTTTTCTTTTGGTACATATATAAGATGAACTAATGTTGGATTGCATATCATAACAGAGCTAAACTCATCCCTTAGATCTCGAGAGATTTGAGTGGTCGGATAACCGACATTGCCATTTAGAAAAAGAAAACATAAATAAGAATACCATGGAAATAGTACATTTTTGCACATCTTTTGTTCTTTTTCAAGTTCAACTACAACAATATTATATTAGAGATCCCACTAAAATGTAGGATATGGGAATGACTAGTAATATGCAACTTTACCTTCAACTATTAGAAAGACCATTTTTGATAGACTCACAAAAAAGAAAGAAAAATTTTTCATTGCATAAATAAATAAAAAAGATCAAAAATAAAAGTAAAATAAAAATAAAAAATCAATATTAACATAGATATTGAAGTAAGTAAATAAATAAACAGACAAGAAATAAAACAAGTAAGAAAAAGGAAATACATAAACAGGCACGAAAGAAAATAAGTAAATAGAACAAATTAAGCAATTAGAAAAAGGAAAAAATAAACTAAAACTAAAGTGCTAATACTACTAACAAAAGTAGATAGACACATAGGAAATAAGAAAAGAAAAGAAAAAAGGAAGAAAAGGAAAAATAGTTTTTAAAATAATGTTTATAAAAAGATAAAAAGTAAGAAGAGAGCAACTTGACAAAATCAACCAATTTTTTCTCTGGCTTTTCTCTACTAAATTTCTTATTTTGCCCTTCCTTTTTTTCCTTTTCTGGAAATCACCTTTCTTGCCTATGACTTTTTTTCTACCTCGTCGGAAGGTCTTCTTTTGTCCTTCCAACTAACATGGCAAAAATACGAAGACTATTGGCTATAAATAGCAGCAAAATCAGGCTACATGTTTGGAAAAACAAGGTACAAATCCAACATAACAAACGGTTGCTTAAACACTATCCGAATGTAGTTAAAGATGGAGTGGTTACTTCTCCGATTGAGTTGTTGAAGGTCAGAGTTTAAGCTTGCTCCATTGCTTAGCTTGGTTTTTTTGGTCTAAAAGACCTACTTACCTTACCGTGGAAGCGTGGGCCAAAGCTAGGTGGAATGAAAGGGGTTAGACAAGGTGATGCTCAAAGAAAATGGATCCATTCTCTTTAAGGTTATTGATGATGCTAACCTAACCAAAATTATGGAATAAGGGCCTTGACATATTGGTAACCAGCCTCTTTTCATTTAAAAATGGAAACCTAGTATAGAGCTTGATCGAAGCAAGATTGATGTACTGCCATTTTGGATGAACTTCCACAACTTACCTATGGAGTTTTGGACAATCAAAGGACTTAGTTTTTTAGCTAGTTCTTTAGGGAAGCCCATCTATATAGACACTCAGATAGCTACAATGCAGAAAATTTGTTATGACAAACTTTGCATTAGAATCTTGAAGTCTGCCTCATTGCCTAATAAGCTCTCTATACTGAGGTTGGGATAATTAAGTGAGCTAGAAAAGATGAAATTACCATTACATGTCTATAGAGGCCTAGTAATGCTACTTAAAAATGGATCCCCACAGGTTAGATTTTTAAATCCAGTTGACATGATGAACTTATGGCTTTGGATACTGATGATTTAGTTCTTGATCATGATATTATAACTAGTGAGCAACGTGAGAGTATGGAGGATAAAGAGATTGTAATTTTACCTAGTTTACTTGATGGGTTGAATTTTGTGGAAATGGTTCAGTAATCTAATATAAATGTGGTTACTAGTGTTGACTCTGAGATTGCAGTTGCTTTACTAACAGTGAATTATGGGCAAGAAGTAGTCACTAATTCTTTTGGTGAAGGATCTGTCTTGGATAATGCATCAACTAAAGGGCAAGAAGTAGCCATAATTCAACCACAAAAGAATATGCTAGTTAATAAGCAACAACTACAACATACTTCTAAAGATGGATCTGTCCTGGATAATGCTTCAGTAGAAACCAACTCTTTTACTTTTGCTTCCAGTCCAACTAAACTTGATGAATTTAGACCCTTGAATAATTATACTCGAAGATGTTCAGCCAGAAAAAAAGGAAAGCAGAAAACTATAGGGTACTCCCCCTTTTATGACAATTCTAGTTTGGAACACTAGAGGGTTGAATAACCCTCTTAAAAATCTATTGTGAAGGACATGATAAAGTAGAAGAAACCTTTTCTAATAGGATTACTTGATACCAAAATAAAGAATACCTCTTCCATTTCTAGATAAAGTTTTTTGGGTGCTCAATGGCAAATGTTTTCCAATATTAACTCTCACTTCAATGGTAGGATCATTTGTCTTTATAATTCACTGTTGATTGTAGTATAAGCTCTGGAAGAAACCGAACAACTGCTCCATCTTCATTGCCAGATGAAATATAGGAGAATTAGTTTTAAGTTTTAAGTTATCTCTTATATGTGCCTCTAACTTTAGCTTCAATAGGGAAAAATTATGGAGGGATTTGCAACACATTTAGCTCAATATCTAGCTTTCTTGGCTTGCAGTTGGTGACTTCAATTGTTTCCTTACTTTAGCAGAAATTGAGAAAGGTAGGAAATCACACTCGAGACAGATTAAGGAGCTATCTTCTTTCCTTATGCATATGGATTTGGTGGATCTATCATACACAAGTAGGCTCCATACTTGGTCTAATAATCTATAGGGTAGGTGGTTGGTGAGAAAGAACTTGATAGAACACTTATTAATTCCTTATAGTTGTCCCATTTTCCTAACTCTTTTGCACATTTTTGTGACAATTTGATATCTGATCACTCTTTTATGTTGATTTAACATCTTGATGATTCCAGATTAAGGGGAGCCCTATTTAAATTCTTTAATTCATTCACTGATATGGAGAGTTTTCATGATGTTGTTTGCAACTACTAGGATTCAGTAGTGGTCAACTTTAAGTCCTATCTACTAACGTTTAAATTACTACTGGTGAAAGCTGCAATGAAGAACCTTATGCTTCATAGGAATTTTCATCTCCAGACCTTGAAGGATAAACTTATGCTAGTTCAAGATAACTCCCATCGAGCTATTCATAACACTGATTTGAAATAGGTCAAAGTAACCTGTCTTCAGCTAGTTAAAGGCTAGACTTATTGAAGGATGGAGATTCAAACATTAAATTTTCTCATTCTTCCTTACTTGCTAAAAGGAATACCAACTTACTATATGATCGTCATAGGCAGGAGCATGTGGAACAGACTTCACTTCTTAAGATTAAAAGACATTAATTCCTTGATTCGATGGGTTTAGCATCTTCTTCTTCTCCAAGCTCAAATGTTTAATCGATTTTTTATTATCATATTGATCAAGGCATTATGGACCTCTTTATATCTCCCTTTACTGTACATGATATGAAAGAAACTCCTGTTAGTATGCATCTCTCAAAATCCCCTACTCTAGATGGCTCTATTGCCAAGTTTTTTAAGTTACATGGAGTATCACTGGTCAGGTTTTTATAGAAGTTGTTTTAGAATTCTTTGAGTCCTCACAGCTACTTCAGCAAATAAAGTATATACACATATGTCTAGTCCCTAGAAAATATAACTCTTGTCATATGAGTGACTTCAAGCCTATCTTATGTTGTACTACAGTTTATAAGGTGATTTTAAAGCTTTTAGTTGGAAGACTCAAATTGTCCATCTTAGGTATTGATGAAAATGCTTAAAGTGCTTTTCTCTCGGATAGATCTATTAATGATAATGTTCTATTGATTCAAGAACTGATGAAGGACTATATTTCAGGTAAAAAATCAATAATTTCTTACTAAAGATCAACTTCCTAAATGCCTTCGATACTATAAGCTAGAAGTATATTCAGTTATGTCTTGAAGCTATGCATTTGCACCCCTTACCCTTACCTACCATTTCATTAATTGGATTGTGACTTATATTCAGTCGCCCACCTTCAGTGTCCTTGTCAATGGCGTCCCTTCCAAGCCTTTCAAAATAGCTAAGTATATCAGACAAGGGGTCTTTTTCCCTTTATCTATTAAACAAACTCATCCTTTGTAATGTAGTTTCAAATTTCACTATAAATGCTTGGAGGTCAATCTTACACATCTTATGTATGCGGATGAGCTGATCCTATCATGTGGAGTGGATCCTCATTCGATTACAATGTTGTTGCATTTGCTAGAATTTTTTGCTAACTGGTCTAGATTGAAACTTAATCCTATTAAGAACCAATTATATCTCTCAGATGATGTGAGGCTTTTAAATGCTATCAAAAGTATTATTGGCTTATGTTCCTTTCCTTTATGTTATTTCGGGATTCCTATTACATACTCTAAACCTAGGTTTGCTTATTGTTTACCAATCATTGAAAGGATGAAATCTAAGGTGTTAGCCTAGCAAAACCTTCTTATCTTATGTTGCTAGGCTTACTCTAATTATCTACGTTCTCATCATTATGCACATATATTGGACTACTCACTTTGCTCTTCCAAAGAAAGCTATCAAAGATATGGATACGATTATGAAATCCTTCCTATGGTCTGGTACACTTAATGCTCCCAAGAAAGCTAGGATCAAATGGTGTGAAGCTGCTGTCCCTAAGAAGTTTGGAGTGTTGGACCCCGAACTTTCCTTGAAATTTAGAAGTATAAATTGACATTAAATGAGGAATTTGTGGTGAATTATTCAT
>JAOTIZ010000202.1:19864495-19875970 GCA_027123425.1 Erythroxylum panamense
TCGACTTTGGATGTACTTTTTTAGATACCACCCCCAGTGGGTGCCATTCTATCCTCCTTGAGGATCAGTTGGGCGTTAGTTTCTCCCGACTCGTTTTGTAATCTGTATCTTTTTCTCTTTAATAAAAAAAACTATGGTTAAACTTAGGAAGAGTACGACCCATTTCCTTTTCTTTTAAATCTGACAAACAAATAGTGCACTTTTATGGACTCCTTATGTTGGGTCCCCAACGATTAAATGAATATAAGCAACGACTTAACAATGGCACTGTCAAGGCCGTCAATGGTAAGGTGGCATTTCTCGAGTAGGGGATGGTGGGGTAAACATAGAAGACGAGTTGGGCATGATTAGAGATAGCAATAGGCTGGCTCATAGATTTAGATTTAGGTGTTTTCAAGGGGTCAATTTATGGGTCAGAGTCAGGCTCAGGCTCAGGTTTGCCTAGACCGATTTAAGACTCAACTATTCTAGACAAAACGATATCATTTTTTTAAGAGTTAGGTCTTGAGTAGGCTTAGGCTTCCTAGGCCTAAGCCCGGATCCAATTTAAAAAATGTTAGTTCACATTTTTAATTTTATAAAATTATTTTAAAAAATTAGAGAGATTGACCTACGGGCAGCACATTACCATTTTTAGGCATAACAATTTTGATTGCAATGGAATTGTCAACGACAAGCAAGGAGAAGGTACCAACTTGCGTAGAGATGGAGGGACATCATCCAAATGACGACGAAGAAGATGATGACAATTCAAGTCATCATAAACTTTCCGGTCAGAGCATAGCCATTGTCATGATCCTTGGTATCGATATCTATAGACACGACCACCTTAAAGAACAAAGTATGTTAATTTGAGCTCATGTTCTTGGTGTTCTAAGTAGCATTGTGTCCAAGAAGTCCTAAGTTACATACTTTATGTAGTGATGTATGGTTAAGTGTATGATTGTGGGTTATTTGGAGCATCATAGTAGTGATAAGAGGAGGGTTCTTAGGTGTATCTTTGAAATTGTTTGTTTTGCTTGTTGGTTTTTGGTTTCATAGGAAGTAGGAAAGAGTTAGGATTAAAATTCTTTTTAATTTAATAACACTTTTTTTTAATCTTTACTAGTAGCTTTATCAATTTTTTGTTTAGAATTTAAAAGCCTACCAATTATTTTTGTTTTTAATGCAATTTTATCCCAAATTACTCTTACATAAATATGCATTATTTGATTAAACATAAAGTACAATACATAAACTAAAATTTTAACTTCATGGATTTCAAATAATTTGAACAAAAATATGAATGCTGAAAGTATCTTAATTATATAAATGTTATAAAACTTGCTTAAGGCTCAATTGTGGAAGTGTACAAATTGTCTTTTTAATAAAATTGTTTCTTATATGCTAATATATTCCAAGTGTTAATAAAGGTATTACTCTTACACTACCCTAGCTTCGACGTGGAAAAGCCCCACCCCAACCGTACACAACGAGTTTTATGACGACAATATCTTTGTTATGGTGATGTGAAATCTCCTTACGATTTCAGATGGCTTATCTTTCCAATTTATGGATCACATTCGTTTAACTGAAATCTAATAATAATCTTTGCTAGCATAAACAAAATAATTAACCTTTGGTTAAATTTTATTTTAATTTAAATCTTATGTGATAATTTTATTAATAAAAGCGAGGACTCATCATGTTATGATTATTGTTGGCAATTTAGGTTGGGTTCATTTAATTTAATTCGAAATTATTGAGTTTAATTTAACTTGGTCTAATTTCAAGTTTTGTATTAAGTTTAAGTTTAGGCTTAGCACTCCGTCTAGGTCCCAAGTTCAACTACCATTTTCAATTTTTTTTATTCAAATGAAGTCATTTTATTATTGTAACTTAAAATTTTAACCATTTTTTTTGTATACTTTTTGAGTCTACTAACTCAATCAATTTTGAATGATACAAAATTTGAAGAGTTAAATTTAAACTTTCATTTTTATTTTCAAACCTACCTCAATCCTTTATCATCTTTAATCATCGTAACATTCCAAACCAAACTATCTCTCACAATCACAAGAATCTTTACCTTAATCTTCCAATTGCTACGTTCTTGGTCCAATCATTATCTTTTATGACATTCTGCTCGTTCTTTCCCTTTTACTGAAGAAAGCAAATCTTCCATTGAATTGGATGGATAATGTAATTGTAAGGGTTTTAAGCCGTTAGCTGATCTTCAGTTGAAGATGAAGAGAAACCAATATTTCGAAGATCTTCTTCATTGTCAAATAAAAAACTTTATTGGAGCAACAACTTTGTAAAAAAAAATATTGTTGCTGTAAATTAGAAATAAAAAAAATTGCGTATAGAGAAAAGATCTTCGCGATATATTTATAATTTTCCTAGCAAAATGAAATCGAATCATGAGGACATGTCAGCAACAAAATAGTTACGCGACAAATTGCAAATTGGATATGGAGAAAGTTCGTAGGCCGATCTCGGACATCATGCTGGCCCACGAATTACTTAGCGGGGTTTCCTTGGGCAGTACATTCTCAACTGTTCATTCAATAGCCTAAAACGTGCAATTCGCAGCTGAAGAATCTCATCGTCACTAAATGAGAAAACAAAAAATGGCCTACTTATTCTTTCCATGTGTAAGTTTTTTCTCATAAAATCTTATATCAGAACCTTGATTTGATCAATTTCTTCTGCTTGGCGGAGCAATATTGAATAAAGTTATGAGTTTGGATAATAGCCTGTAAAAAACCCCCCACCCCCACGTATCATTTATTCATTACCACAAACAGTAATTTTAACCTATTTGACAATCAGCTAATTACATTAGCTATTGACTGATAGCTGATTATATCAGCTGATTTGACCAAAAGATTGCATTAGCTATTTATTATTTAATGTTTGGTAAAATTAGTTGTTTAGTATTAGTTGTTTATGTGTAAAATGACTTATGAGGACATGACTTTAAATTTTTTTATAAAAGTATGAATTTAGTATTTCTATTCTTATAGTCATTTAGATTTTAGATATTTAATTCTACAAAAATTAAGTTTATAACTCTAATAAAAACATAGAATATAATAATAATAATAATAACAACAACAACAAAATTCAAATCTCATATCTAGTTTTATACCTTGTGTCGTTTATAAATTTACTCGATGGATAATATCTTGCTTGTCAATTTAAGCTAATATATAGACGTTTTGATAAATTTATATATAACAGCTGTAGTTAATCCCATATATTTCAGATAGCTAGAAATAAGTTTGAGGGAACAATTGTTAGTAAAATTTTTATTAACTGATTGTTTGAAAAGCTACTTGAGCTACTCCTAATTAGTTTTTCAAAAAATAACTGATTGGGTTGAATTAGCCAACTCAACTAATTCCTAACTAAACAAATATAGTAGCTGTTTGACATAGTCAAATAGCTAATACTCTTTAATAAGTTAAAATACAGATGAAAAGTTATCTACTAAACACCCTCATAAACTTTACATCAAACAGCTAATACTCTTTAATCGGTTGAAATATAGCTGAAAAGTTATCCACCAAACAACTCCAAAGCTCTTGTATGTTTGTGTTACTTCCCAAATTGATGTACTTTTATGTCGCCACTTATTTCTATGGGCACCTGAGCGCTTTCAGGAAAGGAGACCTACTTTTCATGTCTTAAGGGTGAACTTTCTCCCACTTGTCGTTCACTATATAATCTACCATATATCTCTTGTATCATAAAGTTGTAGAATCGACTTAACCTTAGTCTCCTATGTCAACTTTACACTAATATATGATATGCATTTAATGGAACCCATTGGGGCTATCAAAGCAAAGCACGCTTAGGCGCACGTTCCCTCTGTGCAGAGCAACTAATGTCGGGGCCCTGTCACTGTCCTAACATGAAGTCTAAATGCAAAAGCAAGCTATAGCCATTAGTCGTATAAATCTACCGTAAGACAAGTACAAGCGTTTAAATATTGAGAGATAGTATTGCCCAACGGCCACCCCAAAGCCTAAGCGCTACTGTAGTAGAGCCGTAGACTCTATATATACACTTCTATCTTTATTTTGCTTTCTTAAAAGAAGTTCTGAATCTGATCTTGCTTCTCCTACCGGTTTCTACCTGTTACCATTCGTAACAAGAGAAGGAAAATGTCAACCAAATTTCCAATATTCCCAACGCCAGAGCCCCAACACTTCAGTGACTATGGTTTTGACCCCCAGATCGATTATTTTCAGGTTAAAGACGGGTTTTTTGAAAGCTTTTTTTTTGTTGAAGTTGATGTTTCTTGCTGAACCTTTTTAGTTTACTTCAAAGCAGGTCTTGAAGGAAGCAAGAAAGCAGAAGAAAGAGTCAACGAGAACGTCCATAGACTCCTTACACTTCAAGCTCCAGAAGCCCATTTCTAAAGACGAATCGACTAGAAAGATTCACAAGTCCTATAAGAAGAAAAGTTGGTGGAGAAATGCTCTGCTGTTCTTCAAAAGGAAGTGGATCAACATTCAGTGCGACGACATTGATCATCATGAAGATGTGCATAAAGCCAGAGCTCGAGCTTTTAGAGCATCAATATCAGGGCCTGTGTATGTTACTGAAAGCAGAAGAAGTGGCTCAAGCACACCCTACACGTCAACTAGCCGTCCATCGTCGGGACCACTTGCTGGAACTCTAACTCCCGCCCGGAAAGATGACGTGGAGATACCCTACTTGAGTCTTAGAGAGTTGAACATGGAACAGCAACAGCAGAAGCACCCCACCTCTGCTGTGCCAATATACATGGTGAGTTGATAATTAAAACTACTCGGCCTTAAATGTCCTGAGCTTTGGATAGGTTTGGCTCTTGATGGTGACTTCTTACTAGTATGTTCGTAATTGTAATGGTTAGTGATTTTATTGTTATGAAATCTTTTTGGGGTTCCCGCTACTGCAACAAACTGCAAAGTTGCTTGATCCCTTTAGGATTTGCTGCTAGCACTTGAATAGTTTCTGATATCTAATGAACTTGGTGACTTTTGACCATGTAAAATTACTTGTCTGATTTTCCTTTCATATCCTCAGTGGTTGGCGGTCACTTTTAAGTACGTACCTTTGTCTAGGTCGTGTGCTAATCCATTTAAAAGCAGCCTTTGTTGCTTCAGACAATGAGGATCTGCTGCATCTGATGAATTTTATCTGATATTGCACTTACAGAATATCTATAAAAGACTGATTTTTGGCCAGAGAGGTGCTGCGTTTCAATGGCCTCAAGTGTGCCTTCAAGTTAATTTTTATATTATAGTGTCATCCGTGATCAAATTATAGGCCCAACAATTTTTTAAATTTTCAGTTTAATCTTTTCAATTGGATAATTTAACAAACATGAATTATAAATAAAATTAATGTACATAACTTGAATTCCTTAAAAAAAATTGAATTGTCAACAACAAGTTATCTAAACTTCACTGGCATTTACAGAGTGAAAAAAAGAGGATTCAAACAAATTGAGAAAAAAATATAGGAGTATTAATTCCTTTATATCTTTTACTATTTGATAAAGAAAGACACTAAAAAAATTTTCTTACTGAAATTAAATTTCTAATTATAATTAAATTTTAACTCTAATTATAATTACAATTTAACTCTTACGAAATTCTTAAAATTTGTTAAATTTTACAATTGAGTCTAGTTTAGTTTAAATTAAAATTTCTCTTTTTAATGACTTTTTATATAAGACCCATTAATTTTTTAATATGTTGACAATTATTATAATTTATAATTGTAATCAGATAAATTAAAATTTCTTTTAATTTATAATTAATTCTTCAATTAAACAATTTATAATTATAAAACAAGATAGATGTCTAGTAAATACTATGGCTATCCAAATATTAAGAATATTAAAATAGTTTGACTTATCCATATATGATTATAATATATAATTTAATCATTTTTGTTATCTAATGTTCCAATTGAACATAGTATATGGAATTAGTGTCTACTCTATTTAAATCTAGTTATGTTTGTACCTGCTAATTAGTAAATGATTTTTAAAATAACTTTTCAATTCTTAATTCACTCTGACCATAAAATTTCTTAAATCACTACTATAAGAAAACAGTGAAATATTCTTCCAAATTACTTTAAAGCAACAATTATTTACTAACTTATTCAACTATCATCATATTGTTTATATTATATCCAAGTACTCTCTAATCCTATATAGAATAGGTCATAAGAAGCAGTAAGATATAGTAATTCACATATGAGATACCTTAGTAATCTCAAGTCTAAGTATTACTTATACAACTATTATAATGAAAAAAAATATACAAACATATCACTCTTCTTATATCTTTGGACCCATACTTTGTGAGAGAGAAATTCCAAGTAATATAGGTAAGACTCCTCTCTTGGAATTCTCCATATTAAGGGGGTGCTTGGTTGATCAGTTTAAGAAGGGGCTAATAGGTAAGGAATAAAAAGTGAGTGGTTGGTTGCTGATTATCATTATAGGGGCAATAGTTTGATATCTCACTTTTGAGGAATCCTCTATACCCTCCATTTAATAGAGGAATGAAACTTATTCCTTAATAGTAGCTCTTTCTTTAAATATAACTAATTAAAATATAATTCATTCATTAATTAAAATATTGTAATTAATTAATTAAAATAATATAATATAATTCATTCATTCATTAAAATATTGTAATTAATCAATTAATTAATTACAATATAATTAATTAAAATATTATTATTAATTAATTGCATTATAATTACTTAAAATATAATTCATTCATTAATTAAAATATTGTAATTAATTAGTTAATTACAATATAATTAATTAAAATATTATTATTAATTAATTAATTACATTATAATTAATTAAAATGTAACTAATTAAAATATAATTAATTAATTAATTAAAATATTGTAATTAATTAATTAAAAATATAATTAATTACAATATAATTAATTAAAATATTATTATTAATTAATTATCACATTATAATTAATTAAAAATAAATAATTAATTAGTTACAATATAATTAGTTAAAATATATTCATTTATTAATTAATATATTGTAACTAATTAATTACAATATAATTAATTAATTAATTAATTAAAATATAAGAAATTTATTAATTAAAATATAATAATTTTATTTCTTAATATTTTTTACAAACCAATCACTATCAATGATAATGGTAATCATTCCTTTCTCTTAATCAATCATCATAATTATAATGATAATATCCATTATCATTTCTCACTATATTCATTCTCATTCATATTATCATTCCTTATATAAATCAACCGCCCCTAAATCTCTTTAATACTTTGTCTATATACGTGACTTAGAATAAGCCAAGCAACCCCTTTTATTTATCTTTATAAATCGTTACTTATATAATGTAACACCCCACTCTCGCAAGACACATACCCGACATTCTACGTAATATCTGAATCTATGTCTCACGAGGGTGACATGCTAGAACACTCAATCAGTCAAAATTGAGTATAAATATTTTTTTGAAACCACAAACATAGTATGCAGAAATTAATTATCAAATAGGGCCCACTTTATTCCATAAATATTTTTTAAATCATCAAAATTTTGTTAATCACTAGGGCCTATTCTAGAAACAAAACACTCACAATCATAATGTCAATACATTACAACATAAATCATATATACCTTTTTACAAAACTTTCAGAATATATAATTTGATACAAAAGTTGCGGAATATATAATTCCATACAAAACGAAAGAAATACAATGCAGATGCGAACTGATCCTAACCTCTATCTCTTATTTGCATGCTGTAGGCATACACCCGTTTGTCTAACGGGCTAGTCTTCTGATCTTGAAAAATATTTATAAATTTTGGGTGAGTTTTGCGAACTCAATGAGTGAGAAATTCAATTCTCTGCTATATTTTTTTCCTTCACACGATACACATCTATATACAAGAATAATGTTTCAGTCAACTCTAATTATTATGGATCACTACCATTCTGGCCTACTCTAATTATGAAGTTTGACTCCTATAATTACGCTGATACAATGATATGACACAATCATGCCAACACTGATAATGATGCAATACAGAAACTACTTGGTGCGATCCCATTAGAAATCTCTCATGAGGACAACCAGAATTTGTTGAAACCAGTTGACATCGAGGAGGTGATATTGGTCGTATTTGATTTAGACGCTGACAGTGCTCCTGAATGTGATGGTTTTTTTGGGATCTTTTGATATATCAACACTGCTGGAATATCGTAGCTCAGGATGTGAAATGTTTTGCAAGAGTTCCAATTCCAAAATATATGGCAAGCACATTGATATCTTTACTGCTGAAGAAGCAAAACCCATCCACTTTTTTCACATTTTAGACCTATTAGCCTATGTAATTTTGCTAATAAGGTTATTACAAAGGTACTTGTTAAACATCGGGAAAAAGTTCTTCCTAATTTGATTTCCATGGAGCAAAATGCTTTTGTTTCTGGAAGAGACATGACAATCAATACTCTATTGGCTCAAGAAATGATTCAATCCAATGATCAAAAAATTAGAGGCAATAAAGTGATCCTAATACTCGACATGATGCAAGTTCTTGGGGTTTTCTTTCTGAACTATTAAGACGTTTTGGTTTTCATCATCACTTTATTTCTTTGGTCTTGAATAATTTAAAAAATGCTTGGTTTTTAATCATGGTAAATGGCAAGTCATTTGGCTTTTTCCAAGCTCAGCATGGGATTAAACAAGGGGACCCTCTTTCCCCTCATTTATTCACTCTGGCTTCGGAAGTTCTTTCTCGTGGTCTTAATGATATGGTAACAAGGAAACCTTTGGATATTTATGCTCTCCCAAAGGGTAGCCCAGCAATAACACATCTCAGCTTTGCAAATGATATTATAATTTTCACAAAAGACTTAAAGAGATCAATCAGGAACCTGAGTAATTTTCTCATGGATTTCGAGAAAGCAACTAGTCAAAAGATCAACAAAAATAAGAGTTTCTTCATAGCTTTAAGAAAAATGGGCATAGTATAAGAATTCAATACTTCCTCCACCATAGGAATCAAAAAGGGTGTTTTACACTTTATATATCTCGGAAATATCTTGTTCAAAGGTCATACAAAAGCTTCATATTTCCAGCATATATTAGAGAAATTTGAAGGAAATTTGACTGGTTGGAAAAGAAACTTACTCTCACCAGGAGGACGAATTACATTAATCAAACATATATTATCAACTCTTCCTCGGTTGGAAAAGAAACTTCCTCTCACCAGGAGGACGAATTACATTAATCAAACATGTATTATCAACTCTTCCTCTGTGTTGTTTTGGCACCTTTTCACCTCCAAAATCTATAATTCATCAAATGGAGCACAAAATGTCTAATTTGCTTTGGGGTGACATCGATGGACATGCACAACATCATTGGCAAAGTTGGAAAATTGTTGCCAGGCCAAAAGAAGAAAATAGCCTAAGTTTTCGATCTCTTGAGACTATGATCATGGCATTTAGTAGCAAAATTTGGTGGGAATATGAGCATCGAAATGGACTATGGTCTAGAGTTATATCAGCTCAGAAAAAGGAATATATGGTAGATTTCACTGGAAAAGAATAAAAGTAGTTGAAGACAAATGCCACCAAGCCACTCGAATTAAAATCTGCAATGAAAAATGCTCTTTTTGGGTCTCTAACTGGTCTAACTATGGTATTCTTGCACATTATGTGGCTGATACTTTGAAAAATATACCCTTTAATGAGATATTCAATGAAAGACAATGATGTGGTGATATTATAGCTGAACTACCAACAACATCAATGTCGAAATTCTTTCACTCTCTTTCAAATTGGATGATGAGCACGACTTACGGATATGGTCATTGAATGCGTTCGGAAATTTCTCAATATCCTCTACTTATCATTTCATGAGAAGGCCACACAAGAAACACCCTGATTTACATTTCATCTGGCGCAAACAAATTCTTTCAAAAATTTCATTCTTCAAGTGGAAACTCTTAAATGGCTTGCTTCCATTATCGAATGTTCTCATGAGAATGGGTTTCAATATACCTTCTAAATGTTCTTTTTGTTCTTCAATTGAAGATATTAATCATTTTTTTGTTGTTGTTCTTTTTCATAGGAAATTTGGAATTATTTCATAACCATGTTAAACATGCATTTCATGGTTACTTCGAATCTATGAGATTGGATCAAACTAATGTGGCATTATGACAAGAACAATTTGTTGCCCAATAATTTAGAATTCTTCTGGTAAAACACCGATAAATAGAAGTTAAATATTTAAAAATCTTAAAGAGAATAAAACCAAAAAATCTTCATTTTTAACTAACCGATCACTTCATCGTTCTGATATCATGTATAATAAGTAACGGTACCTTAGTTACGTATTTCGGATTGAAGGTAAAAGGAAAGAAACAGAGAAATGCAGAAAATACCTAATTTTGGTCTTTATAATTTCAAACAAGCTTTCCGAAGCCGAAACGAGCGTAAATTCACTGTCGCCTTCATGAGAATTACTTTCCGGGACGTGGGTAAGGTTTTTCTACAATTTTTGCAAAATATAAATTTTCTTAACGGGTCAGTGAATCTTTATGCTTACAATTGATATGAGTAATTACAGGAGACCTTAACCTTTACATATAGCTTCTATATCGAACTTTTTTATCACAGGCCTAGTATAAGTCCAGTTTATACTGACTGAGATTCACTTTTTACATGGACTTTAACTTATTGGTTGAGATCATTCATTGAGTCACTTTATTATCTTTATCCGGATTAAATTACATAACTTAACCGATAAGTTATTTAAAAAATCGAAAAATACAATTAATAATTGTCTAATTTTATAAGAAAGGACAAAATTATCCAACAAGTTTAATTCAATAATGTAGTTGAAGTGGATTATTGAAATACGTTTTACAATCTAATTAAAGATTCTCAACTTAATACAAATACCTTGCTTCCCTTAAGCACCACGTTTCGAATCGGTTGGGACAATGTATAAATTCCAATAACCGACAAACATACACGCCAGTCAACGTTCCAAAAACAGTACCTCGCAAACCGATGACAGCACAGCATATCTGCCGTAAGGTGCTGTTAGGGGAGAGCAGATCACCTGTCCAAGTTACTCTGTCTAACCCTGTCTAAGTAACCAAACAGCGTCGGATTGATATTAAATTTGGAGAGGCGCCCGCAATTTAAAAGCAGCCTGTGGGTCCCACCAACAGGAGCCGTTTTTCAGCTGGAAGAAGAACGGCGCGCAAGCCAGGGAAATGGTTTTATATTAAAGGCTTTTACGGGTTGGGGAAAACTGCAAAAGACACAAAACGTTTTTGTAACCCTTGCAGAATTGGATTGTTATTAAAAATGTTTATTATCATTTTTAAACATGGCTTTCATTTGATATTATTATTAGGTTGTTTTTCTTAGTTCATTAATTTTATTTGGTTATA
>JAOTIZ010000202.1:19886483-19903183 GCA_027123425.1 Erythroxylum panamense
GAGGTTAGGAATTAGTTACAGAGAGAGAGTGAGAATGAGGAGGTACAGAAGATATATAGGATTCGGTATAGAGAGGGAGGACAATTATCATTCATATTCTGATATTACAGAATCTGTATTGGCCTGGGAGCTATCTTCCAGGAGTTATTCTGCTACTGTACCCTACATTTACGTAAATAATACAAATCTCTACTGATTTTCCTATCAAATTGACAAAAAAGGGGAAGGTTTTTTAAAATAGTTGTCAAAAATAAAGCAAAATGGCACCTGAACTGCACTCTATCTAAAAGCCATAGATATGTTGGCATCTATCCAGTATTACCTGTGTATCACGAATCCCTGGACCAGCAGCTAAGAGAACCACAATGTGAAAGCCCTTCATCAAGAAATTGCGATACCACTTTCTCTGAAACATAAGGTGAATTAGGTTAATAAAAGAGAACAAAGTTAACAAGGTGAAACAGGAAAAAATGACTACTGAATGTAATAAAAAGACCAAACTGTGGCTAAAGCCTTCTCTTCCAGATGAGCACGAGAACCAAATGCAGCAATTGGGATGTCAGATATTCTGAGACTTGGATCACTAGTTGTTGAATCTCCTAAATGAAACTCTTTCTTGGCAACTGCATGGATCTAATAGGAAAATCATCAGGTTGTCTGAACACAGACGTTTGAAGGAAAGCAACCATTGTTCCCATGATATACATGACCACAGCTAATACAAACCAGATTTTCAAGTTTCTCCAAGTCATCAACCTTGGTTGCACCATCTGCATCCAGCATCAGAAGTAATTCACCACGAGAATGAAGCATACCCTGTTTGACAATGCTTTCGCAAGATGAAAAGCTTGAATGCATTAAAGTCAAGCATAGGATTAAGATTGGAGCTACCATGGCATCAGAATATACATATATAATGACGAGAAGTTTGGGTAGACTCACTTTTCTAATAGCTTCTCCCTTTCCATGATTTTTTCCAAGCAAGATAACCCTTACATTATCCACCGTGTATTTCCTCACAAAGTCAAAAGCTACTCTTTTAGTTGCATCAGTACTTCCATCATCAACAATTATAACCTGTTCAATTGATCATTCATCCAGAGATAAGTACCGAAATAAAAAATCTCACAAAACATGTCCTCAATGATTCAAGAACAGTCATCCCTCAAATGCAAAACTTCAAGCATTTCACTAAATGCTCATGTAAATTTCTTAAGTGTCCAAGAACACCGCAAATGAGTTGGCATATTCAATCTCAAACACAATCTCGGATTACATAACTCCATAGGAAATCATTTCATCCTGATTAACAAAGGTTACTATTAGGATAATATTATTAGAAATTATCTCTTGAAGAAAGTAAAGCATAGCAGTGTTAACAATACTTTGTGATTATAAAGTGTCAATACGGGGAAATGAGGACCTAAAAGGGATGATTAAAAAAAAACTCTTATAGATAACCAACGAAAAGATTAGTAAAATGAAGAGTACGACACAAATCAAGAAAAACACCCTCTGTCAATAAAATGAGGACCTAAATAGTATGTTTAGAAAATAATGTTATAGATGTCCGCAGAAAACATAGTAAAATGAAGAATATGAGACAAATCAAGAACACCAATTTAAGTATCAACTAAAACATGTGTAACAATCTGATAGAATGTTCAAATATCATAATAGGAACGAGGATGCTGATTCAATCATCAATTTTCAATTGAAAAGTTCAGAATTGAATTCCTCTTTCTGCACTCCTCACATAAGTAGCACAAATGATATCTTTATTATACTAGTAGCAAGATAAACAATGTTAATCATTTACTTCAGAATAACCAACAAGAACACAATGAAATCTTATATGTGAACTAATATGACAAGAACAAACTAATAAAATTAAACCGAAAATATATCACACAGCTAATCGAATGAAACACCATACCTCAAAAGTAAATGATTTATCCTTTGCAGCACGCTGCTGAAGATAACTGCAAGTTGAAGATATCTATGATCATTGCACTTTAATACTATAATTCTGTGCACAATTAGATCAGTTATACTCTAGAGATATTAGCTAAGCAAGGTAATTCTAGTCTAGTGTCTTGAAAAGACGTCAACAGAAGAAACAGAAAAGGCCAATCCGGTTCAACCAACCTCATTGTTTCATCAAGCGCTCCAGGAAGTCTATGTTCTTCATTAAATGCTGGAATAATCAATGATATGTATTTCCCGGCGGGATCTAGAATATGCGGACATGAAACCTGCATGAAATGGAAAGAAAATTGGTGAAGAACAACTTCTGATTCATCTGAATCAAACGCTAATTTAAAAGACATCACCGCCAAACATATACCTTTTTCAAAGAACTGGGATCTTCGAAAATAGCAGGAGCCTCTACGTGCCTAAACGAAAAAGAAATAAGAAAACGGAAGAAAGAAGGGGAAAAGAAATTAGGGTATGAGATAGAGTTACGTGTTGTTGTGTCTTCTTCTATAGACTTGGAAGATAATGAGAGACAGTATAGAGGAAGCAAAGATGAGAATAAGAGCCATCAAGACCTCTGTTATCGTCCCCATCAATCCCATTGTTGCTGCAGCCAATTTCTCCGTCTGTTGTGTCATTAGTAGTATACTATAACCATTTTAACCTATTACGATATAAATATCGTTAATAATAATACGCCTATCAGCAGGCCCGTCTAGCTCAGTCGGTAGAGCGCAAGGCTCTTAACCTTGTGGTCGTGGGTTCGAGCCCCACGGTGGGCGTGTAAGATCTTTTGCTGTTCAAATTGTCCATACATTTTTAGTTAATTAATTGTATTTAATTAATTATATTTAATGGTTAAAAAGATTTTTTTAAAAAAGAAAGAAGTGTCATACGTTTTCATTAATCTCATACTTTTAGTCCATACATTTTTAGTTAATTAATTGTATTTTATTAATTATATTTAATGGTTAAAAAGATTTAAAAAAAAAGAAAGAAATGTCATACATTTTCATTAATCTCATACTTTGAGGGTTTCGAGTAATCCTAAATTGGATATAAAAATATTACTCCTATAATAATAATATATAATTAACTACTTGTGTTTCGTTAACCAAATATCTCCTAAATGTTATGTTGTTCTTTGACCTATTAGTTCTAGTTATTTCTATTTTTATTTTTGTTTTTAAATTCAATTAAAACTTTTATTTGTTTGAGTTTTTAGTTTTGGATTTGGTTTCTTTTAGTTTTCAAAAATTATAAACATCATAAAAATTAGATTTTTGTTTTTTATAATTTGATTTAATATCAACTAAATATATATTATTTAATATATTAATTATTAATGAAAATTATAAATAATTTAATTTTACCTACTAATTTTGTTTAATTTTAAATTAAATTTAATTTAATAATTATTAACAAATATAATTAAATTTAAAATATTTTCAAAATATATAAATTTCAAATAAAATTTGATTTAATATATGAAATATATTTTAAAATATTATTTATAAATAAATTTTTTAAATATTTATTTTGATAAAATAAAATAATTTTATTAATAATTTGTGAATAAATATTATATAAGATATTAAAATAAATTTGTTTAATTACAAATAATTTATCTTTAAATTTTATCTCATTTATCAGTGATCAAAATATAAATATTAACAACTAAACATATCATTATTTTTATTTGAAAAATACAAAAATTGAAAATTAAAAACTAAAAACTAAAAAATAAAAACTAAAAACTAAAAACTAAAAACTAAAAAGAAAAACTAAAAACTAAAAACTAAAAGATAAAAACTAAAAACTAAAAACTAAAAACCACAATAAAAAACATAAGTGAAATCAAACGATCCCTTAGGCTCTGTTTGGTTGGATGTTAATTAATGGAATGAAACGGAACAGAACGAAGTGGTTTATAATAGAATGGAATGTAATATAGTAAAAAGTTGTTTGGAATGGATGAAATGGTTCATAATGTAATGTAGTGAAATGTTGTTTGGAAGATGGATGGAATGGAATGTAATGTATAACAAATGACTTTTATACCCCTTATATTAAAATGGTTATTGCAGGAGGTTTATCATTTTATTATTAATTATAAAAATATTAATATTAATTATGTATTTTATTTTATTTTATGTGATTTATATTTAAATATAATTTATTTATATTTTTATTTATTTAGAAGTAATTGGTATTACGAAAAAACTAATAAATATATAGAAATGTGTTAATTGTTATTAGGGTAACGAGAAATAATTAGTATTATGAAAAATTATTAAGGGTATATTAGATAATATATATTTATTAGTTTATGTTCCATTCTAAACCTTCCGAATCGGAAGTTTCTTATTTTCATTGTTTAGGATGTAACGGAACGTAATATAAAATCCTTTGCTTCAATCTCATTCCATTATAAAACTTCCTTCTAGATGATAGAAGTGTGTTACATTCATCTCGTTCTATTAATTAATATCAAACCAAAAAGTCCTAAGTGATGTAGCTCTTCTCCTAGTGGATTTTGAGACAATTAATACGACGAAAGTAACGTTTGACTTGGTCTTTTAGTTGCTGACATGTCATTTCTAGTTCTAGGTGGCCATATATGTGAGACTTGGTAGTTTGGTCGGTTGACTTTAAAACATGCACTAGTCCATTGTGGGTTTGGGAATTGATGTAAGTGTTGCAGGAGTAACACGGTGGTGGACCATGGTTACACGGGAAGTCCAATAGTTGAGAGACGACGGTTTAATTTTTTTTAATTAATGGGGAGAACCGAAACAGCTTACACTACAAGTCGAGAGATACAGATTCCCGACATATCCTCGAGGAGGAAAGGGTGACACCCAATAAGTGGATTTACAAAAGTGGTGGTTCCTAAATCAAAATGAGTGGCATAGTTCGCGAACCAGTCTGCGTATCTGTTATTCTCGCGTTAAATATGGCGATGGATAACCGTCCAGTTTCGAGTGAACAGTACATGAATACTCTGAACTAGGGGATCGAGAGTCATAGAACGGCTAGCCGCGGACGATAGGAGATTGATCGCTGTAATCGAGTCCACTTCGAATTCAATCTGACGATAGCCTAGGTTGCAGGCAAGTGTGAGCCCTGTATACACTCCCCACAATTTCGTAGTCACCGGCGAGCGTGCGCCGAGATTCTGGTTGAAGCCTCCAAACCAATTGCCTCCACTGTCCCGTATGATGCCGCTTGTTCTGGTAGAAAATGGGTGTCGTTTGCACGCTCCATCTGTGTTTAGCTTGACCCACCCAATAGGGGGCTTGCACCATCTAATCAGTTGCGCATGTCTAGGCCGATAGCCCGGGCCCACTCCACCTTGCCACATGGATGCCTGGTGTAATTGACCTGCATAAGACAAAATAATAGAAATAGGTGAAGACGGCCAAAAGAACTGCTCATTAAAGAGGGACCTATTACGCCATGTCCATAGGAACCAATAGGTAACACTAAACAGGATGGACCAATCATGTGTAAAAACTTGGCGGTGAGATTGAAGATTTGTGGTGAGCCATTCTTAGGCCGGCATACGAAAGAACTCAGTAGTGATTATTTGCGAAGGAAAAGAGCTCCACACTTGTTGGGCTTTGCCGCATTCACGCACAATATGTTGTGCAGATTCCTCGAATCCACAGTGAGAACATGCTCCATCCGTAGTGAGGTACCGTCGAACCCGATGCTGATTTGAGAATAAACAATTGTGAGCGAGGAGCCAGAGAAAGGAGCAAATGTGTTGAGGACCATTCCACTTCCAGATGGCCTTCCAAATACCATTATACGAGACTTCCTCGTGAGCCATAAGCAAGGAGTATGTGGACACTACTGTGAAGTGTTCCATGTCAGAAATGCCCCAGATTAACTTATCTTAGCCTAGGTGGTCTTTTGGAGGTAAAATACTAGTAAGGGACTTGCAGATCGACATTAGAAGACACGATTGCAAAGTGTCCCACTTTCAATTACCGTAAGTGTCCACAAAGTGTTTGACACTGAGGTAGCGATCAGAAGCAGGAATATGCGTAGTTGCGTGGTTAAGAAGAGGTCCCACCGTACCTACCCACGGGTCCAGCCAAAATCAGGTCCTGGTGCCATCACCAATTCTCCACCTTAGGCCCTAGAGCACTATGTGCCAAGTCGCTTTTATGCTACTCCAGATCATGGATCCGCCCACTGTGTCAATAGAATTGGGGAGATTGTTGACGTCAAATTTATACTTCGTAGACAGAATTTGAACCTAGAGGGCATGGGGCCTATCAATCAAGGACCATCCCAGCTTCACTAGGAAGGCATCATTGGTTTCGTGAATTTTTCAAATGTCGAGGCCCCCCATCTCTTTAGGAGTTCAGACTAAATCCTAATTAACTAAATGAATCCGTTGAGTGCCTGTATAAGAGCCCCATAAGAATTGTCTCATTAGTTTCTCCAGGGCATCACACAAGCTGCGGGGCAGTCTTACCGTTTGCATAGTGTAACTAGGTAGAGCCGCAATGACTGATTGCACTAACGTGGTGCGGCCCGCAAAGGATAGTAGATTAGCTGACCAGTTAGATAAGCGTTTTTGAACGTTGTCCAGAATGTACTGATATGTACGTTTGATCACACGTTCATGCAGTAATGGAATGCCCAAATAACGTCCGAGGTCCATCGTTCGTTGAAAACCCAAGGCGTTGCATAAATAGTGGGCAGTGTGAGGATAGATATTGCTAGAGAAATAGCACCAAGATTTAGCGTGGCTAACTCGTTAACCTGCAACGCCACAGAAGGAGGATAACGTATCCCGAATAATGGTCACTTGGTCAATCGAAGCTTCGGTGAATAGTATGAGGTCGTCAGCAAAAAACAGGTGAGATATGGTAGGGCCTTTTTGGTTTAATCTAATAGGCTTCCAATGGCCTTGCGTCACAGCAAGAGAGATAGAGTGTCCGAGTCGTTCCATAGACAAGACAAATAAGTACGGCAATATGGGGTCTCCCTAATGGATACCTCAGGTGGGCTGCAAAGCCTCGCTAAGTTCGCGATCTCGACGTACCTAGAGGGAGACCGAGGAGATGCACTTCCTGATGAGGTTAATCAGGGACTCGGGAATGCGGACATCGAATAAGGTTTCTTGAATGAAATCCCATGACAGACGATTATAGACTTTCTCAAGGTCCACCTTTAGAGCCATTATCCCTTTCTTACCTGTTTTCTTTTTCATAGAGTGGATAACTTTTTGGACGATAATAATATTATCCGTAATCAAACGCCCTGGGACAAACCTGCATTGGGTCGGAGCGACCAGATCTTTTAATTAGGGTTTAAGCCTATTAATAATGAGTTTGGTAATGGCTTTGTAGAGCACAATGCATAAGGCGATAGGCTTAAACTAGGTAATGGAAGTGGCAGTCAGGGTCTTAAGGATGAGAACCATTATGGTGCGGTTAAGGTCAGACTCCCAAACATCATGTCAAAAAATCATCTGGATGAACGCGGTGAGCGAAGGTCCCACAGTATCCCACTGGGATTGATAAAAGACAGCAGTGAAGCCATCTATCCTGGGGCTTTGTTAAGGGCCATAGTGAAGAATGCCATTTTGACTTCGTCAGGGTGTGGAGGGTTAGCCAACTCATCCATCGCATGGGGGGGGGGGGGTAGGGGAAATTGGCCCCGGATTTGTCGAACAGGAGGGGTCCACCTATCAGACATAGAGATTTGCTCAAGGAAGTTCTTGGTTAATCTCCAGATGCTTGTCGAATCAGAGAACTCATACCCGTTTGCATCGTTCAAAGAAGTGAATTTCGCTTGACAATGCTTGGCCATGGTGACACATGATAATATTTAGTATTCCTGTCACCCTAGCTTAGCCATTGACTTCTGGAGCGCTGATACCAATAGAGTTCTTCCTAAGAAAGGACCTGCTCTAAATCAGACCGGAGTTATTCCTCCAGCTCCCGAAGTGAGCTAGAGTCTTCACTTTCTAAACTTTTCTGAATTCTGTCGAGATGCGCCAGGAGGCGCCTTTTCTAGAAAAAGATATTGCCAAGCGTATGGCAGTTCCACTGTTGAAGCTTTTCCGCGAAGTGTCGGTGAGCAGTGCTGATATCCGAGTGGGTAGTGGTCCAATGCTTCGCGACAAATTGCCAAAAGTCAACATGTGTCAACCAAGCATTTTAAAATTGAAAAGGCCTATGTATCGGCGGAGGAGGCGCGTGGTGTTGAGAGACACTAATAGAGGTCGATGATCAAATTTAAGAAAGGGAAGGTGAGTAACTGTAGTGCTACTGAATGCTAAATATCAATTATTAACATAGAAAGCCTGGTCTAATCTGGCGAGGATACGGCCTTGTCGCCATGTGAATGTAGGTCTTGTGAAGCCTAGATCCTGGAGAAGACAACTTTCCATGCAATCTCTAAAATGAGAGTTGACTATCGAGTGAAGACGAGAATCACTGCGTTTGTCTGTGCATTCCAACTCGGCGTTACGGTTTAATGGTGATTCGGGCAATTTGCTGAAGAAAATGCCATAAGTATCTTTGAAGTGAGGAGGTAGGGCTAGCATAGATAGCCATGAAATCAAAAGACCGACGGTCCCACTCAATACTGGTATGGACAAATTGCCAGTGGGTGATAAGAATGTGGACTTCAATATCCTCTTTTCAAAGAAGCCAGATAATTTTTGTTGCATGATCCCCACTAATGCGTGGCTCAACCAAACTAGCCAGGCATGGTTTGTAGATTCGGATATAGTTTTTAATTATAGGCTTGAAGGTTCGACCTCCAGCCCCTTGATAGTTCCAAATTAAGATCTTCATGAAAATGGGTAGGAGAATTAATTTGCGTGCGAGCTGATTGGGGTGTCCGTTTACACCCGACTGTGATCCGTTATGGGCTCTAGAGAACTCTCGTTCATTTGCGTGTCAGACCCTAAACTTGTAAATATGGTTGTTGTCTCAGCTGGGCCTGGATCTGGCAGTCGTGTAGGGGGAATCATATAAGTTTGGTCGGATGTGGCCAAGGCATTGGGCTGGGGATCCATATTAATATCCTCATCCATGGCCCCGCTATCCGAACTAGTATTTAATGGAAAGGTAATGGACTGGTCGGGAATGACCATGTCGGCATGAGAGGGAATGGAAAGGGCCACGTGATCCATAGCAGGAGATTAGGTTCCTTGTAAGTTGGGCTAGGAATGAGGCCTTAAGGGTTTGGGCACAACTGGGCCTGTGGGAGGAGACTGACCCATAGACTGGGTCTGTCCAATGTGGCCCAATGCATAGGTCTGGCGTTGCTGAGGCGGCATCGTTTGTGTGCCAGCCTTACCCACGCTACCTTGGCCCTTAGATGCCTGTCGTTTCGTGTGAGTCTCCTTTAGCATCACTTGCGTTAGGGGTTGAGAGTGAATTGGGGGTTGAGTTGACGTAGATGGCATGTCACAGGTGGAGATGTCCAATCGCTTCTCTAACAGCTCCTTTTTTGTTAGAGCGAAGAATCACGAGCCCGACGCTTCGACGGGTGATGATCCGGTGATCCTGTCAATTCGCTTGGCCGTTGCAGGGGCGGTTGCCGACAGGGTCGCCTTTGAGCTTGCGTCCAGGGCCCATACTCCTCACGTCGGATGTCAACAACCATCTGTGGGTTGTAGTCGTCACCGGTGGAAGGCGCCTGTAGTTCACTGGGGACTTGCTCAGTCGCAGGTTGCGCAGGCAAGTGCGTGGGGCAAGACATCTCGCCATGGCCTACCAATCCACATGCGAAGCAGATAGGGGGCAAGCCTTCGTAGGCTACCTGAATAATCCCACCGTCTAAATCCACAATTGATTTGAGCGAGGAACTTAAGTCAATATCTACCGCAACTCAGGGGAACTTACCCCGCTGGGTGAGTTGGGTTTGTTGGTCAATTTTGACCGTTCGTCCCACTAGGTTACTAAGAGCGGTAAGAATGGATGGGTGGTACCTAGCAATTGGTAGCTTAGGGAACCGCACCCAAGCCACCACGTGAGTGATTTTATCGGAGGAGGGACGGAAGCTTGGATACGAAGATTGCAAAGATAACGCGTTACCGACGATGATCCACGGACCTTGGGTGAGTATCTTGATATAATCATCCTCCTCCCTAAAATTGATAAGGTAATAATCATTCTTTATGTCCACGATTTTGGTAGGCCCTGTTGGTTTCCACAGAGAGAGTAGGCATGATTTGATCAGGTGGAATCTCAGTTTTCGGCCAAGGAGTTTGATGATAACCGCATTAGCCCAAATGTTGTCTAGTTTGCCTTTAAAAGTCTGGGAAAGCTCCACCCCCATTCCAAATTTGCCAGGTATGATATTGATATCGCCTTCATTTATTTCTATGGGGGTCTCCTCTGGCCATTCCTTTTCATTTCCTCCAATTCCAGTGTCAGTATGGCCACTGACCACCGCGCTAAAACTGGGAAAGGTGGATTAAATATTCCGCGCATGCGCGCCGGGGAGGGGGTTGGGGTTCTTCTTCCCTTTCCCAAATCCTGACCTTATTGGTAGCGTTGCGAGCAGAAGCAGTTGAAGTGGTATCATGTGGACTCTCCATAGCTGGAGGTGGTCCGAAAATCTTGTTGGAAAGAAGTCGAAGTTACTGTAGCTGTTCAAAGTAGTCGTAGTGTTCGTTGTTACACGTGGACCTTCGTTTAAAAATTTTCAAGCACATAAGAGTATAGACTGGCGCGTATGAAGTGGTCAAAGATTGAAGATGGGATTGTTTATGAATCGATGGTTGTCCGTCTTTGTAAGTTGTCTCCAGATTGACTTGTATCAAATGGAGAAGTAGTGACGTATTAGCTACTGCAAAACAGCAATTACCAGCCAAACTACAGATTCTCACTAGTTAAAATCCATGAGTGCATTACATTAAGCCCACAGAAGAATAAAAAAAGAAGAAGAAGGAAATAGTACCATAGTCACCCACCAAATTCAACTACAATGGCAACTTGAAGCAACAGTGTAAGAGCTGTTCCCAACAAGGATACCTGGAGCAATGAAATGATACCTCCCAGTTGACTATTTAAATCCTATCGGCGATGGTACTGACTAGAAGTAGATGAAAAACGCCGCTTTATTTCATGTTTTTTTCTAGCTACGCAACATGGAGATCGCAGCCACTCAAACAAATCATCTCATCAGTAATGTGAGCTTGTCTGGGCTTTCAATGAACTGTTTCCATTCATTGCAGAATCTTGCAACTGTTGCACCATCCAAAACCCTGTGATCTGCACCTATGCTTATCTGTCAAAACAAATAACATGTAATTGTCTACTCCAGTAAATTATAACCAAAATGCATTATAGTGAGACACATTATGCTGCACTGAACTAAACTAATTACCAAGAAAGAATTTCCTTACATTCATGACTGGCAGAGGGTGAACCCTTCCGTCATCTGCAAAATGTGCAACTTTTTGGATTCGGCCAAGGGCAATGATAGCGACTTCTGGTAAATTTATAATTGGGGAACCAAACTTCCCACCAATCGCTCCAATATTGCTCACAGTTATTGTTCCACCAGTTACATCCTCAGGGCAAAGCTTGTTATTCACTGCCAATTGTTGAAGTCGGGATATTTCTTTTGTTATCTGAATGAAAAAGTATGAATAAGAAAAGGTTTTTAACTGCATCTGCAAACTATTTGTCATAAAAGTGAAGATGACAAAATCAGCAAGACCATCCTTGTCCATAATTTTGGATCGTCCTAATTATACAAATGATGATGTATTTAAAATTCTCAGCAAACAATACCATACTACTAAACATAGCTACATCTTAAAGTTTCATTGTGTCACAAACTCACAATAAAAATGATCAGTCTACAGCAATTGCTTTAACGCAGTTACTAATGATAAAAATAGCATATTGTGAAGATAAACTCAATGTTGCAGTTCCTTCATAATTTTGTAGAAGGGAAAATGCCTGTTTAAATTTTCCTATTTATGGGTTCATCGATACAGAATATGAATGCAGATATTAGGTAAGTGATTACATCTGAGAAGTTGCAAGGAACTTACCTCCAAGATTGAAAGAGACTGAGCGTTCTTTATATTGGGTACTACAAGACCATTTGGGGTAGCCATAGCAATTCCAATATTATGTGAACCTACATTCCGAAATGTTAAAAGCACGACATATCAGGATTGAAGGTGATAGGAGAAGTGTGGAGTCAAATAATGATATCACTGTTTAGCAACAGCATTTTTATGTTGAACAACAAATCAGTAGAAATATTAACTGGTGGTCATAGGCCTCATCAATACTTCCTTCACTAAGAAGAACATATGCATACATATCAACTTTACACTCCCTGAATCCTCTGTATACTCACAGAGCTTAAACATTTCAAGCAGCCATAAACAAAATTAAGATCACTGAATTGCTCCTGGTCCAAGGGGTGTAGATGTTTCTTTGTTTTACTGACATGCACATAATAAAAAGTGGCTCTCCAACGTTCAGCTATGTAAAGCTACCGTAGGATTGCATGCAGTCCAACACACACTAATACTTAAACATCATGAATTCTGTTGTCTATTCTCTTGGAAGCCTACGAAGAATCCAACTACATCATATTGCAAATTAGTGTTCCCAAAGAAAAATAAAGCAACAACTAGATTAGCAACTATGCAGTACAATAAAGCCAACGTACCTTTTAAAGTGACCTCTAGGAACTCATCATTGAAGCAACTGTTCATCCAGGGATACTTGCTGAGGGCCATTGAAAGTGACTTAATCAGAATAGGAAGGAAGGTATACTTTATACTAGAATCATTATTATTATTTTGGAAAGACTCCTTCAGTCGCACTAATGCATCACACTTTATCTCTTCTACATAATGAAAATGGGGAACTTTTGCAGCTGACGACATTGTTTTCACCATTGTCCTCATGAATCCCCTGTCAAAGTAGAAAGTATTAACTTTCATGAACTTACTGAAAACCATTTCAACAGTATCAAAATCCATTCAACTAATAGATTTTATACACGCCAAACAAAAGTCAATAACAATAACAAGAAGAAATGTGGAAAAATAAAGTTTCATGTATCTTAAGGTTGACACATTCTACAAGAATACAAATGGGTGCTTTAGGTTCATTGGCAGATACCAATATTACCTTAGAGGAATTTTCTCATCTTCATAGCGCTGTACTGGTACAGCTGATGCATATCCATGTTTATTATCTACTGCTGCAACTTCAACTTCAGAATATGTGGCCTCAATGCCTGAGGAATCCTTAAGAACTCCTGTCTGAATTGCATACTTGATGACATCTTCTTTAAATATCCGACCATCTATACCAGTTCCAGGGACATTACTTAGGTTGATACCATATTGCTTTGCAAGATTCCGGACAGCCGGAGTGGCAAGAATGCCAAAATTATCCTTTCTCAGATCAAAAGCAAGTGAACTCTCCTTCACTGTATCAGAATTCAAAGATCCCCTATCTGCTTGTTTATCACTAGTCTCCATGGAAACCTGAGAATCCTCAACAAACATCTTAAGAAGAGTTTCTCCAACCTGCAAATTCAAATAGAAGACATATTCAAAAGTCCAACAACACATGCATGCAAGTTCTTTGTATTTGAACTCACTGAATAACAGCACTGCTCTTTTCTTCAATACCTAATACACGAGAAAGAAACTTATTCAAAGAACCTGATTCCTGGTTGCACTTTTTTTCTTTATGAGACTTCCTAGTTCCTAGCAAGCTTGGCATTACATCCACGTAATTCCATGATGTGCTAACATGCTAAAATCCAAAATCAAAGTTTAAATCCCACCTTTACAATGTCACCAGGAGCATACAGAACATGAGCAACTTTTCCCTTGTACCGACTCGTTATCTCAATTGTTGCCTTGTCACTCTGAACTTCACAAAGCGGTTGAAATTCTTCAACTAGATCCCCCTGTAAGAGTAAAAAAGTTGAAGCATAAACGCAAGGCACCGAAGTCATTAGGCACAAAAAGTGACAGCAAGGAACCAGCACTAATCACTCACCTCTTGCACATACCATTTCAACAACTCACACTCTGCAATTCCTTCACCAGTCTGCGCCAGGGGCACTTCAACTATCCCAGTCACCAGGACATCAGCTGAAGCTTGAGTAGAAAAGCTACGCCTTTTCACGTTCTACGAAACATTCGCCAACATAAACAACAATCCCCTTCTACATTAGTCAGAAGTCAACCGGGGTTCACAATCAAAAGCAAACAAAGCAAAACAACATTGAAGTTACTCACATCAGTAAACCAATTAGCTAAGTGCGGCATCGTCGAGACATTAGTACAAAATCTTAAGCTAGCAGCCACAGCAAGAAAAGGGTGCCGGTCACCTGGTGGCGGCGACAACGGAGGAGGAGAAAGCGGAGTAGTGGAAGGAAGGAGTAAACGAGAAGTGGAGATACAGGCTCGTTTCAGACAATTCCGGCGACTACCCACAATCATCCTAATCATAATCAAACTCAAAACGTTATGCACTTTATCTAAAACCACTCCTAAGGCAAAAAGCTTCAGTCTTTGGCTGGTTGTAATCAAGATCAAAACCACATCTACTTATGAAGTTCTGTTCTTTAGCAAGTACAGAAAAGGCAAAAAGCTTGGATCTTTTTTATTTGGGAATGAAAAGGAGACATATACGAAGTTACATGATTAATCAAAAGAAACTCAGACATATTCTCTACTTTTGGATTCTATTACATTAATACGATTGAATTGAATTGAATTTAAATTATTTATGATAAACTTAGTAATATTATAAATAAATTCAATTACACTGTTTGAAATGAAAATGAATATAGTAAAAAATGAGAATGAATATTATTATTATAATTATGATGGTTGGTTAATTAATTACAATATTTTAATTAATGAATGAATCATATTTTAATTAATTATATTGTAGTTAATTAATTATTAATAGTATTTTAATTAATAGTCTTTGACGTCTAGTCAAGTAAAACACAAGAGAGTGAGAAGTAAAGTAATCGAAAGAATGAAAGAGTAAAAGAGCAAGAAGTTACATTTGAATGACATAGAGTGATTCTTGATAAGAAATACAGGGCAAAGAATTATACTCAATAAAAACCTACAATAAATATATAAACTTTGATGAACGTCTGGTTATAAACTCACAACAAACAACAGTTTTTTATTCAAAGGTGTCTTCCTCAAGCTTCAATGTAATTGAATTCGTATACTTGGAGGAGTGAATTCAATCTATAAAAAAGATGGGTTTCAATTACATCAATGAATTGAATCCATCTATTTTTTTTGTCTTTCCAAACATGTGAATTTAATTCAATTTACACCTTTCCAAACACCCCCTAAAAGGAATGAGAGACACCCTATAGGTGTAGTACCAAAAGTGGTGATTCCTAAACCAGAATGAGCGGCGGTGTTGGTGAGCCAGTCTACATACCGGTTGCTCTCTTTGTAAATATGGCAAGCTACAACTTCCCAGTTCCACGTAAGCATCTCGTTGATCCCCGTAATTAGGGAGTTGTAAGACATTGTCCTTTTAGTTGATGAGGACAAGACAGTGGCCACCGCAAGAGAGTCTATCTCTAGTTCAATTTGACGATAACCAAGATCCCAAGCAAGCTTTAGTCCAAAGAAGACTCTCCAAAGTTTCGCAGAAGTGGAGGACTACCTGTTAGACCCCGAACCTTTCTATAAAATAAGAGATTGTTGGCGATTATTCATGTGTAGAAAAAGGAAAGTTCTTGAACTTGAAATGAAATAGAAAAGATGGTTTAGACACAGGATGGGTTATATGTGAAATGTTGGAGGTTAAAAGTTGAAAAATGAAATTGAAAAATGTTCATTGAGTATGTTTCGATGTTTTAGCCATAACTTTTGCTCTAGTTATCTGAATTAGATGATTCTTAATTTGGATTAAACTAGATAAATAGGGTTACAAATTGTCTGATGAAATTGAGTTCTAATTCAGTCTCTAAGAAAGTCAATTTTCGGGTGGAATTTGAGCATAACATATTGTTTCAGTATAAGAACAGTTTGGAAATGTTTAGGCTATAACCTTCAGATTTCTGAACCAAATTGAATACTTTTGATGTCATTAGAAAATTGAGGCAATGAGGAACATTTCTATGGAAGGAAGTGCAAGAAAATTCCTTCAATTGCATAATTAGAAAAGGTGTTGATTTTCGGAAGGAGTTAAGCATGATTTAAATGAGTTTTGAGGTCTTAATAGAGTATTTTTGTGGAATTAATTAGCATGTTAATGGGAGTTAATTTGAGCAAGACCATATGACATGGATTAAATTGAATTAAGGTGGTAAGATTGCATGAGGGGCAAAATTGGAAGACCATTTAAGCTTTTAAGTTACAAGGCTTATAAGGAAGGGTATAAGGGTCATTTTTCACTCATTAATGGCATTATTGTAATAAGACATGTGGGTTGGCTTTTAAGGAAGAGTGAAGCACGAAATTGAGGGAGAAAACAAAAGAAAAGAGAGAAAGATGAGAGAGTGTCGGTTTTGGAGAGAGGAAGAAGAAAAAGTTAGGGTTTACTTTATGCCTTGGATTTCAAGAAGGATTTCGAGTTAATTCAAGAAGGAAAAAGGTGGAAGAAGATAAGAGCTTCCATTCAAGCCAAGAAACTCTTCATTTGGTGAAGATTCAAGGTAAGAATGGATTTTGATCTTTGGATTTTTGAGATGGTTTTGGTTCATAT
>JAOTIZ010000202.1:19913201-19923400 GCA_027123425.1 Erythroxylum panamense
ACTAAAAGGAAATTAGCAAACTAATCCTCAAAATAAAATAAACATGCTTATTTACTATGAAAAAGAATTGGGGTCCAACAGTATGATTCAATTCAGCTTTCTATAATTCATGTCTGAATATTTTCTGGAAAAAAAGTGATAGAGAAGACCCAACGACGTCCCATTGGGATTCATTAAATAAAGCTATAAACCCATCAATACCCAGTGCCTTATTGGGTGCTATATAAAAGAATGTCATCTTGACTTCTTCCGAAAGAATTGGACCTTCCATGTTAATTATAGCCTGATGGGAGAGGGGTGGAAAAAGGCCTCTGAGAGGAAGTGTCAGAGTTGTGATTATTTTTGTTGTATAAAGTTTCTGAAGGAAGTTCTTCGCTATCCTTTTGATACTATTTGTGTTCGAACCAACGCATCCATTTTCATGCTTCAGTGTAGCGATCCTCATTTTCTAGTGTTTGGTAGTTGTAATAGTATGATAGTATTTGGTATTTCTGTCTTCTTGGCCTAACCACTGACATCTTGAGTGTTGATGCCAATAAAATTCCTCGTAGCAAAGGACTTGTTCTAGTTCAGAGCGTAAATATTCCTCTAACTCCCTTAGAGAATTCGTAATTTTGTCTTCCATTGTTTATTGAATGCCTTTAAGACATGCCATGAGCCTTTTTTATGATGAAAAATTTTACTAAAACTAGTATAGTACCAATGCTGAAGTTTTTCTGAAACATCGCTGAGAGTGTCGATAATATCGGTTATTTTAGGATTCCAAATATCTTCCACAATCTATGCAAAATGGTCATCGACCAACCAAGCTGACTGAAATCTAAAAGGTTGAGTGGTCCGCAGTAGGTGAGTGCTTTGTTTTACTGTTACCAGTAGTGGTCTATTATCTGATTTGAGGAAGGGTAGATAAGTCTCTGTAGTTTCTTGGAATGAAGACTACTAGGAAGTAGAGCAAAAAATGCGGTCTAGTTTAGCAATAATCTGCCCTCGTTTCCAAGTGAATCTTGGCCCTAAAAAACCAAGATCATGCAATTGACAACATTGTATACATTGTCGAAACTGCTTATTGACTACTAGTTGGAGTCTAAAACCTCCACATTTGTTATTGTTCTCTAGCTTGGCATTGAAGTCCCCTCCCAAAATCCATGGTTTGGAGGTTGATTGAGCAATGTTGCGTAGATTCTTCTATAAAAAGTGTTGTAAATTATAGTTAGGGCTAGCATAAATGGCAGTGAAGTCAAAAGATGTCTGATCCCAATTAAAGTTAACATGAATAAATTGACAGTAGGCTAGCAGGATTCGAACCTCAACATTTGTTTTCCATAACAACCATATACCTCCCAAGAATCTCTCTGCTTCCACCCTGAATGACTGAGAAAATCCCAAGCTTCGAATAACCTTCAATGCATGTGTCCCACTTATTCTTGGCTCAACCAAAACAACAATTAGTGGATTATAAATTCAAATGTAATTTTTAAGGATCGGCTTAAAGGTCTTGCCTCCCGCCCCCTGACAGTTCCATATGAATAGAGACATAGGAAATATTGTACGAGAGAATAAGTAAACCCTACTAGGCATGAGTGTTTACCAGCTCTTCCATCTATATACTACAGGTGTTAGACATGGAGTTTTGTGGCAACTCTTCCATCTGTGAATCGGGTACATTTGAGGTCTCACTATCCAAACCCGAATCTTGGTTAGGAACTGGTTGGCCTAGATGGGGGCAACATATATTTGTTGATTGATGTAGACAATGTAGTAGTTATGCATGCTTCATTCCTGTCCTCCTCCATGTCCCCGTCCCCCATATTGAATCACCAACTCTTGATGAGGGAATTGAGATAGCTACGTGGTGTGTTTTACTTCATTGAGACTCATCAATCATTGATTTTGGAACCGAGTGGGTAGTATTTTGGCTTGTATGGGCCATTGGTGACTTAGGTGTAACAGAAGTCTTCCCGATGATGTCCCTATTAGAGGGCCCTTCTTTTCTTAAGTGTTTGCCAGTCGTTGATTTTCTTAGTTTCGGTTGTAAATGATTTAATTCCATGTTCTTTGTATTGTTTTCTTTTTGCTTCTCCTCCATAAGTTGTGGATAGTCGTTTAGAGATGCAGGTGTATCATTGTCTATTAGTATTGTATACATCGAGCCCCTCGAAGTCTCGTGATGGTTACTGCCTCTCCTGTCACATCCTTGGAATGTTTTGTTGAGGTTCGGATGACAAGTTCGTCGTTGTACTTGGGTCCAAGGGTCATAGGGCTTTGCCCTGATGTCGGCTGCCGGTGTTTCGATTCTTGCTTTCGGTGGGGTTTTTGTTTTCTGTCCACCGATGATGCCTCTTGGTTCCTACGGAGCAGTAGACTTTTTAGGACAATCCATCACGCCATGTCTAACCATTCCATAAGAGAAGCAAATTTGAAGCAGGCCCTCGTAAGCGACTTGGATAAGTTCTTCGTCAAGTTCATTTATGGAGTACTGATGTCAATGTCTACTACAACTCTCATGAATTTTCCTCTCTGAGATTGTTGTGTATGATCATCTGGCTTTACTGAGCGGCCTACTAGATGTCCCAGAGCCTTCAAGATGGAGGGATGATATCATGCTACGGAAAGTTTTGGGAATCTGACCTAAGCTACAAAATGAGACATTTTTCCAGAAAAGGGGTGAAATTCTGGGTTCCAAGGTTAGACTGAAAGTACATGGTTGAAGATCACCCAAGGACCCTTGGTGAGAGAATGTATATAATCCTCTTATTCCAAAAAATTGATCAAGTAAAGATCATTATCTATGTCTACGATCTTTGTTGGTCCTTTTAAGTTCCACATTGTGTTCAACCTAGTTTTAAACATATTGAACCCCACCTTTCAGAGTAGCTTGACCATTATGGCCTTCTCCCATTGTTTATCTAGCCGGCTTCTGAAGGTGTTAGACAGTTCGATGCCCATGCCAAATTCTTCTGACACCATGTTGATATCCCCCTCAATAATCTCAATTAGGTCCTCTTCCGGCCAAGCTAGGTCCTGCTTGTCGTTATCAGGGATTAGGCGACCTGAGACGGCCGCGCTATAACTGTGATGAATGGTGTTCTGAATAGGGGTAAAAGGTGGTGGGTCTTCCTTGTGCCCTCGTATTCAACTCTTTTTGTGGAGTGTCTGTCATATCTTATAGAGGTGAGATCACCACCTGTAGTTTTCGAGCATTTTGAATTGATAGAATTTCAAAGCGTTTGAACGAATTGGGATGAAGGTCCTAGCAAGTGTATTGTAAAGTTCTTTCAATGCAAGCGATTGGTTGTTTCCAAGTGACCCAGTCGGATTAAAACCATGGGAGAGTGACTGAAATGGAAATGAGGCAGCGATGACTTCTTTCGTACTAAAGTTTGGAAGAGACAACCAACTACTCAAAGTTGCAGATTGCAAAGATAAATTTGCCACCAAATATCTGACATGCTTGTCCGTAGATAAATACGTTAACAATGTAAAATATTTTTTCTTTGGAAATTTAAAAGAAATATATTAACTAAAAAAAAAATACTAAAATGCATTTTCAACCTCAACATTTACACTAAATTACAGAACAAATCTTAACATTCAAATTAAATACTAATATTTTCAAAACATTCAAATCATATGCTATATAGATAGAAAATTAAATATAACGAAATTAACTTTTTACTGTAACATGACAAGTGAGATATATGCATAATAATAAGTTTTACTATTATGTGACAAATGAGACCTATTGTTTAAAATGTGTAACAATGGACCTCATTATTATGTGACAAGTGGGACCAATTGTTGATTAATTTTTAAAAAGTCATTTTTATTTAAAAATATAAAAATAACGTCATGTCAATATTGATGTAAAATTTAATTGATGAGGAGTTATTTCCTTCAAAATTTCCATCTATTTCGGGCTTCCGATGAATGTCTTGAAAATGTTATGGTTCAATTTAAATGCTTCAAAATGTTAGGGTTCAAGTGACATTCTATTATAAAAGTTGAGGTTCAAAATACACTTTTAGTCCTAAAAAAAGTATAGGCTATAATAACACTTCAGTTTAAAACTTAATATTTTATACAAAAATAACTCGAATTCTAACATTTTGAAGTGTTTAATTTAAATCTTAATATTTTTAAAACATGGAAAATAGATCCTAAGTGTATAGAAAATTTAACGGACTAACTTTTTCTCAGTTAAATGCCACACTAATATTGATAAGACATTATTCATTATTTTTACAATTAAATAGTGGATTCCATTACTACGTAAAAAGTGGGATTCATTTTCTGTAAATAGAAAAACACTATTTACATTTATTTATATTATTCTTTCCCTCTCCTCCCTTTTATAGTCACATTCTTCTTAATTATTTTCCCTTTCATCTTCAGCTTCTTGTTCATCACCATATTCGACTATAGGAAACGAAGAACAAAAAACTTAGAATGACCAAACTTTGCATCATTTTAGTATTAAATGAGTGACTGAGAGGAGAAATTTAATATAGATCGAGAAATTATGGATGCTTAGGTTAAGAACTTGAAATATATTAACTTAAGTGGTAATTAGTAGTCAAGGTTTCCATAATTAATTTGGATAATAACTTGTTAAATTTGAAAGTTAGATTAGTTCATTATTAGAGTTAATTTAGAACCCAATTGTTAATTTTAGTAAGACAACTATCCAATGATTTCCCTTAATGATGTATAGAGATTAAATTTGCGAAATTAATTCTCAAGAGTCTTACATTTTAATTAATCTATTCTTCTTTGCTTCTAGTTGATTTCGTTTACTTTTTAATCTATTTTGTGATTTTCTTTAAAGTCTTCATTTAACAGAGTAGGAAAGAATGTTTAGGATTGCATCTTTTTTATTTTTACTTTAATTCAAAGTTAATTTAAGTGTACCAATTTTACATCCATGGGAGGCGACCTCGGGTAATCACTACAACTATGTCGTATACTTGTGAGTAAGATAGGCTAGGTATTTTTAGAACTTATTTGGTCACAACACTTGTGAAGAAGAAGAAGTGGAAGAAGGGCTCAAAGTAGACAAGGGCACATCTTTTAGCTCGGAGGTAACTACTGAGTTCCAATTTGTTGTTAAGAATAACTCTTTACTTTTACCTAGCAGGTTACAAGAATTAAATAAGGAAAAAAAAGGCGAAGAGACATTTGAGATCTTTCCAGAGTGCATAGACTCAGTAAAGATTAAAAATCAGAGGATAGGAATGAAGCTGTATGTGAATGATCATCGAATAAGGCCCTATCCTAAACTACCGAACGTAGAAGATCATAATTTTGTCACGTGAGGAGAAAACATAGAGTCAAGAAAGTGACCATAAACAAAGGCACTTCTTGGGAGGCAACCCAAAGGAAGTAAATTTCTTTTCTTGTACTTTTTCACACTAGTTAGATATACATATGTGTTTTTATGTTGGTTTTTTCTTGCTTGTTTAAGTTTTTCAATCCAAATGAGAGAGAGAGAGGGAAAAATAAACAAGCAAACGTTAGCTCATTTTCTATTGCTTCTAGTCATGATTAAAGAATGATTTGACTAGAGAATTTCAATTGTGATTGGTCGATGCGCATTATCTTTAGAAGAGTAATGATGAATAATAGACAAAGTCGGTAAGATTTTGAGCCTTATTAGACTGACACATCCATGTCAGTCTCATTGTCTTTGTTTATATGTGATCTTCATGACATGTACATCCTAATTTTGCCTTGATTTTCAATTTGAGGCCATATTTTTATCGCATGCATTAACCAAAAAACGATTAGACATTCTTTGCTTTTCCGAACTACATTAGCCAAATAACCTACCCTGTTGACATGATTTCTCCCTTATTATGCCCCCTTAAGCTTTATTTGCTTTTTCTTTGTGTATTAATCACATTATATGCTTTAACCCTAGCCTTGATTGTTGAGTTTGTGGATATACAAAAGTGTAAGTGTGAGGGTGTATATATATATGGGTTGATTATAATGTTGACATGTTAGTTTATATCTTTTCATTGAAATTTCCAAGCTGATGTAGTTTCTTTTAATTTCCATAAGAGAAAAGAAAAGAAAGGTAAAAAGAGAAAAGCAAAAGAAAAGAAAAGAAAAGAAAAGAAAAAGAAAGAAAGAAAGAAAAAAAGAAGAAAAGTGTTTAAATAAATTTATATAGGAGGAAGTGCATATGTGTTGAAAAGCTGTTTATGATTAATGTATCCTCCTCAAGTTGTAATGAATAGGTTACTTTCGTATGTTAAATATGAGGTAGATGTTGTCTTGGAAGGTTCACTCATTATAGTTTCAATGTAGTGTTATCATCAATCTCTATGAGTGATCCTTTTTGATTCGTTATAATTCATGTGGCTTGTGTATGAGAGCTGAATTGAGTTGTGAAATATAACTGTTGCATTCATTATCACTAACAGTACCTAGTTTTGTATTAATGTTAAATTGTGCACTTGATATCTCCTTGAGTGTTACTTTTGTTTCACTAGCTTTGATGTCTTTCATGCTACTTTACCCAAATACATCTCATTTAACCTTTGCCTATATTATAACCTTAAAAAGTCCTTTAATTCATGACTGTGCATGTGAATTTTAGTTGCGGAGAAATAAAATGACATGCAAAGTTATGGAATGACATGATTATGAATGGTGTTGAGTGCATCTATGGATATATTTTAGTTTAACACATTTTCCAAGTCTACCATTAGATTGCTCATTTTTTGAAGGTATTGAATGTTGATTGATCATGAGTAAAAGCTTAGAATGTTAAGTTATTGCTATGAATTTTGAAAGTTATTCATCTTTGCTTATGATTATGTATTCTTGAAACATTTGGGAAATGAGTCAATGTTTTTAGGTCTATAAGCATAATTTTGATGTTTTGCCCGAGGATGACCAAAAGCTAAGTATGGGTGAAATTGATATATGCTTAATTGATTATGAATTTATTTCATAACACTTAGTAATTATTGTTATGAAAATACTTAAGATACTCACTTTAACTCGTATGTGATTTTAGGCACAATTCGGAAGCAAAGAAGTTAAAGTGAGTCAAAAGCATAATATTTGGGCCTTTTTTTGAAGAATAATACTCACTTGTCTTCATAGAGCAGGAAGAAGAAAATTAAAAGATAAGAAAATGGAAAAATAAAGAAGTAGAAAACTTGCACAGTCGTGCATGTTTTTTCATGGGCACATGCAATGTGAATTCATGGAAAATAAAGAAGTAGTAGAAGGTGGCAGCTGGGAAAAGATGAAATATGAAACCACATACAGCTGGTGGATAAAGGCACGCCAAAATGACATGCATCAGGTGAAAGCAAATGGAGCAAAACAACAATGTATGGACAAGCAACAAAGAGAAAATGTAGCACAGCAAGGAGATCAAAATGTAGCAGTAAAGGCAAAACACAAATGTTAGACAAGGCATAAAAAACAAAAGGAGCATAATTTGATATGCATAGGTTTTAAATAAAAATCAGAATAGAGAGAACAAAAGGTTGTTCTTCGGCAAGGGGGTTGAAGCATTAGTTTTGGGAGCTGTTGGTTTTAATGAAAATGTGGGGCAAAACTATCAACCTTGGGAGACCCATAGAGGGGTAGCTTCCTGACGCCGGTTTGGAGGTGATTTTGACGTCAACAACCTAGTTAAGCATTCCTTCCATTGGTTTTTTCTTTTTTTTCTTTTTAGAAATTGATTGTATTATCTTATGTGTATGGATTTGGGTTTTATGTATGAATGATCGTTTTATCATTATAGTCCAATTATTTATGTATGAACCCATTTCATATTGTAAAAAGATGATTTTAATGCATTCATTTGCATCATTTGATTGCAAACCCATTGCTAGAATATTCAATATAATCTGTAATCATTATGTTGAAATTCATTTATAGCGAATAATGGTTCGTAATCATTAGATATAACATAACTTAGGTTAAATGACGCATCGTATGTGATTATTGCCTTAATTAATCAATTTTTCTAATTCATAATGCTATTACCCAATTGACTCTAGAGATTGTATCCTAGGTTATTCAGTAGCTAGGTTTAATTAACGATCATATTTTGATTAAACAATATCTAAGGGAAAACTCGGGTTAATTATTAACCCACAATTAATAGTTGCTAAGGGACGTTTGAGAATGACAAATCATTGAAATTTTTTTAATTAGGGTGTAGGTTGAGATTGAACGAAAGAATTGAGTCCTTACCAAATTCCCCACTATTAGCTTTGCTCTACACATACTAATATGTATAATTTGTATTATTATTTAATAAACTATATGAAGAACTAGGGAGGGAGTAATAAAAAAAGTCATAAAACAAATTAAGCAAAATATGACATTTCATTTCTCTATTTATGTATGAAT
This sequence comes from Erythroxylum panamense, assembly GCA_027123425.1. Classification (NCBI taxonomy): domain Eukaryota; kingdom Viridiplantae; phylum Streptophyta; class Magnoliopsida; order Malpighiales; family Erythroxylaceae; genus Erythroxylum; species Erythroxylum panamense. Next base: position 19,921,581 of record JAOTIZ010000202.1, read on the forward strand.
GTAGGATCCTTACTTTAGCATAATTGCATAGAACAAAATATGGCATTTCATATAGCAAATTCAATAGCTATAGTATGAATACAAATAAACCAATTAGCAATCCAGCAACTTTATACTTATAAGTTAGCATACTTGATTCTTGTTTTCCAATGGCTCCTCCAACTATCTCCTCCTCATACTTGCAAATAGTATCTGTCATAAAGCACAAAAAATTAGAACTAAAATTTTGCAATTGAATGTATAAAATCTTGTGAACAGATATTGTTCAGTATAGTAACCACCAAGTTAATGGACACACCTATTTTCGGGTTAGACATGCGCATGTTAATGGACAATCTATAACTTTTAAAAGTAGCAATAAAACATTCTAATTTGTAGTTTTTTTTAAATATAGCCTAAAGGTTACTTCAATAGTGAACGATTTTAATATCACTCACCATGTAACTAGTACATTCGACGCGCAGTTACTCCAAAATGGAGCTTATTGAATGTCAAACAAGCCCAGCTTAGACAAAAAATAAGAAAAGGATGGAATAAATAAGGGCTTCATCTTACTCATATTTTTTAATATGTTTCGACAAACAATCCTCTTAAATTCAAACAATAACTAGCTAAACTTAGCAAGTAGGGGTGACTTATTTAATGTTAAAGCCCTTACTCACATATGATAAAGCCAACAATCCTCTTACTCACATATGTTAAATCCCAATTGATTCTTTCATCAAATAAAGACAACCCATCAGTTTATTTCTAAGTCAAACTCCATAATCATTTCATTCCATTTTAACATAAATTCTTCATTTGTTGGCATCATACACAACATCTAGAAATGTATCCTTCAAATTCTTATAACTTTTGTGGATACTAAATTTCTCAAGTAATTTCTTTAGTATATACCACAAACATAGTTTATTATAGTTGGAAATACCACCTTAATGGTATATTAATACTTTTACACTCATTTGTAATTATAACATTAGGCATCTTCTCATTTATACACCTTAACAATGTACAAAAGAGCTAATATAAATTGTCAATAGGCTTGTTCGTTAAAAGTGTATAACTAAGCAATATAGATGTCCATGATGGTTTACACTTACAAATGGAGCAAACGACAATTGATATTTTCTCATAGGATAAGTGATGTCAAATGTGGCCATATAACTAAATTTAACATATATTGTGATAAGTCATCATTATCATCATCATCATCACACCCAGTCTGAAGTCCCGCAATGAGCCAGGATCTGGGGAGGTCTTATAGTATGCAACCTTACCTCGACATAGTAGAGAGGTTGTTTCCCAGTAGACTCACATGCAAATGTGACAAGTAAAAAAATGATGCAGAAAAACAGAAGCAATAATTAAAAAACAGGCACGCACAAAAAATTTAGTGATTAGAAATTCACTACTAGACAAAAGGACATACCTGCTGGTTGGCCAGATCGGCCATTACCTCACCCTATGTAAGGACCGGTTCTTGTTGTCCCTATTCGCTCTAAAAGTCACCCCTTACCTACCCTGCCAACTCCTACGGTTTTAAGTGACAATTTTGGGCTGTCCTTAACTACTCCAGACCTGAAGCCTTGACCACAACTAACTATTTGCAAAGGACTAAAGGACATGGGGTTGGACATCCTATCGTTTAAGTAAAAGACGCGAGGATTCTAATAGGTGTCGTTTCCCCTTATCCTATCACGCCAGACTTTCCTAAATCTAGCAACTGCCTCAGTGAGAACAAACTATGACATATCGTTCCTGATCACTTGCCTCCAGGTCTTGTAAGGCCTTCCTTTCCTCCTCTTATAGCTACTAATGTT
>JAOTIZ010000202.1:19947582-19959531 GCA_027123425.1 Erythroxylum panamense
TTTGCTTTCCATCTAAAATATGCATAAGCACTAAATATATAATGGTCTACTTTATGGCTGTGGGTTGCAATTTGAAATCTCAGCATACTACTCCCAATCTGCTGGGAAAGATTCCGATTGATACTCGCACCAAGAAAGATACTTTAATTCATCACCGAGAAAATTAAGACCTTTTCAAGGTTTAACACTTTTTTGGTGTTCTAATAAAAAATTCATAAAGAAACCAACATTAGATATTATTAAAGAATCTAGATATTGTTTGCAATATCTAGATGTTATTCACATTAGAAGAATTTATACATTATTTTTTAAATATTAAAAAAGATAACTAATTTTTTTATATAAAGTAAATATTTTATGTATGGTAATTATAACTAATTGAAATGTATAGTTATAATTAGTTTGATATACTTATAGATACTCATCCATCTACTTGTTCATATATCAAAAATAAATTCAAGTCTCTAAGCGTAGAATTTGTGTGAATTCCAATACTATAGGTTTTAATTACAGATAGAGATTATATTGCAACTCCTCTTTTCACTCGTAACAATATTTTGTGTGTGTCCTACTTTTTTCAAATAGAGTTATTATCTTGTTCTATCCACCTAATCATTCCAACAAGTGATATCAGAACCTAATATAGTTGTATATATCTACTTACCGTAAGCTCTATAATAGTCACTTATGGTGGATCCTTTGCATTAAATAATAAGTTAGATATTATTCACTTTTTGAAGGTATTAGGTATTGTTCATGTATACAATTATTTTTTATGAGAAATAGTGGGGCTATTTATCTTAACTCAAAGTAGTTTGGGATAGAAGTGAATAATAGTTAAATTTAAGATTGAGAAGTTTGACATGAATAATTTCTTGTTATGAAAGTTGAAAAAGAAAGTTATCCTTAGAAAGGATAATTACGTTATAGCCCTTAGTGGAACGTCAACATACTTCACAAATAACACCAAATGGGATGAAATGGATATGAATGCTATTGCAAATCTTCATCTAGTTTTATCTTATGAATTTTTGTCAATTGTAGAGGATAAGAAAATGGTGAAATAGATATGAGATCATATCACAAAACTGTACAATGTCATCAAGACACTCCACAATAAAATTTTCCTTAAGAGGAAACGTTATACGCTTTGGAAGACAAAATCCAATTTATTGACCAAGTATATTAATAATTTGACCACTTTATTCTCTCAACTCACAATATTGAGTTATAGAATTGAGCTATATAAACTTACTGAGCTTCCACTTCGACGTTTACCTGATTTATATGATCACTCATGTTGAACCCCAAAATTTTTCTAAATTATTTATTATATGTTTAATTATTTATTTATGTTTTGTTTTTTATTTATTTATTTTTAGAATTGGTTCATTAATTTAGTGGGCATAAATAGAAATTCGAAATTAGATGGAAAGATTAGAATTAAGTTAAAATTAATATAAGAATGTTAGAATTATGTTAGAGCATAATTGGAAGACCAAAGATAAAATGTGTCTTGAAAATTAAGAAGAGAAGAGAGAGTTGTGGAAGAGAAGAGAAAAGAGAGAGAAAAAACATGAGAGAAGAAGAAGGAAAGAAGAAAGTCGTGAGAGAAGCTAGAGAAGAAGAAGAAAACGTGGGAAGAAGAAGAAGGAAGAAGATTGCTCAAGGTAAGTTTCATTTTTCTACTTGCTTTGTTAGAAAAGAAGCTAGAAAGAGAATGGGATTTGTGTTGGGAATGAAGAAAGCAAGAAGATGATTTAAGAGATCCATTTGAATTTAGGGTTTCTAAACTAGGGTTTTGGTTTTACTAACCTAGGCAAACTATAGGTAGGTTAGTTTATGCTTGATTTGTATCCTTTTATGATTATTGAAGCTTTATAAATTTTATGGAATATTGTTTTAAATGAGAACTTGGTTTGTTTAGGAAACCAAGGAAACCCAATCCAAGAGCAAGAGGAAAGGTAAGCTTGACTTGGATTTTTACAAGCTAATTAGGTGGGTAATTTATTTATAGTTGTTGTGTAATATAAGCAAAATGCCTTGTATGTGTATTGTGTGCTAAAATGGCTTGTTTTGAATTATTGTCATATGGAAAATGCATGATGAGGTGTTTCATGTCATGCATTGAAAGATGTATAACATTTTGATATAATTGAATTGTGATTATGATGCTATGCCTTCGAATTATATCATGGCATTTTGATTAAATCGAAAGAAGAAAAAGCATGAGAATATGAACTTGTGATTGATTGAATTGAGCTTGAGATTTGAATGTGTTTGGGCAAGAGAGGAACCGTTTTGTAGTCACGTGCACGTCGACATAAAGCCTTCTCCTAGCTTCCTGCTTGTGGCATACAAGATCCAAAAAGTGGACTCGTTTTGTTCACTGTGTAAACTTCAGTTTCTTCGTTTTGTTCCACGGAACCCTCAAGCCATTTGTTTGTGCATTGCATTTTGTTATGTTAGGTTTTGAAGAAATTTCAGTGTTATGCTTTGATGAGAAATTATATCCAATATGTTTTATGTGATGATGTATTGAATTATGGGTTGTGAACTAGAATTGTGAATGTTGAACTTGAGTTGTTAGATTAAGATAAGACGTTTATGTATATATGAATATTCACATATATTTTTGATTGTATGGCTCATTGCCAATGGCTATAAATATATTAGCCACTGAGCTATGTAGCTCAACCCATCATTTTTCCCTCGTCATGTGTAGAGTGAGAAGATTAGCGACCCTTGCAAAGGCATTTGGAAAACTCCAAGATAGCTAGAAATCTTTTGTACTAAGTTAGTGACTAATTTAGATAGCTTTATAGGCATATCAAACATGAGCATCCTTTGTACTTTGTATTAAGCTTTTGATATGTATGTTGATAAAGTAAAGCTTGTTAAAACATTTACTTTGTTTAGCAATGAGAGTGAGAAATTGAGAAGTTCCTTTTTATGTATGAATATGTTATTTTAAAGGTTGAGTATGATGGTTGTGGAAGTGGATTGTGTATGTGCATATTCTTCTTCATTGAGATTGCAAATTGTTGTTTGTTTTAGAATGGCATGTTAGTGATTGGAAAGGTTGTAATGGAATTAATCATTTGAGGTAAGATTTAAGAGTTTAATGAAAAGTACTTCGTAGTTGAATTGATATAAAGAGATATTGTGCTTTGCAAGCTGTTATAGGTGTAGAAATTATGTTCTGAACTCAAAGGAAAAACTATATTAATCTAGGTAGAATTAGCCAAAGTTGTCTTCATGATAGTTGTTCAATTTGGGAAGATTATGAGTGAAAGTAATGTTAGAATGGGTGTAGGATCCATTGGAGAGGTCTTAGAGAAGGGAAATTGAGCAAAAACTCGAAGGTTACATTGTCAAGCCATGTAAAATTGACACTGACCGTGTGTTCCTAGTGCAAAAACACCACCAGACCAGAAAGAAACACAGGCTACCCATGTGGTTTCACACGTCCGTGTGTTTCAACCCTCCAAATAACAAAATCTCTTTTGAAGGCTTCATAAAAGTTGTAGATATAGAAGTCCTCTTCAAAACAATCCTAAGATGACCTCAATCCGACATCTCTAGCGAAAGTTATGTTAATTGTCCTGAAATAGGTACAATATGATTGAGGACAAATGCAAGTTTGATTCTTTTGGCCATAACTTCATCATCCGACCTTCAAATGACGTGATTCTTGAACCAATATATTCATAACACATTTTTATATCTTTCCATAAAAAGTTATAGCCTTTGGTCTTGATTTGAAAAAGATCAATGGAAAGAAACTGAGGGATCTGTTGGGAGAGCATGACTGGGTTATGAACATACTTTGAATTTTTAAACATATCTTGATCTATAGGGCTCCGAATCAGATGGTTCTTGTTTCAAAATTAACTAGAGACATAGAGCTACAATTTTTTTGAAAATTCAATTTGTTATTTTGGTGTTTGACTGGTGGGGCATGCCACCCTCGTGGGATGATGGCTAATGAGGGTTCATTGAAATAACCCTACAGGGTATTCCACTCACGCTTTATAACTCCGGATTGTTAGACCCCAGAAAGCACGCCACCCTTATGGGATGATGGCTAGTGAGGGTCCATTGAAATAACCCTATAGGATATTCCACTCATGCTTTATGACTCCAGATTGTTGGGCTCCGAAAATGGGGTTTAACAGTTGAAATAGCATGAATTGGTTATTTTACTGAACATACTTTGGTGTTTTAATCATATCTTGATCTGTAGAGCTTTGAATGAGATAATTTTTAGTTCAAAAAAAACTAAAGACATAGAGCTTCTGAAGAATGTTTTTTGAATTTCCACTGTTTGACTAGTGTGGGCTTCAAAATCGGGGCCCAACACTTTTGGTATTAGAGAAAGAAGATGAACCAATGATGGTTAAGGAGATTACATTGAAATAACTCTCAAAAGAAAACCTGCTCAGATTTTATGATTTTGGAGTTGGGCTCCAAAAATGAGGTTTGACATAGAGTGGATTATAGGTATTTAACTTAAACTTTTGATTGGAAGCTTATAAAGGATTATAGGTATTCAACTATGAACTTGGAGTAGATTTGAGGTATTTAACTAAACTTTATATTAGAGACCTAAAGAGATTTTAAATATTTAACTACAAACCTAAACAAGATTATAAGTATCTAACTGAAACTTTTTACTAGAGACCTAAAGACAATTCAAGGTATTTAACTAAAATTTTAAATTACACCTAGTAGGGTTTACAGATATCGAACTACAAAACTAAAGTAGATTCCAAGTATTTAGGATTTCGGTTGATTGAGAATTGAGACCTAAAGGGGTCTGTAGGGCTTTCACTCACTAAAAAAAAAGACCTAGAGAGGTTTGCATGGTTTTTACTCAATAAAATAGATGAACTATAGAGGTTTCTAGGGTTTTCATTCATTAAAAAAAAGACTAAGAGAGCCTTCTAGGTTTTTACATATTATAAAAAATATTGTTATTAATGAGCTAAGACATATCTTAAAAACAAGTAAAGATGTGAATTTCAAATGATTCTTTAAAAAAGCTTTCATATAATATTGAAAATATTAAAAATATAAAATTGGAAAATATTTCCTCTTTTATAAATTTCCATTTGTCCAAAAATTGGAAGGCTTCCCATTATTATTGTCAGTACTTATGCTATATGTAGAAACAAACATAATCAAATTAGGATCAAGACTAGTAAAACAATTATGAATTTGTATAGCCCTTCATTTTTAATCTTTTTCATTGATAAAAACAAAAGGCACTCATGTTTATATTTTTTTGTAAATTAAGGAATTTCATTGATCTAAGAAAATAATTTTAAGACGATTACAACCTAGAATACAAGGTGTTACAAAATGAGATGCTAACTAGCTAACTGAGACAAGTAATAAAAATATGAAGTTGTTAGTTCTAATTTAGGATGATGTTTGGAAAATTTGAAAGAATTTATTTTAAAGATATTGATTGGGATGCAGCTTTTCTTGCTAATTAAGATTCCATTTATTAGTTATTACAACAAGTATAACTAGACTGGCTCCCATGATTAAAATGAGCTCATATATCCAATTGAAGTTCCTTGTCGTATTACAACAAGTATAACTAGACTGGCTCCCATGATTAAAATGAGCTCATATATCCAATTGAAGTTCCTTACCACCACTATTTAACTTTTAGAGCATATGCCTTTGAAAATTCTAGCATTTACATCCCATGACATCCCACCATAGGGAATATACAACAAAAGAAAAATGTTATAATAAATAAGCTATATTCATTTTTAGAGAGGTTATGAGTTGAAAAGCTTATGAATAATTGTATCCTATTTATTTATAGGGTGGGAGTGATTGTACCTAACTTGAACTTTACATTATATCCTATTAGAGTAAGAGCAGATAAAGATAATTTTTTGAACTAATTATGGAGCTTCTTGACATAGTTTATAGAGTGGATACGGAGAGACTAAGGGCTTTTGAGTTTATCTATAGCATTTAACTTGTTCATTATAGAAAATCATAAAATTAAAGAAGTCTTAGTGAAAGATATATGTTCCAAACTAGTTTGTGTCATGTCACTTTTTGAGAATGCCTCTTAAGCAAGTTTTTACAAGATTTTCCTCATATGTTTGACTGGGTGGTAGTTAGGGAAGTACCTTATAAAGGTTGGTGTTTCTCTATTATTATAAAGCCATTCTCTATTCTTATCAAGATAGTGCAACTTGAAGTTTTGAAAGTTACAGAGGACATACAATGGCCCTTGCGAGCTCTAATTATCATGCCAAATCCATATGTTTTTTTCCATTTCCCACGTTAATTTTGATAAAAGTTTGGAGACTGCTTCTAAGATTTAGAATTTGTAGCATTATCCATGAATTGTCCTTCCTTAATTTTATGCTCCATAAAATTTTCCCATGAAGGTTATGACTATTATTCCATTTAGTTTATAATGATTCCTTGTCATCAAACATTCTCTATAGTCTCTTATATAGCATGCCTTTATTCATAATTATAGTAGATTAGACACCCAAAACTCCTTCTTGTTTAGACAGATGAATAGCGGTCAACATATCTTTTGCCTATTTTCTTTGAAGACCATTACTTAACAAGAGGAAGTTCTTTATCATTTCCTTTGTCTCTGAAATTCTTTCTAGGAAGCAACAGATGGAATTTCTAAATTGAATAGCTACAAACTACTTACATAAGTTAGATTTTTATTGCACAAATCACTTAGATTTTTAGTTGAACTCAAACAATCCTCAGAAAACATTATGACGCTTTTCTATATATTGATATATAATCCTAATAATTTGATAAAGGAGTCTAGAAAGAATATAGGATAATGTTGTTGTGTTATCTCTAAGAAAATAGTTGATCATAAATTTTATGAAATTTAATATTTTTTAAAGTTCATATACATATCTATCAACCTTGATAGCACTTCCATTGTAAAAGGTTAAGAGGAGTGGGTCCCCTTTTCCTTATTCCTCTGAATCCCTTAATTAATTTATTAGACTCCTCATTTAAAAAAGTTATATGATGGTGTTTTGATACATTTACCTATCCAAGATATAAATTAATTGGAGAAAACCAAATGTTTTCAATGTTTTAAGAATAAAAATTCTAGTTTAATGTATCAAATGCCTTATGTATGTCAATTTTCAATACATAAGTTTTACCTAAAATGTCCAAATGGTAATTTTTCTTGAGCTCCTCTATAAAAAGGATATTTTGTCTAATATTGCTACCTATAATGGAAGTTGTCTATAAAGGATTGATTAAAGTAGGAAAGACTACTTTAAGCCTCAATGCTATGAGTTTAGTTAAGAATTTGTAAACTATACTACACTAAGTAATTGGCCTGAATCCATTCATCTAGAAAGGGCTATAGACCTTAGGAATGAGATAAAGGTGAGTTCTATTCTAGAACTTTAGTATCTTAGAGTTAGAGAAGAATTCCCTTACTGCTTTCACCGCCTATAGTTTTAGTTGGTTCCAAGTATTCTATAAGAACTATGGATTAAACCTATCGATGCTAGGGGCCTTATTTATGTTCAAGCTATACAACAATTTTTCTGTTTCCTCCATTATGAAGGTTTTTGTAAGGAATTAACATTGTTAAGGAGTGAGTGAATTTGATATGAAATCCTATAGTGAAACTTCAATGTTATGATCATAAATCTATTTTGGAATGACAGAGTCATTTGGAAATTATTCTTGGTAATAGTTAAAATCTCCTTTTGATATGTTATCTCTTCTCCTCTATCATTTTTCAAAGTTTAATTATATTCATATTCCTTCTTACAAGTAAGGTGCTACCATCTCCATCTTTATGCTAGACGATTCTAGATTTTTGTATGATCTAAAAGGTTTGTATATACAAGGCCTTATTGTAGATATCCAATGTATTCGTTTTAAATTCTAGCTTATACACATTCAAGGGGTCATCAGTAAGAGCATATTAGGAAGCTTGTAGAGCATCTCTATCATTTTAAAGGTTTAGGGCAGAGTTTGCCTTAATTAATGTCCTTTTTAGTTATCATGAGTTTTTTCCTTTAAAGCTCTTAGAATTCATAACCTTCAATGCCAATATTTAGTCGCCTTTCCACTGCCTACTAAAATCTTTGAATTCTAATTATGAAATTGAAGAATTTGAAGGGAGTTGACCTTTCTAAATTAGCCTTAAATTCTTGTACTTCTATTGGTGAATGTTCTGATCCTAGATAGTTTATGAATATGACTTTGCTATTTTGAAAATTATTTAACCATTTGAAGTTAAACAAGGTTCTATCTAATTTCCTTCTTATTAGTCACTCCCCTTCTTGCCTATTACCTCATATAAAGTAGAATCCCTCCTGTTTTAAGTATATTACTTCTATATCATTAAGGTAATATCTAAACTATGAGTGAAGTCTATGTTTACTTCTACGTCCCTTAGATTGTACTACTAGTATGATGAAATTAAAATCCCCTAACATATTCAGAGCTCTTTTATATGACCCTATTAGTTCCTTAGATTATTCTATAGGGTTTATCTTTAAAATGTAAAGTTTGAAGCATATATGAAAGTGATCTATAGAGGACCACTTCCAATCAACATAAATATGTATAAAAATGTACTAATCAAAAGATGAATAAATCAAAATGATAACCAAAAAGGGATTATAAGCTACCACTATCCTTTCATAATGATGATCATAGTGATTTTTAATTATCTTTTAACACTTACTAAATAGCTAGAGGTTTGAGCATTTAACAAAATTCAATTTTATCTCCAAAAAACCTTAAATTTCAGTCTTTATTTGATTGACATAATAAAAAACTATCTATTATTTTACTGGACTATTAGGTCCTCTTGTGTTCCAAAGTAGAATAGTCATAGGATTAGTTAAAAGTTGAGGTTTTGGCCTTGTGTTTGTGGCCTAATCTCCTTTTAGCAACTTTCTTAAATTCATCTATCTAATGGGAGGATGCTTTCTCTTGCTCACTAGTAGGAATCATATATGAAATGTTGAGAGGTGGAAAATCTTGGGGTTATATTTGAAATGTTGAATTGAGATATTGATACAGCCCTTATGGTATCTTTTTGTTCGTAAGGGATTGACATATACATAGATGTATTTGGGATTTATTTACAAATAGTATTTTATTCTTTTAGTCCTACTAGCTCCTCATAAGTTCCATTCTTAAAGATCCTGCCATTAGGTTTCGATATTTTCCCTAGTATGTAATCTAATAGGATCCTCATTAAGGTATCTCCATTAATAAGACTTAGAAGTGGAACCAAATATGGAAGGTCCTGAAAAAAATCAACCCCTACATAGATCTTGGCATATCTGACACAGTTTCTAGTGGATGTTAGCTCATCCATGCATAGGTGCTTACTAATTAGCTAGCTATTGAGCTTAAACTCTTTATACATTAGTATTATAACAGCATTTTATGGAAGGGGAAGTTAACCCATATAGGAACCTATTTTTACCCATATAAGAAACTATTTGTACCTATATAAGAACATATTTTTAGATTAATCCTACAGAATGATTACATTCCTTTAAAGTTATAATAATATTGGAGAATTATTGAAATGCCAGGGCACATCCTTAATTATGCCTTAAGTCTACTCTTTAGTAGCAAATTTGAAGAGGAACATATTGTCCTCATTCAATAATACATCCAATAATCCTTTAGTTCTTCAATGTTTAAGGGTTTAGAATTTTATTTAAAGGAAAGTAGGGCTTTTCCTTAAATAGAATCCTATTGATATAAAACATCAAAAGTTTTCCCCCTCCTTAAGAGTCTTTGTTGTAGGTGAAACTATAGATCTAATTATAGTTTTGGTTGAAGGATACTATTCGAAGGAACTGCTTAAGAGATCATCAACAACGCTTATCATGTTGAGAGGTTTATTAGTCAAAAGGGTATTAATAAAGATAAAGAGGGGTTATACGAGAGAAAGGGAGTTTATTTATAGTTTTAGGGTTCACATCAAGAGAAAGTAAAGGGAGGAAGTGGAAATCCAGAGGTTTTAAAGTTGACTTAAGGTTTGTGTGTTAAAGGTAATTGCAAGAGAAAAATAAAAGTTGTAACTTACGAATGGATAAAATTTGAAAAATGTTCCTACAATGATAATAAGACTATGGGGGAAATACTAATGGGTATTAAAAGTACTGTTATAGGCACTAGGGAATTTAACCTTCAACTTTTAAAGTATAAAAGAAGATAAGGGTTACATAAAAAGATGGAGAGAGGAAGTCCATAGAGAAGGAAATAAAAGATATAGTTCAAGTAAGTTAGAATGGAAAGGAGTTAGAAAAGGGAAAAATAGAAAAAATTAAAGGGTTAAACCTATCCTGGGAAATCAGAAAGCAAAGTAATGAGTTGTTAAGTTAAGGGTTTTAATTAGAAAGATCAACGTAAGGTTATGACCCATATTACTCGAGAGAGAATGTAGCTATAAATTGGAATTCTTACCAGTTTAAGGAACTAGGATTAATCATTAAGTCAAGATAATTTTAACTATAGGAAATGTTTTATAGAGATTGTTATCTAGATCTTATTTATCTACTAATTACTTTATTCTTACTCATCAATTTGATTTAGATATTCCCATTGTTAATTTAGTTCACTTAATCATTTTCTTTATTTTCACTGATCGTTTTCTAGATTATATAATAGAAATATGGTTAGTATTGGTAGCTATAGCCCTCGTGGGATCAATACTCGACTCACCTAAACTATATAATATATGAAATGATTGATATACTTGACTTTGTGATATTTTTAGTATCATTTTGTTTTTTCAGTTTTTTTATCACATCACTTTCCAAATTTTATTTTAAATATATTTACAACATTAAATAATTGTATGCGCATTCATTAACTTTAGCAAAATTAACTTAAATAATTCTTCCATAAATAAGAAATCAAATCATTTGCATCATTTGAAATTTTGAAGAAGACAATTGATATTCAAAATTCCTAAAATTAGGAAGAAAATTTGAAATTGAATCTCATTCTTAATAATTGGAATAACATTCCTTGCAATTGAATTTTAAAAAATGATATCGATCAAATTGATTTGGTTGGTACTAATAAATGACATTGTTTGAGTCATAAGTATAGTAATTCTTTATAGAAGTTTCTTGCTTAAAAGTTGACATTTGAGCTAGATTGTAACAAATGATCACAAATGTGGATTAGAAAAGCCTACAATCTAGTTTTCATTAAGCCTCTTTTCTTATTTATGAGGAGTTGTCTTCATTTGCTACATATGAGATTCCTTCATATACATTTTTTCACTTTGATATGGTTAGATAACCATTCACCAATTTTCAAATTAGTAAGATATTTTTTCTTTATTTATTTTCATGAAGATTGGAACATTTTCCTAAGTTGTTGTTTGCCTATTTTTATCCTAACTATATGTCTGTCTCTCTCTCTTTATGTGTGTCTCTGTCTCTCTATATCTCTCTTGATCTATGTGTGTGTGTGTGTGTGTGTGTGTGTCTATGCGTGAGCGTGCGTGCGTGCGTGTGTATGTGTGAAATTTCTATTTAGGAATTTATTTTACCATGTTAGAACCCTTTTAGATTTAGTTCACACTCTTATTTTTTCCTTTATAGACTATCTACTTTATGCTAAGTAGGTTATGATATAACTTTTTTCTAAGTTTCTAGTGTGTGCATGAAATTTATATTTAGGAATTTATTTTACCATGTTACAACGCTTTTAGATTTAGTTCACACTCTTACGGCTTGTTTGGTATGAGCGAATAAGAATTCTATTCCCTACGTATTCTTCTGTTGGACCCCGAACTTTTGATGAAAAATAGAAATACTAAAATGAATTTAAATGAGAAAGAAATTGATGAGACAATTTATGAATTTAAGGAAATTTGATGAAATTAAGAAAAATTTATGAGAAATGAATTGTTTAATTTTGAGG
>JAOTIZ010000202.1:19959631-19973871 GCA_027123425.1 Erythroxylum panamense
AAGATAGAAAGGAAAAGTGCTTCTTTTATTGCTAATAGGAAAAGGTATACGCTTGTGTTTAGCAAGCTCACACACCTTACAATGAAGACTCTAAAGATCTAGCTTTGTAAACAAAGCAGAAAACAAAGACTAAATAATCCTAAATGATGGATGACCTAACCTACGACGATGTAAGAAGATTTTTTCTTTATTTGTCAACACAGATTCAGTCAAGAATGAGTAGCGTGATCTGCTCCTGGATAGGCTTAATCCGTTAGTTTCCTCAAGGTGGTAGAGGCCATCCCGTTCTCTAGCACTTCCAATCATCTTCCCCGAATCCCTCTCCTGAAATAAACAATAACTTGAGTGAAATGTAACATTGCAAAGTAAATCAAGTGTGAGTTTCGGAACAGACATTAGGTTTGTGACTAGTTTAGGGACATGGAGAACATTTCTCAATGTTATGTATAGGTTTATTTTTACATCACCTATGCCAACTGTTGTTGCTAAGGATCTATTAACTGTGGTTATCTTCTTATTGCTTGGGCAAGGGGAATAGGTAGTAAAGATCTTCGAGGAATAGGTCATACGGTCAGTAGTTCCAGAATCCATAATCCAAGATTGTTGAAAAACTATATCTGAAACATTTAATCCAGCTGAACACATGCTTGAATGCACAAATGTGCATGTACTTGCAGATTTCTCTGTGTTGCTAACAAATGCTCTTATCTTTTCCACTTCATCTGGGTTAAAACCCTTTGTGTCTGATCTGTCTTCCTGTTGGGATGTACTTGTAGCAATCTGCACTTGTCCATTACCCCTAGATTGATATCCCTTCTGTCCCCATTCAAGGCTAGGAGGCTTTCCATGTAACTTCCAACACTTTTCCCTTGTATGACTTGACTTTTTACAGTAGCTACATCATAGGTCATCACGGTTTTGGGTCTTGGATTGACTCCCTTTTTCAGTTTCTGCATCAAATCTTTTCCCAGCCTGTTTTTTACTCCTAGCCACCATAGCTGAACCATCAGAAGGTTGAGAACTAAGCATTAAATTCCTCCTACTCTCTTCACTTTGAATAATAGCCACTACCTCATTAAAGCATGGAACTTTATGCCTTCCTAGTATTTGGATCCTTATTTGATCAAACTCTGAATTTAATCCAACCAGAAAATCATAGACTCTATCTTGTTCAATGAACTCCTTTAGTATAGCAGCATCATCCGGACACCTGGTTTGAATCACTCGATAATGATCAAGTTCTTGCCATAATGACTTCAGCTGATTGGCATATTCAGTCACAGATTTGTTCTCTTGTTTAGAGGCAATAGTCTTGACTTTCACTTCATACACTTGAGCTGCATCCCTAGCTTTTGAGTATGTCTGCTGAATTGCATCCCAAATATCTTTGGCTGTAGCCATGAACATCACCATATCACTTATTTCAGGCATCATTGATTTCCAAAGCCACGCTATGATCAATGAGTCCTCCTCATCCCATGCCTCAAAACCTAGATCTTCTGGCCTTGGTCCAATTCCTAACAAGTGACTGATTTTTCCATTGCATTTCAAAATTGTTCGAACAAGTTGTGACCACTTAAGATAATTTTTTCCATCCAAATTGTAGGCAGATTGAATGATCTATAACTCTACCGAAGATTGAGTCTTGGTTACTTCATCTAATGAAGCCACAATTATTGAACCACTCTCCTTGGTTTCTGTCATTATTTCCATCGAAACTAATCAATGATGAGGACTGGAACAAAGGGAACAAAGATTTCAGATACAGACGAATACGACAGCAATAAAGGCTCTAATCAGCAATGAAGGTTGATGCAAGAAGAAAGGAAAAAAGGATTTTGAAGAAAGAAGAAGAAGAGAATAGCAATGAAGGCTCAATCCTCTCTTTATTTTCCAAGAAAATTCGAGCATAAAGCTTTAATACCATATCAGAATTTACGGCTTGTTTGGTACGAGGGAATAAGAATTCTATTCCTACGTATTCTTCGGTAATTATTAAGCCAACGTTTGGTTTAAAACAAACACATAATACGCATTCCATAGCAATTTGTATTCTTCGATTTTACGAAATACGTAAAACCATCTAATACCTGTTTTTATCTAATCAACTAATCTGTAATCTTCTTCTACGTTTAAAGCTGGTTACCTTTTTACAAACCTATCCTTGCCTCCTCCCGAAACTTGTTTTTCTTCTTTAACCTCTGAAAGGTCTTCCTCTTCTTGACGTTCCAGCGTTCTACCACCAGATTCTAGGTCAATTATTTGTATTGTTTCGATTGGGTGGGGTTTTGATTGGGTGGGTATTTCATCTGGGTATTTTGAGATACCCATTTCTCATATGAGTATTTCATCTGGGTTTCATTTGGGTATTTCCAATGGGTTTCGATTAAAGCATTGTGTGTTCATCGGAAACCCTTTATACCCATTTCTGTCTCCCACTTGCATTCACTATTTACCCATTTCATCACCGTAAACGTCCCTAGCCTCCCACGACCTGACTGATAACCAAGTCCCTCCTTTTCTTTAAGCCATACCTTATTATCTCACGAACAAGAGCCCCCACTCACGTCAACAGCCACCACCCCTCCAAATACCAACAACTTTGTTTTTCTTCTTTATCCTCCCTCTGCTATTTTTGTAACCATAAACCACTAGTAAAGCTGCACGTACACTTATGGCTTCTCTTAGTTCAGCTCTCTAACTCCAAATCACTATTTGCTTAATTTGATTGCAATCTATACTCTGTTTTTCTACGACACAATTATGAAGATCAATAATTTTACCTCTCAAAACCCAGATCCATTCCTTGGACCTAATAATAATTAATTTTTTTTAATAAAATAATAATAATAATAATAATAATATTAAAGTTAATAATAATAATAATAATAAGGTTAATAAAGTTAATAATAATAAAAATAAAGTTAATAAAAATATAATAATAATAATAATAATAACAATAATAATAAAATAACAATAATAAGGATATTTTGGTCTTTTTGTTACTTATTCCTTTCTTATTCCAAGTTTATATTTTCAAACCAAACAATGAAATAGAAATTCTTTATCTATTTTATTCCTTGAACCAAATAAAGTAATACTCATTCTTTTGTAATCCTCATCTTTTCTATTCCTAGGAATAACTATTCTATTCCTTGCCTATTCTATTCCGTGAACCAAATAGGCCGTTATTTATTTTCTTTGTAGACTGTTAACTTTAAGCTTAGTAGGTTGTGCTATAACTTTTTCCAAGTTTCAATTTTTATTGTTTCTATCCTGATAAGTTTCATTCTTAAAATTTTAGGCTTTTATTCACTAACATTTCCTTCTATAAGGAAACTTGCACACTTTTTTTACTTCTTTCTTTTTCTCTTTTTTCTCTTCTTTTTGAAAATTTTCTCAATGTTGAGGCTCTGATTATTATTTTAGCAATGACTTACTAAACATGCAAAAGAAAAATTAAGCCAAAGGATTTAATACTATGACTTCAAGATAACCTTCTTTAATTTTTGGTCAAATCCAATTAGGCAAATAAATAAAGGAATTTATTTCTCTGTAATAAAGGGTTGTTTTTGTTGAAGCCATACTTTTGTAGATGCAACCCATCTTTTTATATACTTTTTTTCTCAAGTGAATCAACATTAATTCTTAAAAGCTTGCTCCTTTTTATCTAATCTTTACATTTCAAAAGGGGGATGTATTAATACCTTTTTACAACATGAATTTTTGCATCGGTGGAACTTTGTACTCATTATTTGAAAATTTAGGTAACAATTTGTCTCTTTAAGTGTAAATGCGATTGCAATATGACTCTTCTAGTATTTTTTTTTCATTTTTAGAATTTATAAGGTTTTCATTGATGGTATCAAAACATCTTCTAAATTGACTAAAGTGGCTTTCAAACACCATAATATCCTCAATATCAAAATTATATTGCCTAGAAGACAAGAATGCATAAAAGAATATTAGGTTAACTGGACATTTGTGAGATGTTTTAAATTTTGTATCATCTTGATGTATATGCATGCATTTGGAATTGGTTCAAGCAACTGTTAAATTATAACGATATATAAATAAAGATTCATAAAAGAGACTACTCTCACTAGGAATAAACAACTAATTATGTCCTTATGGATAAAGCTCAAAATTAACCTTTAACTTAATCTTTGGTTTTTAATGTCAAGCAAGTTAGAACATAATCCCTATAATTTATTGTTTACTAGTGGTTAAGTTGAGGTTATATTTTTTTATTAAATTATACCTGAACAATTGGCAAACTTAAGGCTTGGAATACATATTCTTTTTAATTTCTAAGAAAATATTCATAAGGCATTCAAAAGTATTTAAGGAAACAATCAAACATTCATCAATCCATCATCATTTATAACATTTTAAATTAACAATAGAAAAGCAAAATCATTAATCCAAAAAGAATATTCAAAAATTAATAATGATTTAAAAAATTTAGGTAAAAGTGTGAATGTTCCACATCAATAGACACTTGTGCCATTAACCTAGGAATGGTTTAAACAAATAAAAAATATAATTAGAAGTAAATAATGAAGTAAATCACTTGTTAATATAGAAATCACGTATAATATGTAAAATACACAAGAAGGGGGTTTAAATTGTGTAAACTTTTCAAATATATTAATCTTTTAGGATTTCTTGGAAATTCTTTACAAAATTCAAATGATCACAAAAACACTTTACTAAAGTTGATAAGTAAAGCAATCGCAAGTAATATTATCTACTCTTCTAACAACAAGAAAATTAAAAGACAAGGGTTAGATAATAGATGCTACGATTTTATACTGGTTCACCCTAAACCTTGAGCTACGTTCAGTCCTCAAGGTTTATCTGAGATTTCATTATACTCTTCAACTTTACAAGTATTCTTTCTACACTTATAGAGCCTCTTCAGGTCTCTCTCACAAAGTATTCTTTATCTGCTTTTTTAGCCTCTCTAGGCTCTACCCTTTTTTTCTCTCTCTAGGAAAGATATTTTTGAGCTTCACGTTACAGATGTATTCGCTCTCTTCTTTCATAGTTTGAATACATAATTTCTCTAAGTATTGTACAATCAAAATTTTTTCTCTTGTAAAAAAGTCATTTAGTTTACGATTAGAACTAGTATTTATAGCCTAAGTCTTCAACTGTTATCTTGAGAAACTACTTCTTGAATCTTCTAGAAACCGTTATTAATTGAGTCCTGTAACTAACTCTAACTAACTAACAGAATGACGTTCTAAAATAGCTTCCTTTTATATTGTCTGGTATAATACTTCTTCTATTATCATATTTCGTTTGTTATCGTGCTTCGTCTGGTATTGCACTTTTTTTGGTCTTGATGTATCGTCTGTTGCTGACGTAGCATCTGTTGCTGACATGTCATCTGTTGTTGATATATTGTCTATTGTAGATATATCATCTGGTGTTGACCACGCATCTTCTAGGTTTGACTAAGTGTTACCTACATTTTTGTGCACACTTAACAAACTTATCAAAACAATTCATACATTTCTAAGATTATTATTATTTGATTGTCATCAAAATTAATAGAAGTGAAGTCTTCTTGACTTAACAAATAATGTTAGAGGAAAGCACAAGATTATTAAGTATATATGATTTTCTTTAGGCTCCTTTGTTAGTTGTTTTGAATATGCCAATTTGAGTTAAATGTTTTGGTAAGGGATTATTATTTACATTTTGGTCCCTCTTCTTCCAACTAAGCCATATGTTCTTCATAAAGGAACTAACTTTTTCCTTAAAGAACACACAACTTTTAATTTGAATGATCTATGACCTCATCATGATAGTCATATGTGAACTTTGGTTTCATATGGTGGTTTACACTATTTATCAAAAATTGGTAAAATCCCATTCTATCTTAAAAGTAGCTTATAAAGTTCCACTAGAGTTGTTCCCAATGGTGGAGAAGGCTCTATTTTCTTCTTTCATGCTCCTTAGTTTTATACCCTACTGTTGCTATCATTGTTAACCTCATTACCTAAGTTTCACTCAAATGTCATTTACTAGTGGAGATTAGTCAAGTTGGGGTTAAGAAAATGGCTATTATAGGATGAAAACATCCTCAATAGTTGAGGGTTTGGTTGAATAGGATAATACTAAGTTAATGCCACTTATGGAGTACAGGATACTAGCATTGGAGGCATTAAATGATAATTATAAGAGAAATTAAGGAGATGCAAGTTTGATTAGAGATACCTTTTTAACTTAAATACTTTGATTTAGTATATTTCTATGATAATGTTAACTAAGTTTCAACCTAATTTGCCTCATTTTCCTTCTTCTATAAAGACTTCTTGGGGGTTTTTTTTCATAAGTATTTTCAATTTTATCATTTTTATATACACTTTCCAAAATTTCTCATTGGTTGGCCAACTCACAACAGAGAATATTTGAAAATTTCCATAACTTTTCATAGTATGGGTTTCATAATGTCTCTAAAAATAGATCCATAGTTTCATTTTATGAAAAATGAGGTTGGGCTTTTATTGCCACTTCGCTCCAAATTCTTGCATTCTCTTTTAGACTTTTGATGGATTCTTTTCCATTTGCTAGAGATACTTGTAAGTTTCTATGATGTTTTAGTTAAACATATATTACATTAAAAATAAATTCACCAATTCCCTCAGTGTTTCACATATGATTGGTTTAAATTAAGAAACCACTGAAATGTTGATATGGTAAGGCTTTATAAAAAGCAGTAGACTAACAAGTCTTCATTATCAAGATTAGTAGCTAACTTACTATAAAACATCCTCAAAATGGGTCCTAGAATCTGAATTCCTATATTATTTCTTAAGCTTTAAAGTTTTAAATTTAGGAGGAAGTCAAATATTTATGAGACTTTCAAGGTCCTCAAGCATTAGCAGATGTAATACTTCCAATTAATTGCATCATCTTCTAATATTTTTGTACTATGTAGGCCACTTTTTCCTTTATAATGCCCTCATCAATTTTCCATTCACTTTAATAGTTATAAGATAGAAAGAAGGCCCAATATTTAGTTTCAACTTTTTGATTGTAATGTATACATCTGATTAAAGATCAACTAGGTAAGTGCACCTATCCTTCTCATAGTATAGTCTAATAAATGTGAATGTTGATCACACAACAACTAGAAATATTAATACTAACCATCTTTCTAATATCAAATGTAATAAAATAGTGATTTAATTAAAATAAAATATTAACAATAATAAATTTACTAATTTAAGATTAAAAACAATAAAACAATAAGAAAGAATGATGCAGTTGGTTAATAACCAAAATCCAGATGGAAAATAATTCTATAACATTTATATGCCTAAATTTATCTTGATTTAATGATTAATCCTAGTTTCATATAAATTATAAAGGTATTACTATATTGTTTTTTAAAAAACACAGCCTCAATCCTTAATTTGATTGACTAAAGCTTTTTCTAATCAAAAGCCCTAAGAATGCTTTAACTTGTTTTATAAACTTTGTTTAATAGATCTGACTCTAACCTAAAAGGTTTATGTGGTCCTATCTCTAGAATTCCATGTAACTCTTATCATTCACGTCATGACATATTCATTCATATGATTCCTTAATTCCTATACATGAGATTTAAAATTGAATAAAAACGTTAGAATATTTCAATTCAACATAAGAAGAAATCATGAATAATTCATAATAAAACTTAGGTCTTTAATTAAATCAAAGAATTAATCCATGCACATAGTTCTAAGGTTTATCCCATCTAAGTTTATCCTAATTTGAATCATACTAATATAAAGAAATTCAATAAAAATTAGAAAAGGAAAATAAGACAAAAGTAGTCATTCTTATGAATTCTTAAAATCTTGAAGTTCTTCAGTTGAATCCTAATGGAATCTCCTTCTTTATCTCTAAGGTGTCTCCTTTCTTATCTTAAGATAATCTAGTTAGTTCCTTATGACTTCTCCCCCATCTCATGTCCCTATTTATCCTTTTCAAAATAACCATAAAATTTTCATAAAATTACCACCACCACCACCAACAACAACACCCAGTATGAATCTTGTTGAGATGCAGGGTCTGGAAAGGTCAAGTAGTATGCAGCCTTACTCCTAACTAGTAGAGAAAAAGCAAAAGAAAGAGCGAGAGAGAAATAGAAAGAGAGACAAAGAGTGCTAGAGAGAGAAATAGAGAATAAAAATACCACCAACATGGTACTAATATCTCATGTCCCTATTTATCCTTTTAAACATAGAACCCTAAAATCTTCATAAAATTACCACTATCACGGTGCTAATAGGTTTGTGTTTCGCTTATGTTGGTTTAGTACTTAATAATTAAATCCTAAATTATGGATTTGAGGGTTTATCTTGAGAACAAAAGTCCTAAAGACAATAAACATGGGTGTATATTTAGGTTATATTTGTTTACATGGAATTTTCTTATTGAAACATAGTGGACCAATAGCTTATATAAGTAGACCAAAATCCATATTTATCTTGTATTCTAAGAGCATAGGCATATATTTGGCTCATGTTTATATAAAATCAAGTTAAAACTTTTCAATTTTAGTACAACTAGCTCGAATTTGTTCTTTTTTTTATTAAGGAATTAAAACAAGGCCTAAAAGTAAAACCATCCAGGTACAATCAAAATGCTTTCAAAATCATGCTAAAAGTATAATCTAGTTAGCACTTATCACTTTGAAAATTCCAACTTTTAAGGGAATTGGTACGGAATGAGAAGGGTACAGTGCCCCATTTCTAGCCTACGATGTGTGGAAATTGCAGCACTGAGTATACAGACATTGGTGGATCAAAGTAGACAAGCATATAAGAAAGTTGTTTGGAAGATGGTAGAGGAAACTGATACTTTGATGTAGGCAGGAATTGATGACTTATTAAAAATTGAGACACTAACACTGGTGGGAATTGAGAGGCTAATATAACAGATACTACAAACTTGATCTTAGAAAAAGGAGGTTCAACAAAGAAACTTTTGCTCCATAAGTATTATTTTATGCCTCGTCCTCAATTCGATATTTGCCTTGGTCATTCTCTCAAGCCTAAGCTCCTCCATTATTTCGGCTAATTTCTTTCTTAATTCTTCTTCTTTATAGTCTTACAGCTATATAAGTTATATTACTTTAGTTTTTGATCTATTAAGAGATGAGTTTCATTTTATTATTTTCTTTTCATTCCTCTCAGAAGTTATGTTTATTAATACAGACAACTACCTATAAGATAAAAACATTTATAATTACACAGCTAGAAATAAGAAAAATGATTAAATACACATATAAGAAAAAAAAGGAAATAGGAGAGCTTGGACGATTAGACTTACTCATATCCTCATTTATTATTATTATTATTATTATTATTATTATTATTATTATATAAAAATGATTCTTCACCACAACCATGATTCGACTTTAGGTACGATCATCTTTTCATGAGGCTCAACATGTCAATTAAATCATTCAACGCATCTCACACAAATCTTAGGCTTTAGTTTTATAGAATAGCGAAGAGCTTCATTAAAAGTTTAGATTGGAAGCTCTTTATTAGAGAAATGGACCTAATTTTTAATATTGTTTCTTCTTTTTTTATCATTTTTCCTAAAGATAAACTAGAGTTTATAATAATTTAATATTCCGGGCATATAAAAATATAGGGATTATACAAATTCAAAGGATTAAAATTGTACTTTTCTTTTCTCTTCTAACAAAAATATAGAAAGTGAATATGCCTTACTGTTAGACCCTTAAACTTCAGAGCACTTCTCAGTGACCTTCACAATGTACCTTAGGATGAAGGTTAGCTGGATTACATGCATAAGGGAGGCATGCAAAAACACTAAGGCAAACATGGGCGAGTAGGATCAGACTTAGTACGAATTTTGGTAGAGTCTCGGACCTTGTGGAGATTGACTCAACCCAGGCTAAGGACTTGATGGACTAAGGACTTAGCCCATGCTTAGATGAATGGATCACAGATAGCAGACTTATTGTGGGAGGCATTGGATCAGACCAGTGTGCTATGTGGGCTTCAGCAAGATCACATTGCATCATCAATAAATAGGGATCGTAAAGAGATCTTGGATGATGTGGCGATAATTAGGAGTTAGAGTTGCAATAGGACTCAACATCTAAAGATAGTGAAGATCTTTGAGGATAAGGATGCTAGTTTCCTATTTGAATGTAAATTCTATATTTCTGTTATCTTGTAGATTTTATCTTATCAGTTAGAGTCCTATTTGGATGGGAGTGACATCCAATTAGTCCACGTCATGTAATCTGATAGAGATAGACGTGATCTTAACACGGTCTTAGGCAATTCAGTTTAAGTGAGATTCTGAATGTAACTTGGCTTTCAAGTTAGAGTGCTTATATATAGCTTATTCGAGTTTTTCTCTTCTCATTCAATCAAAGAGAGTATTCCTCTTATTCTTTTGAGGGAAAGTAATATAAAGGTTGGTTTTACCATGTCTCTTTTATTTCCTTATTGCCTTTATTTTCTTATTGCTTTTTACAGCATTGTTTCTTCAAGTATGTGAGGTAGACACTTCGAGGATCGTTAAAGGCTGAAGTCTTGCTTAAGTGGACCTAAATTAGACTGTTGTGCAAAGAGTATTGACGATCAACTTCGGTGAAAGTTCGATTCCCAAGGTCAACTTTGTATTAACTGGTATTAGAGAGAAATTTCAAGATGGCAATAGGCAACTTGACAAAACGAGTGACTGGAGTGGAGGCACTTATTGGGCCAATTCCTCAAGGGGAATAGGTCACATCTTATAATTCTCAATTCAATATGTTGGAGGTCGAAATCCAACAGCTGCAACAACAGATGGTGGATTTGTTGAAGGCACAAGAGGAGACCCAATTCGAGATCACTATGTTAAGGAGTGTCGTTACAATGCTAGATGTTGATCGGGTTGAAAGCTCCACACCACAACTTTCATCTTTGAAGGTACATGAACCCAAGGTGTTCTAAAGCGTGCGGGATGCTAAGATGTTGGAAAATTTCTTGTGGGATATGGAGCAATACTTTACTACTTCTAGGGTATCCGATACTAAGAAGGTCAATGTGACAACCATGTACTTGAATGGGGATGCCAAGCTCTGGTGGTGGAGAGGACCTCTGTGGAGACCAGTGCAGGTAGAACTTCCATAGAAACATGGGTGCAAATGAATAAGGAGCTCAAGGATCAATTCCTTCCAATAAATACTTCTTGGTATGCAAGAGATGCCTTGAAGAAGCTTAAGAAGGATGGATCGGTAAGAGACTATGTCAATTCATTTAGTTCTCTAATGCTAGATATTGAGAATATGCCAGATGAGGATAAGCTCTTCAACTTTTTGTCTGGGTTACAATAGTGGGCTTAAATGGAGGCACGGAGGCAAAACGTAAAGGACATGGTTGGTCCAATAGCAGTCATTGATGCTTTGTTAGATTTTCAAGTGGCAAAAGAATCTAAGATGAGCTCCTCAAATTTGTCCAAGGGCAAAGGCCACGCCTAACAAGAGAAGACTGAGGACAAGAAAGGGCAACGACAAGTAGAATGGTGGCTCTAAAAATGGGGAGATGTCCTCAAAGAAGGGCAAGCTTACTTATTAATTGTACAGTTGTCCACACTTTGCCAGAGAGTGCCCGAGAAAGGAGAAGTTGAATGCCCTAATTGCCAAATAAGATGGTAAATCTTCAGAAGATGCGGCACACCTTGCTTAATGCAGTTAGTAGGGAGTCGAATCCGTTTGATAAACTAATATACGAGGGTATACAGGTTGGCAAGAAAGATGTGAGTACAATGTTTATATGGGAACGACCCACAGTTTCCTAGTGAAAAAGATGGTTCAGAAGTTAGGCATAAGGGTGTCCAAGGCCCCAATGAAGATTAAAACCCCAGTAGGGAAGGCACAAGCAGTTGTAGGAATTGCTTACAATGTTTCAGTCAGCATTAGAAGTTGATGTGCTAAGATGAACTTCATTATCATACCATTGGAGAATTTTGAGATGATATTAGGCATTCATTTCCTCAAAGCAGCAAAGGCGATGTTGTATCTAAGTTTGGGAGGTAGGATGTTAATGAATGATCAAAATTCCTTCTACGTGAATTGTTGTAGGTTTTGTGGTGGAAGGACGAATGCTCCAACTTTGGTAGGACAAGTTTCGACCATGAGCATCGAGAAAGGGTTGACAAAAGGCATGAAGGCCTATCTCACTACTATGTGGGAAATCAACAAAGACCACCTGGTGGAAGTCCCTGGTGCGGTTGCAAGTTTGTTAAAGGAGTTTTGGGAGGTGATGCCAAAAGAGTTACCAAAAACTCTTCCCCCTCGTTGTGAGGTATATCACAGGATCCAGCTGATTCTTAGAGTGATCCCATATAAACGTCCCCCATATAGTATGTCCCTTATAGAATTGACAGAACTTTAGAAACAACTTGGTGAGTTGTTAGAAGCAGGGTTCATCCAATTATTCAAATTCCCATAAGGCAACCTGATATTGTTTCAAAAGAAGCAAGACGGTATACTTCGGATGTATGTGAACTATTGAGCGTTGAACAAGGTAACGATCAAAAACAAGTATTCGGTACCTTTGATTCAGGATTTGATGGACAGGTTGTCAATAGTTGAGGTATTCACTAAGTTGGATCTTCGGAGTGGGTATTGGCAAGTGTGGATAGCTAAGAGTAATGAGCAAAGATAACGTGCATAACTCGGTGTAGATCCTAAGAATTTTTAGTTATACCATTTGGATTAACTAATACCCTGCTACATTATGAGTGATGTGTTGTATGACTTCTTAGATGAGCTTGTTGTGATCTACTTAGACGATATCATCGTATATAGCACTCACATGGTAGAACATGTGGAACACTTAAGGAGGATGTTTCAAAGACTAAAGCAGCATAAGCTCTACTGAAGATGGAGAAGTGCAAGTTTTCCTAATTGGAGATCAGATTCTTGGGTCAAGTGGTGAGCATGGGTCAGGTAAGGATGGATCCGAGTAAGCTGAAAGCAATAGTTGAGTAGCAGGCTCCCACGAAAGTATAAGAATTGCAGAGTTTTCTTAGCCTGACGAACTACTATAGGTAGTTCATTATGGGATACTCTAAGAAAGCGATGTCATTGACAAACTTGCTAAAGAAGAAGCAAGAGTGGTGTTGGTTGAGTGCATGTGAGGAGGCATTCGAGAAAATTAAAGTCGTTATCTCATTTAAACATGTACTGAAGCTGCTTGTGTTCAATCTTCCATTTGAGGTATATACTAATGCTTCAGACAAAGCCATTGGTAGAGTCCTTGTACAGGAGGGTCATCTAGTAGCATTTGAGAGTTGAAAGCTCAATGGTGCAGAGCAGTGTTAATCGATGAACAAAAAGGAGATACTTACAGTGGTGCATTGCCTCGAGACATAGTGAGTATATTTATTAAGAACCAGGTTCATTGTCCAAATGGATAATATTGCTAACACGTTTTTCAGGTCTAGTGATAGGAGTTTCTTACTGAGTATGACTTCATGTGGGAGCATAAAGTAGGGAGGCACAACAACATGAAAAAGGCATTGAGTAGAAAGGAGGTATTTTTGGTCCTTTATTCGGTCACGAGGGTGGAGTCTGACCTATTGGAGAAAATTAAGACGACAGCTCCATTAGTCACCATGTACTATAAGTTGATTTCTTAAGTCAAGGAAGGTGTTGTATACAGGTTTTGGCTCAAAGCTGATGGGCTTTTGATGACTAAGAGTACTCAAGTATATGTGTTAAGCTTTGGTGGATTACAGAAACAATTGTTGAAGGAGACGCATAACTCGTAGTAGGTTGGTCACCCAGGAGTTCAACAGATGCTAACTCTCCTATCTCATTCCTATTTATGGCCGAAGATAGAGAATGATGTGGAATGTTACGTCATGACATGCCTCGTTTATTAGTTGGATAAACCGGAGAGAAAGAAGGAAGTCAGTTTGTTACAACCCTTATCCATCCCCAAGAGACCGTGTGTTGGGCACCAGCTCAGGAAACTAACTCTTTCTCTGATACCACAACTGTTGGACCCCGCTTCATCAGCCCAACTTTCGGAGTCATAAAGTGTGTGTTTGTACTTGTTACCATGTATGGTTATTCCAATTAACCCTCATTAGTCATCCTCAGTTCATCTTCATTCTCTGATATCGTAAGTGTCAGGCCCTATTTTTCGAATCATTCTTATACTGAAGCAAATATTCTATGCTCAACTTCCATCTAGATATTG
>JAOTIZ010000202.1:19980805-19995352 GCA_027123425.1 Erythroxylum panamense
TGGGAGAAAGCTCTTATCAACGTGCACGTGATGAACACAATGGTTCCACTCTCGCCCAAACAAAATCACATAATCATGCTTAAATCATTTTATCATATGCTCATGTGCTCATACCTTCATGCTTTCACATCTTTTCATTCATACAAAATGCCATGACATGTTTCAAGGCATAACTTGAATAAAGACATAACATGAATATTTCAAAACCATTTCCTTTTTCATTTTGAAATTCGTCAACAAAATTCATATATCAAACATATAAAGATTTTTTTTTCAAATCATTCAAAAGCATTAAAAGCAACATTTATAAAGTAGTTGAAATCATTTTGTTTTCTTATCTTAGAAAAAGACATTAGTAGCTCATAACTCTATTATAAACATGTAACCCACCTTGATTTCCTTGTTGAAGACTTGCTCACAATGCCTCTTCTCTTGTTCCTCTTGCCTTTTTGATCCCCTTTATAAGATAACAAAAATCCCACTCAATAGAATTTTCAATTGAAAATCCTCAAAGCACAATCACTAAAATTGGTACTAGAATACTTAAGCCCATGGATTTTCTAAACTCCATGAACTAAAATCCTTCAAAAAAATCTCAAAAGATTTAGGAGATCTTACCTTGGTTCTTCACCAAATGAAGAGATCTTTGGTTCAAATAGAAGCTCTTCTCTTCCTCTATCTTTTTCTCTTCTCGAATCACTTCAGAATCTCTCTCAAAAGCTAAGAAATGAAGAAACCCTAGCTCAACTCTCTTCTCTTCTCTCAACCACTGAAATATCTCTTCTTTCTCTCTCTGATTTGTTATTTCTCTTCCCCTCTCCCCATTTCACGTCCTTTCTTCTTCTTCTTAAACAAGACCACATTTTGGTCTTGTCCTTCCAAAAATACCCCTGCTCTCCTTTGGTTTTCCTAACTCCTTTAATTTTCTTAAACACCATATTAACTCTAACTTAATTCAAATTCTTCCATCTAATTTCAAATCTCTATTTATACCCATCAAATTAATGACTCAATTCTAAAAATAATGAAACAAATAAATCAATAATAATTGAAAACAATTCAGGGTCCAACACCTTGGATGTCAGTTTTAATGGATTTCATTAGTGAGTTTCCAAAGATGGACATCATAGCATTAATCATGGTGGTGATTGATAGATTCTCCAAGTATGCGATCTTCGTGCCAATTCTCATGACTTATCCCTCGGATGTTGCGATTAAGTTTTTATATAAGAACATGGTCAAGTATTTCAGAGTTTTAGTAAATATTGTGAGTGACCGAAATGGTAAATTTACAGGTTGATTTTGGACATCCCTTGTTAATATGATAGGTTACGATTTGAAGTTTTCAAAGGAAAATTACCCACAAATAGATAGCCAAATAGAAAGAATCAACGGTTTATTGGAAAACTACCTACGACATTATGTAAGTGCACATTAATGTAACTGGTTGAGTTTACTTGATACTGCACAATTTTGCTATGACTTGCATAGATCTTCGACTATAGAGAAAATTCCCTTTAAGAATATGTTAGGACAAAAATCTCATACCATTAGAGATTGCTCAACAAAGGATAGGTGGCAAATGTCCTACGGGACATAAGTTTGTGATGGAGAAGCAAGAATTGTTGGATGAGGTGAGGGACAATCTTCGAAAAGCTTCTTGACAGATGAAGAAGCAAGCGGATTTTCAAAGGAGAATGTTAGAATTTGACGTAGGAGATAAAGTTTTATTGAAACTAATCCCACAAATTTGGAAGATATCTCAAGTAAGCAAGTTTATAGGGGCATGGTGCAGAAGTACGATGGACCATTTGAAGTGCTACACAAAGTGGGGAACGTGACATATAGATTGAAATTGCTAGGGTTGTTAAAGGTATACGATACTTTTCATGTTAGTTTTCTCAAGCCTTATTATGAGGATGTATCAAATTCAAATAGGAGTCAAGTGAAGCAAGTTCCACTGGTTGTGAGGAAACAGTTCGAGGATTAAATGGAGAAGATCCTAAATCATCGAAAAATGGGTAAACACAAAAAGAACCAACATACCAAGTTCTTAATTCAGTGGAAAGGTAAACCTTGGAGAAATCTATGTGGAAGAAAGATACGACTTTGTGGCAATTTAAGGACCAGGTGAACGCCTACCTTCAGACTAGTTTGACAGGGCGTTGAATCCATCTAGTGGTGGTGGTTTGTTAGACCCTTAAACTTTGCTGCACTTCTCAGTGACCTTCACGATGTGGCATAGGAGGAAGGTTTGTTAGATTACACACATGAGGGAGGTATGCGAAAACATTAAGACAAACATGGGTGAGTAGGATCGGACTTAGCGCAAATTTTGATTTAGTCTCGAACCTTGTGGAGATTGACTCGACCCAGGCTAAGGACTTGGCCCATCTCAGATGAATGGACCACGACTAGCAGACTTGTTGTGGGAAGTATTAGATTAGGTCAGTGTGCTACGTGGGCTTCAGCAAGAACACACTACATCATCAACAGATAGAGATCATGGGGAGATCTTAGATGATGCAGCAACAACTAAGAGTTAAAGTCGCAGTAGGACTTAACATCTAAAGATAGTGGAGATCTTCAAGGATAATCATTTGCATATGCATCAGCAGTAGGGAGTCTTACTTATGCTCAAGTATCTATACATCCAGATATGCAAACATTGTTGGGATGCTAGGGAGATATTTGAGCAATTCGAGATTAGACTACTGAGTAGCAGCCAAAAGAGTTATGAGGTATCTAGAGAAAACTAAAGACTGCATGCTCATATATAGGAGATCATATCATTTTGAGGTCATTTAGTATTCTAGTTTTGATTTTGTTAGATGTCAAAATAGTAGCAAATCTACTTCAAGCTATATTTATTTATTGTTTAGAGAAGCTACTTCTTGAAGAATGTTAAGCAAACACTCATAGCTTCTTCTACCACAACAACAAAGTTTATAACATGTTATGAAGCATCCAATCATGAGATATGACTACCAAATTTTGTCATGAGGCAAAAATACCATGGCAACAAAGTTTAAAAATGTTATAAAGAATCCAATTATAGGATATGGCTAAAAAATTGTTACGAGGCTACAAATTATAAATGGAATTAATAGGCCACTTAAGATATTTTGTAAAAATAATATAGCAATTATGTATTCTAACAATAATAGGAGCTCAAGAAAGTCTAAACATATAGACATTAGGTTTCTAGTTGTTAAAGAAAGAGTTCATAGTGATCAAGTGTCCATTTAAAATGTCGAGACTAACTTCATGGGTGCAGATTTGCTTATTAAGGGATTACCACGCAAGGTTTTTTGTGAGCATACCACTTGTATGGGTGTAGTACCTTTTGAGTATGTTACAATTTAGTGGGAGTTTGTATCCTTAATATCGTCCGAATAACAGACACATTATATGGTTATTTTATGGTTGACACTACACTGATAAAATCTGCAATTCATTTCTGCATTGAACATTTTTTTGTTCTCATAAGGAATAAGTTTTAAAGAAGGAACAATTGGAAATAGTAGTGATAAAATCACGTTGCATGAAATTTTAATGTTGACATTCATTCCTAATCCATATCATTCATTTATACTGATATATGTGATCATTGATGGCTTAGTTACGCTCAATGTAACAAATTCACTTTTATCCCTTATCGATATATATGATGGATATAATTGTTCTAAATGCTTTTGATGATGATTACATATTTGTGCACGTAAGGATTTTGGCATAATATACAATTGCTAAGATTTCATATACATATAGCCTAATTGGGAAATTGTTGGAATAATTTTTAATTAATTTGTGGGCTTGTATATATATATAATGTGAATATTGTGCATTATGAGCTATCATTAAGGTCGAGCCAAATTAAAGTGATCTAATTAAAATTTGGATTAAAAGCATCTAATAAGATTTTGGCTAATTTTATATATGTAGGGATTAGGATAACAATTTTTAATTTGATATCGGGCCAAATTAGAAATGTTAAACTCATTAGGTTTAAGGTTTTACACTCACAACAATATATCCAGATATGCTTCCACTTTTATGTCTTGATGATTCAACATGAGTTTTGAGTTCTAGACAATATTGTATATCGATTAAGGTTTTTTACATCATGTTAATCACCAGTTTGGGAGCCAAGTACGCGGCATGATCCGAAGGTGTGGCAGCATCAAAAACAGAGGTGAAATTTAGATTGCAATAGAAGCAAAACCACTTGTATCCACATGTTCTTTGTTTAATTAACATCTTTCTTTTCGATAGATCCAAAAACACTACATTAATGACCCAAAAAGAACTTGTTAACCTTCTGAATGGAGCACGCACCTTGTCCTTTAAAGGTACTACAGCGCTAATCCTTTCGTACCAGTTTCTACATTCGTCTTCATTGAGCTTGATTTTATTTGAGAATAAGAAAGGGATCTATGCGATGATTAAAGATCAATCAATGTAGGCCTTGCACATAATTAATAGTGAGACCAAGATGATCAGGGATTAAGATGCCATATATATGTTAGGTTTTAAATATATATATTAATTATAGGTGCGCTGAAAACATCGGTATTTACTGTTACTGAATTGTACTTAGCAATAATGATCGATATTGCATGTCTATCTCAGATCAAATCTGTTAAGCTGTGATGGGAACTAGAGAGATAAATTCCATGTGCTGTCCAAACATGGCAGATAGGAGTTTTTTCAAACAATCTTTTGCAGATGATATTAAGCCAACTGGCTAAGGCTCGATTAATAGTTCAACCTTATGTCATATCGAGATTACCAGTAATTTTTTCATCGTGAAGCTTAAAACTTTGACCATTATGCAATATTATTTAAATAGAGGATAAAGCTTTGAACATTCTATCACATTTAAGTCAAAAGATCATAAAGTCCAACTTAAATATTCAAATATATAATATTATGACTCCCGTCTTTCTCCCAAACCACCACCGTGAAACCCTTTTTATTATTTTTTTTCTCCATACTCAATGCTTGATGTATATTTAAGTGGACATAACCAGTGAACTTGGGATGAGATCAAATTGACCACAAAGGAGGGCATTGATGGGAAAAATGCACCGACTTCTCACTCGACGTGTTATCAAATTAAGACGGTGCTTTGTTGAAATCTTGTGTTGCAGATAACTGTCAAAACTTTTCCCTTAATTTCTTTGTTCGTAAAAAGTATAGTCACTTTATGACATTTTACTTATGGACCTTTTGTTTTTTTTTGTTAAGACTAAAACTATCTCATAAAAGAAATACTACATGCGTCAGCCCATATAATCAAGGACTCCGAGAATATCGTCCAAAATTTGAAAATTTGAAGAAATGTCTTATCAATGAAAATGATCATTAATTTATAAACATCAATATGTATTCTTCTATCTCTGTTCTTGTCCACCTTCTTCTTAATTTATTCAAGCGGTAATTTACGCTACTATATTCTCTCGTTTCTTCTCCTTCATTGGCCATTTCTCTTTCTCTGGATGAATATGTGTAACCAAAAGGATATAAAGAATCATTGATATCATTGATACTGACTATCAAAACTATCTTTTTGTCACACTTAACTGGAGCAATGCATGTGCATCTAGTTACACCAAATGGCCAAAAAAATCAATCTTTATTGACAATTATTGCACCCCCCTTTTAATAATCTTCTCGAACAAATTGCGTTTCTATCACTTTTGCAAATGCTGTGCAAGATGTGATTATATACCTTCCAGCCAATTCTATGCCAACAAAATATCCTAATGTGTGTACTTGAGTAGAAATCACACAATGTCATTAAGGTTAAATGTTAACCAATTAATTTTTTAAAAACTATATACAGCCTAACCTTGGAGAAGTAACATGAATTACATTAACTTCACTCCTAAATAATATACAATATACTAAATAGACATGATATATTAAGTGAAGATACTAACTACATATGCAACCAAACGCTCTAGGGTTAGCATGTTTCTATATATTTACGTAGATATGTCCAAAGGTCACATGTGCTATGGTTTTTCATCAACTTTGTGCTGCAGGTGTTCAGATCTATACATCGAGTAACAATTTTCACTCATCGTCAATCCGTCAGTAAAGTCAATTTTTATGTTTTGAATTCTCTCATGCAAATGCCTCAGAATCTTTGGTGTCTCAGTAATTGGCTAATCACTTGATAGATCTCATCATCTCAGTCTAAAAGCATTGTGTCAGATCCCACAAAATTTGCAGATAACCCGGTTGACATTTTGATGTCCCCTTTTTCCTGAGTGGCCCTATCTAATTGTTGGTTGCCTGGTTTGTGTTTTCTTCTGGTTGCATCAAAGCAAGTTAATGTCGGAGGAAAGTTAGGTCGTCATGTCTTAAAAGTAACTATAAAATGATGAAATAGGAAATAGGAAATGCTGTTTTCTTTTTTTTTTAGCACAGTCAATTTATATGTTCTATGAAATTGTGCAGCGTCCATGCCAGATGGGATACAGTTCTAACTATATATCCTAGTCAATATTTGACACATTTAGTCAATATACTTTAGCTTATTTTATACCCAACCATGATAGTCTTCTACACTCGTGAATCATCATAGTGGAGCTAGAACATGTCTTAGCTTCTACATGATTGTTCTCGTTGCCTGGTCTCATGGTGCCCAATTATAGGATAGTTAAGTCTTGATGGTCACAAAGGAGCAAGATTGGGTAGACAAAAAATATCTTGAACCTAATCATTACTTTCAGAAATAATATAGAATTGAATGTTGTGGTTATGATCGATTTCTTTGACCACTACACTCCGCACAATGTCTTCAAATCTAAGGAAATGGAGGAATAATATGATGATACTTAGAGCTTGGTCGTATTAACTTTTAATAAAGTCAGTTTGCTTCTCCTATTATTTCTTAAAGAATTGAAAGAGAAACAATTAACACAAGATAAATAAGTTTGGTGTTTGTTTTTTGTTAATGAAAAAGAGAAAATATTCTTGTTGAATGAACTTTTAATTATTTTGCCAATTAATGCCTTCTTTTCCTTTTAAATGAAACTAATTAGTTCATATGTGATTGAATTATTGAAAAATCAAAAGATAATCGATTGACCGTATGTTATTTCATATTTTAAAAGAAGTCTTTAATGGTTACAAGGAGCCTTCACCTAATTTATCAAGAAGATTGATTATCTAATTTCTCGTTATGTATGATCATCATCACTAATTTCCTTTGAATAACTATTAAAAGATTAAGCATATGTATAAAGAAGAACAATTGGTAAAAAGAAGTAGGCTCCATAAGATTATGACAAGAGAATGTGGCTTTTGAGAGAGCATAAACATGTGTTACAAATGTCAGCATTCTCCACATTTTTGCATTACAAATTAACTAAATTTGATCTAACTTGCATGCCAAAGGAAAATTAAGGGATTATACTAATTCTGTTAAAGCTGGCCTAACTATTTAGTTCAATAGAGGAAGTAGCTTATTTTAGAAAGATTTCAACATTTCCATAAAAGTTGATGTCACAAGAGTCACCGTCATGTGAGTTTGGCATTACTTGCTTATTATCATATAGTTGACAAAATACACAAAAGCTTTTAGTTCTTTAGCCTGGTTTTAGCTTATGATATTATTGAAAATGGGATGAAGCCAAAAAATCTCAAGTGTCATTGATGCAATGCGAAAAGGCAGTACTATAATCCAAGAGTACAGAAAACACAGATCTAATTCGAGATCTACAAAAAAACTCAAAAGATAGACGAAAATCTTAAGAGAAATAGAGTAATTTGATTGAAAATAGGAAAAGGTTCTTCCGCCAATACAATAAAGAAGTATTTATATGAGTTATAATGACCTAGAACCTAATAACAAGGATAAAAACATCCTTATAGTCCTAATAAAAGTAAAACACAATAAATAAATAAATAGATTTTCTAATCTAAAGTTCCGCATCAGTCTCCTCCATTTGTAAAGAACTCGACCTTGAGTTATGCTCTAGATAACCTAACTTGCACTCCGGTAAGTAGGGTAAATATCCACAACATTAAAGGTTGGGTTGATATTACCCATCCACGAAGGTAACTGAATGAAATAAATATGCACTGTCATTAATTTTCTTCACGATTTTGAATGTACCATACTTCTTGGCCTTCAACTTGTGGTGATGTTCAGTAATCCGCTTCTTGTTCATAAACACCATTACTTCATCTCCCACCTCAAGCACTTGATTCTTCCTATTGCTGATGCATAAGAGCATTCTTATGCATACCATTACTTCATCTCATTACTTATATGACTTTATATAGCAGATAAATTCTTAAATGTTGGAATGGGCTATTAAATTAAGCATTTGAGTAGTAACGCTTTCAAATTTTCATTAATGAAGCTGGATTGAAAGAACAAGTGGTCTATACTTTCCTCAACACATCTATAAATTGTAAACTGTCCAAGGCCCAGCAAGTATGGGTCACACAAGTAAATAGGGAAGTAAGAGTATCGATTCACAGGTAGTTACTAAACAATTACTAGGCTAAAACCATTCAATTTGGGCTGATCACTTAATGTTGATTATTGAGAAATTAATTAATTAACAAATTGCTAAAACTAATCCTAAAACAAATAGAATAACCACGCAATTTATGACTGTAAGGAATAAATCAGATATGTAAAAGGCAAGTTTCAAATTTAGTTTTGTGATTGACTTCTAATTATTCTCTTTTGGCTTATTCAATAATCTTGATCCCTAAATTTTGAAGGAAACTAAATCTAAATTATCTATGATTCTCTATCGAGATGTCAAAGAAGTATCATAGTTAAAATCAATCTCGACTATCGTGGCTCATGAAATTAACTAAAACCCATTAAGATTTTTATCTAGTTGGTAATTCCTCTCGTAGATTTTTGCCTATGTTTAGTTCTAAACCTACAAGTTCTTAATTTTGGTTTTCCACTACCGATTTTCACCTTTCAGTTCTTCAACCGATAATTTCGACAAAAGTTATGTGACGCCTAAAACATAACAAGAACAATAATACTCAAAACAAGAATCAACAGTCACGAATCAATTTTATTGAATAAAATCCAGAATCAAATCATGTAGAAATTCGAAAACTATATCCCATCTTTAAAACCTAACAAGAAATATACTCACTCATGTTGTTCATGTTCAACAAGATAGATATCGAAACAAAGAAAATAACCATTAGAGGAGTAAGGTGTGAAGAACTCTGGTGAATCTTGAACAAAAACGTTAAAACCAAGGTCTGGAATGAGTCTCCCAGCGTGTGGCGTCTTCCAGAGTGAGATCCTTGCATGCATCAAAGTCCTTGTCTGCATGCATGAGGTAGTCCTTCACTGTTCAGGTTCCAAGTCGTGAGTTCACCCTATTACTGCCTGCGTCTGGTCTCCTCCTACTACTACTGCCACGTGTGTTTATTCTCCTAGTTGTTCCTAGTCGTTCGCGTCAAGCCTTCTGTGCAGCTGCGGTGTGCGTGTGTCAAAGTCTCTTGCACAGCTGCCTCCCTAGTCCCTTCGTACGTGAGATGGGAGCTACCAATTAAAAACCTAAACGTTGTTATAATTCTCAAGTCCTCCTCCAAAATGTCACCTAATCCACCACTCTTTTGACTCTCATGTGCTACCATTTTAGACTATTTCTAGTTGTTGTTTACTATATCGTTTTGGCTGCTAACTTATTGTTGTGCTGTCCTTTTGTTTTTTTCATTCACCTGTTGTAGTGGCAACTTCTTAGGTCTAATTTAAAGCCAAACTTGATGCTTTTTATGAAAAAAAATTAGAAAATAAAATAAATAACAAACTCAATGAAAATAAATAAATAAACCTAAAATGCTAGTAAAATGAATGATTGAATATGCAAAACAAATGCAAATATGACCTAAATACCTAAATGAATTGGACTAAACAAATGCCCCCAAACTCGAACCTTTGCTTGTCCCCAAGCAAAATAAAGATTTAGAAAACATTTTCAAAGCTGCTCATCCAAGAAATCATAAAAACTGTAAATCCAAGCTTTCAAATTCACTTTTGGCCTTTCCATTCAAACCGTTCCCACCTTCATGATACAAGAAACTAAGAAATTACTCAAGCCAATATTCCTTTAACCTTTCATCAATTATGGAAAACCCTCTTCTTGCAAGAAGAAAAGAAAACTAAAATAGGTTCGACAACAACTTATAACCCATGCATCTCATACATAATGATGATATAATTAATTAACCAATCCCATAGGCAAGACCTCCTAACCTATCTCCACTAATGTAGCATTTATTATTGAAAGATCAATAGGTCTTAACAGGTTGTAATGAGGCTATTAGGTGTGTAATGTGGGTTTGAAACAAAGAAAGGGAAAATAAAGGCTAAAAAAAATTGAGGAATGATTGTGTAAAATATGTAAATGTAGAAAACATGCATAAATTCAATGTATTTTTTCTCTTTTTTCTTTTTTTCCTCCTTTTTTTCCTTTTTCAAATAAATAAGGAAATCTAAAATTGACATCCAAATATCTCAAATGATTACAAGCTCCCATCTCCAAATGCATTTAAATAGGCTTGGTCCACATATAAACAATATCAAGACTCCACAAATTAGGACAACTTCCCCTAAACTCTTTTCATTGCATATTTTGGGGCTTCAAATTTCTCCTTTTCATAGTTGGGAATAAACAAACAACTCTTGGATGCACTACAAGAAATTAATACAATCCGCGACGTTTATTTGATAAAACGTCACGGATTGTAAAGATTTTTCGTGACGTTTAAAAAACGTCACGAAAAGTTCAACTTTTTTACGACGTTTAAAAAAACGTCGCAGATTTATAATATTTTTTGCGACATTTTTTTGTTTAAACGTCACAAAATAAACACCACCACGTTTTGCAGAGTAAAACGTCGTCTATTGTTTAATTAATGACCTAAACAAATATAAGCAGAAAACCGTAAGAGAGAGGGAGGAATGAAATTTTGATTTTCGACAGCCTGGAAAGTAGAGAAACAGGAAGAAAGAGATATGGGAAAGAAAGCAAAAAGGCTTACGAAAGGGAAAGAAAGCATGGAGAGCCAAAAGGATGGAATAAGCAACGAAGACATGGACAATTTTCTCGAAAAATTGACAAAGGACGCTCTCTCAAGCAGCTCTCTTTCCCACGTCTAACGATTCCCTCTTCTTCGTTGACAAATCCAAAGGTGTTTCCTTATAAATTTTAGAAAACTTTTCCTTTTTATGTCTTGATTTTTGTTGTTTTGGGTTGATTTTTTGGTCCTTTGGGGGTTTTGGGTGACATCTTTAGTCCTGGGTGTCGTGATTTCTAAGGGATTGAAGGATAAAAGAGCTGCCTTCAATCAAATTATTGTGGAGTTTGGGATTTAGAGGACGGTTCGTTGACTCTTTGGTATTCAGCTCTAGGAGATATAATACTGGTCTTGTTTGGAATTCTGGGAGAGCAAGAGGGTTTATTGGGTTTTTTCTTTTCGATTTTGATCTAAAGGTTGAAGTTTGACGCTGAATTTCAAGCGTTGAAATTTGGGTTTTCGGGGAATTCAGGGATTGTGGAATTCTCCCGGGGGATAGAAGTGTTGTCTGGATGTTTTATGTATGAGGGGTTTTGGTACTGAGAACAGGATCGGACTTTGATCTTTGACGAAGGTAGTTCTTTTTGTATTAGAAGGGCAGTTGATGGTGTGCTTCTGATTACATATTGGGATTTTAAAATGGATGAATCTCACGCCAGCTCGACTTCGCTGCCACCTTTCCTCGTAAAGACTTACGAGATGGTGGATGATCCTTCTACAGATTCAATTGTGTCATGGAGTGGGAGCAATAAGAGCTTTACTGTCTGGAATCCACCAGACTTTGCAAGGGATTTGCTCCCAAGATTTTTCAAACACAATAACTTTTCAAGCTTTATCAGGCAGCTCAACACATATGTAAGTCAAATCGTCCTCTTGATACCTTTCTTTCTTTTTATTTAATGGGATTTTATTGTTTACACATTTCTGTATGGTATTATGTGTGGGCCTTTGCTTTCGTTCGCTCTCTCTGTTTTTTTTTTTTTTGGGCGGGGTTTTATGTTGAATGTGTTGTTTCTGTTTCCTATAGGGTTTTAGAAAAGTCGATCCTGAACAATGGGAGTTTGCCAACGAGGATTTTATCAGAGGTCAACCACACTTATTGAAGAACATCCACAGAAGAAAGCCCGTTCACAGTCATTCTATGCAAAATATACATGGGTCTAACCCATTGACAGATTTGGAGCGGCAGAGATACAGGGATGACATTGAGAGGCTTAAACATGATAAACAATTTCTTATTTCACAGATACAAAGCCATGACCAAGAACGACAAGGATTTGAACTGCAAATGCGGGTTTTAAAGGAGAGGTTGCAACAAATGGAGCAAAGACAACAGCATATGCTGTCTTTTGTATCACGAGTCTTACAAAAATCAGGACTTGCCTTAGATCGCATGCCGCAACTGGAAGGCCATGACAGAAAGAGAAGACTACCCAGAATTGGTTATTTCTATGATGAGGCAACCATGGAGGATAATCAGATGGCAACATCCCAAGTTTCAGTTAGAGAAAACGCAGATAATGCTGCTCCATCAAACATGGAGCTTTTCGAACAATTGGAGTCTTCCCTGGCATTTTGGGAGAATATTGCTCTTGAGGCTGGTGACCCCCACCTTCGAAACCATTCCATTGGAGAATTGGATGAATCTACTAGCTGCCCAGACAGCCCAGCTGTTTCATGTGTACAACCTAATATTGATGCTCGAGCAAGATCCCCCAGCATTGACATGAATTCTGATCCTGCTGTAGCTGTTATCCGAGAATCAATAGCTGAAAAAGAACGTGCAACTGGAACTGCTCCTCCTGTGGTTGTTGGTGCCAATGACATATTCTGGGAACAGTTTTTGACTGAGAATCCTGGTTCAACCAACACCGAAGAAGCTGAATTAGAAAGAAAGGATAGTGACAGTAGGAAAAATGAAATAAAGCCTGGTGATCATGGGAGATTTTGGCGGAGTATAAGGAATGTAAATAATCTTGCAGAACAGATGGGGCATCTTACTGCTGCGGAGAGAACTTAATACTGCTTAACTTATTTTTCCAGTTTTTGATGTCCCAGAACTACAGATGTAATAAAGGTAGGCGAGATGTCTTTTATAGTACAGATGTTTGATCTTTTATGTGATCTTATTTGCTCAGATATGCCCTGTGCTTGTTATTTCAGGTGATTTGACCATTACATGCTTAGTGCAGACTTCTCACTCAAAATATGAATCAGTTTCTCGTTTGTTATCTAACTGGAGCTAGTAAAGTATTATCTATGGGTGAAATATTAGTCATTTGTAAAAAGATAATTTTGAATAATAACATTTTGGTTTATATTCTTTTCCTTTTTTCTGGAATTTGATATTAAGTGCCTTGATTTGGTTCGCTTTTGAATATCAGCTGTCAGATTGACCCATTTTTCATATAATGCATGCTGTTCATTTTGGTATAGACTACAGATTATTTATAGTTTACTTCATTTAAATCTGTTGTGCTCCTTATAACTTGGAAACTTGGATTTGTTCAACAGATTGTTTAGCTTATCAATCTAACTGCCTGCAGAAAGGGAAAATAGATGGAACTTCTTTTTGGGTCTCGTCTTTTTATTTTTCCCATTAACAAGTCACATGAAGCTTAGGAAATGATGTGTACCACATCAGTTTTCTTGAAGGGTATAGAACGCTGATATTATTGTTATAGATTGCACAGCAAGGATTGCATGGCGAAATTTATTTATTAGCAACAGTCAGCTAGGGATATCTCCACTCAAAGAAGGGTAACTTTGGGAAGAACGAAAGGGGAAAAAAGGATGTCTACTTTCAGGTTGATGGTGTAGTTTATCTGGCAGTGAGTGGTACATTGTACATAAGGGCAATGTTGACAGTGCTCTTCAATTCATCCCCTAACATAGCAGCTAAATGATTGATTGTTACTAATTTGATGAATGGCTGTGGTACTGAACTTTGCAAGACCACTCCGCTGCTCAGGTAATGTTTGGGCTGGTAGAACGTTCAATCATGCCATGCCATGCCATTGTAGCCTCTGAAGGTTATTCGTAGAATATTGAGTCATAGACTTAGCTGAATCTGAATCTTTAGCTTTTACCCTTGTGTTGGTTGTTACTAGTCGTAGACTTGTTTTGTGTCTTCGTGGACTTGGTTGAACCTTGTTGAGTGCAGTCAAAAGACGCATACCCGGTCCATATGTTTTGGCAGATAATGGGTCAAAATCATATTTGGAGGCGGCGCTTTGTTATAGTTGTCTCTCCTACAAAGAAAGCTTAGGTCTAAGTGGCGGGCGGTTGGTTGGTTTGTTTGCATTTGTTAGGTGGAAAAGCTTCCAGCAGTTGGTCTCCCTTGTCCCTTATAAATAAACTAGCAGAAATAGACTGCACAAATACGCAATCGCAGTGCCCAGTTAATTTAAAAATTAAGAGTATTCTATAAATGAATATATTAATATTTAAGGGAAAGATGGAATT
>JAOTIZ010000202.1:20007535-20031451 GCA_027123425.1 Erythroxylum panamense
TTCGGGAAAGTCCCGGGACAAAAATTTTTGTTTTCCGCACCGGGTACATGTGATGTACCCACCGGGATTTTCCTACAGATCATTGCCCTCAAATTTGAACTCTTGCTTGTCCCCAAGGAAAATAAAGATTGGGAAAACGTTTTCAAAGCTGCCCATCCAAGGAATCGTAAAGCTCTCAAATTCACTTTTAGCCTTTCCATTCAAACCGTTCCAACCTTCATGGTACAAGAAACTAAGAAATTACTCAAGCTAATATTCCT
The DNA here is from genome assembly GCA_027123425.1 of Erythroxylum panamense. Taxonomy (NCBI): domain Eukaryota; kingdom Viridiplantae; phylum Streptophyta; class Magnoliopsida; order Malpighiales; family Erythroxylaceae; genus Erythroxylum; species Erythroxylum panamense. Next base: position 20,007,796 of record JAOTIZ010000202.1, read on the forward strand.
TTAACCTTTGATCAATTATGGAAAACTAGAAAACTAAAATAGTTTCCACAGCAAATTATAACCTAAGTATCTAATACATAATGATGATATAATTAATTAAGCAATCCCATGGGCAAGACATCCTAACCTATCTCCACTAATGTAGCATTTATTATTGAAGGACCAATAGGTTTTACTAGGTTGTAATTGGGCTATTGGGTGTGTAATGTGGGTTTAAAACAAATAAAGGGAAATAAAGGCTAAAAAATTAAGGGATGATTTTTTAAAACATGCAAATGTAGAAAACATGCATAAATTCAATATATGTTTTTTTCTTTTTTCTTTTTTCTTTTTTTATAAGGAGATATAAAATTGACATCCGAATATCTCAAATGATTTCAAGCTCCTATCTCCAAATACATTTAAATATCTTGATCCACATAAACAACATCAAGCCTCCACAAATTAGGAAAACTTCCTCAAATTCCCTTCATTGCATATTTTTGGGACTTCAAATTTCTCCTTTTCATAGTTGGGAACAAACAAACAACTCTTGGATGCAAATTTTTTTCTTTTTTCTTTTTTCTTTTTTTCTTTTTTTCTATATCAAAATTATACACATTTAAAAACATCACAAATCTTAAACAATCAAACCAATAAAAGGGTAGGAAATTAAGGCCCTAGGCTTGGTTTGTTAAGGGTGCCAAGAAAAATGAGGATAATATGTAAAGCTAAAAAGGGGTTCATAGGGAAATAAAGGTGAGTAAGATAAAAGTTATTTAGGTTAGATAACAAAGAGTGGTGCCTAAATCATTTCCTTCTTTAATAAATGCTAAGATTTCACCTTGATAGAATTAAAAAGCTTGTTCTAGGATTGGTGAGATGTCAACAAGTTACAAATTGCCAAGAAATTTTCTTTTAAGTTCTCTAAACGTCTATCAAGAATTAGGAAGATCTCTAATTAAATGAACATAAACAAAAGTAAATTCCTAAGATTCTTGGACCAATCAAGAACTTTCCAATCAAAAACCCAATCTAAAAATGGATTCAATTGCTTTACCAAGCAATTCCTATTCATTCATGGATAAGGTAGAATTTTTTTTTGAATATATAACATGAATGAATAAATAAATACCAATGCATGTAAAAGAATTGCAAAAGAAGAACAAAACAAAAATTTCAGTTACCCCTCCAAACTCAAAGTTGACAATGTCCTTAATGTCAAATAAGCCAAATAATTCTCATCCATAAAATTTCACACAATGCACAATATAAATCAAACACCAAATTCAACCAAACCACACTCATTCATCAATTAAACATTACTGTAGAATAATAAAAGGAAGTTTAATGAGAACTTCCCTGGACAGTGATGGTGAGTGCATTTCCAACCAAATCCTCTATTCATCCACAATCCCGAGTTATTGTTCCTTTAAGAAAAATCATTGAAAATTATTAACTTAAGTTTGGAAAAATGGAAGCATTGTACTAAAATAAATAAATAAGCGCTTGTTTAAAGTCTATCTCTAGACTTTGAATTCTTCTCTCAAGGCTTTGGACTAGAAAGGGAGTAAGCTGTCCCTTTCTCAATTTGAACTCCAACAATATATGGTTTTAAACATTGTCCATTGACCTTGAAAATTCCAGTTTTTGGGTCTTTTATCTCTATTGTTCCGGAAAGAAAAACCTTCACCAGTTTGAACGACCCCGACCATCGAGACTTTAACTTATTAGGAAATATTTTTAGCCTTGAATTGAAGAGTATCACCAAATCTCCTTCTTTGAATTCCCTCCTTACCAGGTTCTTATCAACCATCTTTTAATTCGTTCCTTGTAGATTCTGATGCTTTCATAGGCATCATGCCTGAATTCTTCCAACTCATTCACTTGCAACAGTCTTTTAGCACCAACTTCTTTAAAATCCATATTCAGCTTCCTTATTACCCAGTAAGCTTTGTGTTCAAGCTCCACCGGAAGATGGCAAGACTTACCAAAAACTAGTCTATATGGAGTTGTCGCTATAAGGGTCTTGCACGTCGTCTTGCTTGCCCACAGAGAATCATCAAGCCTCAAAGACTAGTCCTTCCTTGATGAATTAGCCGTCTTTTTCAATATAGATTTGATCTCCTGGTTAGAAATTTCAGCTTGACGTTAGCTTAAGGATGGTAAGCTAACGCTTGCTTATGGTAGATCCTATATTTCTTTAGCAAATTCTCGAAGGAATGGTTGATAAAGTGAGTCCCTTGATCACTTAATATGACCCTCAGGGTCCCAAACCTTATGAAAATATTCTTTTTAAGGAATTTTAGCACCACTTTCATGTCACAAGTTGGACAAGCAACAGCTTCTACCCATTTCGAGACGTAATATACTCCTACCAAAACAACTTGTTACCAAAAGAAGGTGGACAAGGCCCCATGAAGTCTAATCCCCACATGTCAAAGAGTTCCACTTCCAAAATTTCTTGCATTGGCATCTCATGCTTCCTTGAAATTGTTCTAGTTCTTTGACATCGGTCACATGCTTAAGCAAAATTTCTTGCATCCTAAAAAAATGTTGCCCAAAAAAATCCTACTTGTGGCACCTTGGTTGCTATCTTTTCTGAACTAAAATGTCCTCCATAAGGCGAGGAATGACAATTCATCAACACTTCTTCAACTTCTTCGCTTGGCGAACATTGCCTAATAATTCCATCGTTGCATCTCCAGAATAAATATGGTTCCTCCCACATGTAATACTTCAAATCTGAGAAAAAATTCTTCCTCTACTGGTAGGACAAATCAGGTGGTGTAACTCCAGCAACCAAATAATTCACAAAGTTTGCATACCAAGGAACAATGGAAGAATTAGAGCAAAAATTAAGGCTTCTTTTAACCTATGAAAAGAATTAAAAAAGGCATCATCAATCACAAAAGGGATATCATTATTCAATAGATTTGTCAAAGGTTTAGCTATTTTAGAAAAATCTCTAATAAATCTTCTATAAAAACTAGCATGCCCCAAAAAACTTTTAACTTCCTTAACCGAGGTAGGTGGAGGTAAATTTGATATCACTTTGATCTTAGCCTTGTCCATCTCAATCCCTCGATTAGAAACAAGATGACCAGGTACTATCCCTTCTTACACTATAAAATGACACTTTTCCTAATTTAATACAAGGTCCACTTCTTCACACCTGCTCAAAACTTTGCCAAGTTTAGATAAACATGAATTAAATGAAACCCCATATACTGAAAAATTGTCTATAAGGACTTCCATAATTTCCTTAATAAAATCAGAAAAGATTGCCATCATGCACCTTTGAAAGGTAGTTAGGGCATTACACAAACCAAACGGCATCCTTCAATAAGCAAAGGTATCATAAGGGCATGTAAATGTCATTTTTTCTTGATCATTAGAGTGAATGGGAATTTGGAAGAAACCAGAATAATCATCCAAATAACCGAAGTAATCATGATTAGCTAGCCTCTCTAACATTTGATCAATAAAGGATAAAGGGAAATGATCCTTACGGGTGGCTTTATTTAATTTCCTATAATCTATACACACACTAACTTGTTACAGTTCTAGTTGGAATAAGCTCATTATTATCATTTCTTACCACTGTCATGCCTTCCTTTTTAAGGACATAATGGACCAAGCTTACCCATGTACTGTCAGAAATCAGATAGATAATTCCGGCAGCTAGAAGTTTAAGCACTTCTTTCTTCACGACCTCCTTTATATTTGGGTTGAGCTTTCTTTGGTGTTCCTAAACTAGCTTTGCATCTTCCTCCAAATTGATCTGATGCATACAAAATGCTGTACTTATTCCCTTCAAGTCTGAAATTTGGTAGCCAATCGCTTTCCTATACTCTCTCAAAACCTTCATTAATTTTTCAATATGCATAATACTCAAATTTGCATTAAGAATGACTGGATAAGTACTATTGGGTCCTAAAAATTCATACCTGAGATTGGAGGATAGGGGCTTTAGTTCAACAGTTGGTGGCTCTTCTTATTTCAATTCTAGTGCAGTGATCTATTCTGACTGTATAGGTTGTGCGCTCCTCTACACAAGTTATACTGCCAGCATCTGCAACAACTCTAAAATTTTTGGCCAATGGGTTCTCACTGAAATTGAATACACTAGAAAATTTTTCAACAAATCATCAGGTTTAGACTTCCTAAACTGACGTCTAACCTCCTCATCAACTTTATCAACTTTAAGATATGAATCTCTCTCATCATTTTCCTTAATTGCCTTTCCTAAAACTTTTTCCTCCCCAACTTTCAATGTCATTCTCCTATTCTTGACATCTATAATAGCTCCCGCAGTAGCAAGAAAAGGTCTCCCTAAGATAATAGGTATATTTGTATCTTCTTCCATCTCTAAGACCACAAAATCTACTAGGATAAAGAAATTCCCTACTTTCAAAGGTATATTTTCTAAAATACCTTGAGGGTATTTGATTAACCTATTAGCTAGTTGGAGGGAAATTGTAGTAGGCTTAAGTTTTCCTATATCAAGCTTTTGAAATATAGAAAGAGGTAGGAGACTTACACTTGAACCAAGGTCATATGAAGCTTTACCGATATTTGTGCTTCTGATTTGATAAGAAATGGAGAAGCTTCTAAGATTCCTCAACTTCGGTGGCAGCTTATTCTATAAAATAGTGTTTGACTCTTCCGTCAATGTCACTGTTTCATACTCCTCAAACTTCGTCTTATTTGACAATATTTCCTTCAAGAATTTTGCATAGGTTGGCATTTGTGTGAGAGCTTCTGTGAAGGGAAAACTGATGTATAACTTCTTGAGGATTTCCAAAAAATTCCCAAATTGTTTATCCAGCTGAGCCTTTTGAAAATGTTGTGGGAATGGGATGGGTGGCTTGTACGAAAGAGGTGGAGTGTATTTTTTAGTTTCAACATTTTTGGTTCATTCTGGACAGACTGTGCAGGTGGAATAGAATCAGATCTTTCCTTACTTGCTGCTTTATCCTTGCTTTCCACCATCAGTTCTAAGACTTTTCCACTTCTTAAAATCACTACATCATCAGTCTCCTTAGGATTTTCTGGTCGTGCAAACAATTTACCCTTATCCCCTCTTTATGTACTAGCTTGTTGAGCAATCTGATCCTCCAGCATCTTGTTGTGTATGGCTAGTTGATCTACCTTAGAAGTAAGCTACTAGATTAGCTCCACCATGGACTCTAAAGTTGGTTTATGCTCTTGAGCTTGTGGGGGTTGTGGAGGGGCTTAAGGTTTTGCGTTTTGGAATCCTAGAGGACCGCTATTGAAGTTTTGTTGCTGGGCTAGAAAGTTTGCTTTTGAGGGTAGGAAGAGTAATGGGGCTTGAGAAATTTTATGGCTGTCTAGGTTGTTGGGACCAAGAGAAATTGGGGTGGTTTCTCCACTCAAGGTTGTATTTGTTGAAGAAAGCTCCTCCTTGCGGTTTAGCTCCATAGTTACCCACTAAATTAGCTTGCTCAACCTCAATGTCTTATCCATAAGCCTGAAAATCATACATGGGCTCTGCAAATTACTGCATTTCATGCACAGGTTATGCGCTGCTTGCTGCCATCACAATAACCTTATCCATCTTATCCTTTCTCTTTATCAAGGCTTCAAATTTAGTTTTCACCATGGATAATGCATCAACCTTAAACATTCCTGCAATCTTCTTAGTCTCTTGCTTTAAATGCCCCTGCTCCCACTCTATTGGTAATTATTCTAAGCAATCCTTTCTAGGAGTGAATGACCTTCATCTTCAGTTTTTCTATGAAGTCTCCAACTATAGCTGCATCTATAGCACTTTTCATAATCAAAGAAAGCCCGTTGTAGAAAGTCTGCACAAGCATCCATTTCTGAATCCCGTGGCGAGTGCATTTTCTTTGTATCTCCTTGAATCTTTCTCATGCTTCATACATAGATTCATCTTCTCTCGGTGGGAAGGAATGCACTTCACTCCTCAGTTGTGTGGTCTTTCCTGAGGGAAAATACTACATTAGGAAAGCTTGGGATAACTCTTGTCGAGTAGTTATACACCCTGGAGTTAGAGAGTAGAGCCATACACTTGCATGATCCCTCAAGAAAAAAGAGAATAATCTGAGGTGAATTGTATCGTCAGATAACCCATTCTGGTTCAACATGCTACATATTTTAATGAACTTCTCCAAATGAACGTGGGGATTTTCTGGAGGGTTGCCTCCAAATTAGGACTGTTGGACCATCTGCACAAGTCCGATCTTCAATTCAAAATTATTAGCTATAACTGGAGGTGTCACGATGCTCGATTAGTAATCCTCAAAGTTTGGTATGGCATGGTCCCGCATGGTTCTCTAATTTTTCCCATCATTCTACCTATGTTCTATCATTACTCGCTTACTTATAGTATCAACATGTTCGGTTTCTATTCACTAGTCACTCTGCACAGCTTGTGCTCTTTGTTGTTTAGTAGCTTTTCAAAGCGCCTTAACGTCTTTTCACTTTCTGGATTAAATAACAAGTTTTCAGCACTATAAGAATGTCTCATGTATAGAAGGAATCACCTGCAAGTCAAAAATCAAAAAGAATACTCCGAGTGAAGAAATAAGCTATGAGAAAAAGTAAATAAAATGAAAAATAACAAAATGATAATGAAAAATAAATGCCCAAAGTAACCAAACAATTGATCGGCTAATATTTCCCAAAGGAAACTCCCCAGCAATGGTACCAAAACTTTTCCGAGGCCCTGCAATTACAGGTCATGCAAGTGAATAGGAAAATATGATTATCAATCTACAAGGAGTTACTAAACAATTATTAGGCTAAAATCATTCAATTATTTGGGCTGATCACTCAAATGTTGATTATTGAGAAATTAATTAACGAACGAATTGCTAAAACTAATCCTAAAGCAAACAAAATAATGCGCAACTTATGTAGTATGAGTTTGTAAGGAATAAATTAGATATAAAAAAAGGCAGGTTTCAAATTTGGTTTCGTGATCGACTTCTAATTATTCTCTTCTGGTTTATTCAATAATCTTGATCCCTAGACTTTAAAGGAAACTAAATCTAAATTATCTATGATTCTCTATCGAGATGTCAAAGAAGTATTGTAATTAAAATCAATCTCGACTATTGTGGCTCATGAAATTAGCTAAAACTCATTAAGATTTTTATCTAGTTGGTAATTCCTCTAACAGATTTTTGCCTATGTCTAGGTCTAAACGTACAAGTTCTTAATTTTGGCTTTCGACTACCGATTTCACCTTTCAGTTCTTCATCCAATAATTTCGACAAAAATTATGTGAGGCCTAACACATAACAAGCACAATAATACTCAAAACAAGAATCAACAGTCACGAATCAATTTTACTGGATAAAATCCAGAATCAAATCATGTAGAAATTTGAAAACTGTATCCCATCTTTGAAACCTAACAAGAAATCTACCACTCATGTTCATGTTCCTGTTCAACAAGATAGATATCAAAACAAAGAAAATAAACATTAGAGGAGTAAGGAGTGAAGAAGTCTGGTGAATCTTGAACAAAAACATTAAAACCAAGGTCTGGAATGAGTCTCCCAACGTGTGGCATCTTCCAACGTGAGATCCTTTCTTGCGTCAAAGTCCCTGTTTGCGTGCGAGAGGTAGTCCTTCGTTGGTTAGGTTCCAAGTTGTGCATTCCTCCTGTTGCTGCCTGCGTCTAGTCTCTTTCTACTGCTACTGCCACGTGTGTTTATTCTCCCAGTTGCTGCTAGTCCTTCACATCAAGCCTTCTGCGCAGTTGCGGTGTGCGTGCGTCAAAGTCTCTTACGTAGCTGCCTCTCTAGTCCCTTCGTACATGAGATGGGAGCTGCCAACTAAAAACCTAAACGATGTTATAATTCTCAAATCCTCCTCCAAAACGTCACCTAGTCCACCACTCTTTTGACTCTCATGTGCTACCATTTTGTACTATTTCTAGTTGTTGTTTACTATATCGTTTTGGCTGCTAACTTATTATTGTGCTGTCCTTTTGTTCTTTTCATTCACCTGCTGTAGTGGCAACTTCTTAGGTCTAATTTGAAGCCAAACTTGATGCTTTTTACGAAAAAAAATAGAAAATAAAATAAATAACAAACTCAATGAAAATAAATAAATTAACCTAAAAATGCTATTAAAATGAATGATTGAATATGCAAAATAAATGCAAATATGACCTAAATACCTATATGAATTGGACTAAACAAAAACCAATTAGTTAGGTTCAAAAACTTAGCAAGTTTATCTATAGTTGGAAGCTCGTTCATCATGGCAAGACAAAAAGTGGTGGATGATCATGGATGAAGATGATTGAACAACACCATCTTAGTCCAAGATATAGATACCAAATTATAGAATAAAACCTTTTTGCATGATTAGTTGGTAAATATGTCATTAGATGTGTGTTTCCAAATGTCTTGTCCTCAACTGTGTTAATAGTAGTATGAGTAATTTCAATTTTCAAATAGCTTGCAATAGGAACTTGTTGGATGAGCTCCTTCTTCATCAGAGCTTTTGATACTATAGCTTTATTGTAAACTCCAAACCTGAGAGGTGAGGCATCAACCACTTCTTCCAAAATAGATAACCAATTATCTTGCCAAAAGCTAGTAGATTCTCCATTTCCCATTAGTGAAATTGAAGTTTGGTCTGAATCTTTTCCTTGTCTTGAAAATTTCTTTCAAAGTAATAGAAGGATAGTGTTTCACATCCAAACTCCACACATTCTTATTTTTTAAGAAATAATTGTGTATCCGTTTGCACCACAATGACTGCTTATTAGAGATGAGTCTCTATAGTCATTTAGTGAGGATGACAATGTTCCTGGTTTTAAGAGAGCATATGTTGAGACCTTTGATAGTTGTAGGCTACATAATATTTTAAAGGGTAGTTTAGTATATGTTTGGTTGTTAAATTGAATGATTAGTGCATGTTTTGGTTAGGATTATGTTATTTAGTTAGATATTTGTTTTTGAGTGTTTTATGGGTTAGAGCATGCTATTGAGCTTAAATTTTGCGTATTTGAGGTGCCTTGATGTATTTGTTAATGTTTGAGAACAGATACCGAAGAATAAAGGAGAATCAAAGTACCAGAGCAAGGCCCAGGGCCATGATCGTGACAGAAGCTTAGTAGGTCTGCCACGATCGTGGCCCCATTTGCCACGATGCTAATAGAGAGCAAAAAGGTCGTGGTAAATGGGGCCATGATCGTGGTCTGCACGATAACAAAAGCAGACTGACTTCTAAAATGTGACTTTTTGAGGGAATATTTCAAACTTATGGGCCGAGTAAACTCTAATGTTTGCTCTAAATGGAAAAGATATATAAAGAAAAGAAATAACCCTAAAAAGGGAGCTTCATTTTCTACCACTTTGAGGAAGATCCATGGAAGAGGAAGAGAAGAGAGAAGGAAGAGAAAGGAAGAAAGAAGAAGAAGGGTCCCTTCTAAGTGACATTTAATTTCATATTTTGTTATTCTTTCTTTTGAATGTATGAGATGAATTTGATAGTGATGGATTTAGGTTTGATGACGTTGTTATAAACTCCTTTAGGGATTGTTTTTGAATCAATGTTAAGATGATTTCTTTTAATGTTAATACATTGGGTGTTGTGATTATTTGTTGTATTTGCATACTTTGGTAACAAATTGAGAGAGTGAACTGACAGCAAAATAATTAGATTGGGTAATAAGAGTTAAACAATCTAATAAATCATGCAAATAATCAAATTGATAATTTATACAAAGAGAGATCTCATGTGAGGAATCGATAGTCTATTAGAGGGCTTAAGATCTAATTGGATGTATGGGTTTTTGTTAAATGAGAGATTGCAAATTCCTTAATTCAATTAGGGTTTACAATTTAGGGTTTAATGATTATAACTCGAGAGTAAGTAATCCACCCTTCAAAAGTCTAGGACTAATACCGTATTAACTTAAAAGTAATCATTTTAGCATTTGATGATAAGATAAATCCCCCTCCTTATAATCGGCTAATCTTCCTTGTGTGATTTTTGATTGCTCATTAGTGGTTCTTAATTTTTATTTCTTTGTGTTAAGTTTACAATTTATTTTTCAGTCAATCTATATTCACGAATTTACTTTTTTATTTAGTTTTTATTTTCTTTTTAATAATCCTTTAAATCTTAGATAACTTAGAATTATATTAGTTCACCAACTCATCGAGGAATTGACACCTCATATACTACTTTCACAACACGTGCACTTGTAGTATATTAAGATTTTTGTAAGATTAAAACTTGCTCAATAGCATCCTTTGTCTTTGGGGACGTATTCTAAATCCCATTTCATTTTGAACCTATTAAGATTTCCATTTTCTCTAGACCATAAAAAAATGTTGAAGATCTTATTAATATATTTAATGATGTTGATTCAGAAAGCAAAGTGAGTAGCCCAATATATTTTGACGGAGTTCATAACGGAGATAATGAGTTGAGATCTACTAGCTATAAAGAGATATTTTGAGTTCCATGTAAAAATTTATGTGTTGATTTTATCAAGTAAACTGTTAAAATATTTGTAGAATTCTAATTTGTAGCACTCTTAGAGAGAAAGAAACCACTCTTAGAACAATTCAACTGGAGCCTAAACATCCTATTAATGACCTTTAGAGCTTTCGTAAGAGTTGAAATAGAAGTCATGTCTATTTTAGAGAGTAAGATAAGATCATCAGCAAAATAAAGGTTGGTACCTTGTAACTTTCTACACTTAGAGTAATATTTGAACTCCCTAATTCTTTCTATAACCCTCTTAAGAAGCTAATTGAAAATTTTTATAATAAGAGCGAAAAGGTAAGGAGAGATGGGATCACCTTGGTGAATCCCTTTGTAGTCTTTAAAAAACTTAGTGGGTTGGTTATTGACAAGGATGATGTATGAACAAGAAATATTGTATTGCTTAATACATTAAATGAAAACATATGGGAATTCTATAGATGTGATATATTGATTATCACCAATACCTTCCAAGAATATAAGCACCTTGAATAGGTTCAATGTGGTTTGGAAGGATCCCTCTTAGTCTTTAAGCAAGGATTTTAGAAAAATTTTTTGTAGATAGAGTTACATCAAGCATTAAGGTGAAAGTCTAAAAATTATTTTAGCTTACCACTTTAAAGAACTAGAGTAATTAATGTCTAATTGATCTCTGTAAGCAAGGAACCTTTGTTGAAAAACTCTGAAATAACTTCAGTCACATGACTTCCTATAGGAGGCCAAGACTTGAGAAAGAAGTTGATATTGAAAACATTAAGGCCTGGAGCCTTACTAGGATGAAGAGATTTTAATGTTTCTCTAATTTCCTTAATAGTGATAGGCTTATATACCTAGTTAGTCTCCTAAGTAAAGATACATCCTTACAAGAGTGCTTAGAGTAATGATTATATAGAGTGTGTTTCAGTGGATCCATCCATTATATTAGTGAAGTAATTGAGAGATATTTGCAGAATCTAAGACTGTGAGTCTGACTTGAAACTATTATACTCAAGTGAAATAATTCCATTCCTAGCTCTTCTAAAGATAACAGCCTTATGAACGAAGCAGGTATTCTTGTTTCCACTTCTCATCTATTTTACCTTGATCTCTATTTTATAAGAGAATATTTATAAAGTAAACTTCAAAATAATTCTACAATACAACTCTTTCCAATTCCTATAAATGTATGGATATAGGATTAAGAAAGAGCTCTTGTTAGATTTCTTCAAGATCCCTTATGGTTTTGTTAACAAGATGATGAGTATTACTAACATTTTCCTTAAACAAGAGCTTCATCTCTTATTTGATGAGATTTAGCTTCCTTGTAAAGATAAATTATTTGGTACCCCTAATTCTAGTTCTTAAGGCATTCCAAATTCCATCCTCAAAGCTTGCTAGGTCCATCAAGAAATTATTAAATCTAAAAGGATATTTGGGATTTATTGCTTCGGTGTAGGTGAGGAAAAAAGAATGATCAGAAAGGTTATTATAGATTCTATGTAGAGAATTTAACCTAATATGGGATATCTAAAATTTAAGCTTCATCAATGCATTTTCCAAAATCTAGAAAAATAATATTAGAATATATAGTGCCTTCTCCTTCTTTAATTTTCAGGATGGAGTTGAAATCTCCATACAAGATTTATGGATTATTCCTAGTTTTGAGACATTATGGCTTTGCAGGCGACCCATGCATACATCAACATCCTTAATTTGGTTCTAAAGAGATGTCCTCTTAAATGACCTATTATAAGAAAAGATGAAGGGAATGAAGATTGGTTATGCTAAGACTGTTACGAAGACTTGTAGATGAATGATTTAGTCTGACATCATTCTTATGCATACTACTAGAGCATTAAAGTCATAAAGAAAAATTATTCTACCATTGGAATGATGATTGTGATTGGTGATTACTTTCCAGTGAGCTAGAAAGTAATTCAATAAGTTACAATTTTCCTCTCTAATTATGGTTTCCAAACTGTCACCTATAGTCACTTTATTCTGCAAAATCATATCTCTAGTCATCAGCTTTTTTCCAGGAGCATGTGCTCCTCTAACATTATAGGATAATATATTCATTTGGCATTCTCCCCAAGTAGGGTCCTCTTTTTCCTATTGGATTTCCTCCTAGTGGTAGTTTTAAATTCTCTACTAGTGTTTTCTTGTTATTGCTTCTGCTTATTAGGAGCATCAGCTATACTATCCTCTACATAAGCATATTTCTCCACTATGGGATTTGAGATTGGGGTACCAAAACATCTATTTTTCTTCATTCTCTAAATGAATTCCCCATTATTTCTTTGTTTGCTCCTTTAGCATCCACAAGCAGGTGGTTTACCTCAGTAGAGATATGATGTTCAATATTTTCCTCTATCAACTCTAGATGACTTCTTGTTTTAAAAATCCTTCCATTTGGTCTCCATTTATGCTTCTTTCCAATATGAAGTTTTTCATGTATAAGAAATCTTTAATTGATCCTTCACTGTTTCCACATCTTCATTCAGCCTGATGAATGGGATCACCTCTTGTAAGTCAAGCATAGAAGTAATCAATATGCAAATTTTTACGAAGTTGATTTGTCTGATATTAGCAGTTGGTTGATCTATAGAAATGTACTTGCCAATATAACTAGCAAGGTGCCTAAAACCATTAGTAGTCCAGTACTCAAAAGGGACATCATAAAGGCAGATCCATGTAAGGATTTTTTCCTACCTAAGCTCCTCCAATTTAGTCCAGGCCTCTATAAATGAAGCAAGAGTGGCTTGTTATAAACATACCAAGGTCTAAATTGGAACACTTTTTTTGCTTTCTCAAAACTCACAAATTTGAATAAAAATACATCCTCATTGTTCACAAGCACATCCAACAAACAATGTTCCTTCTAATTGTTCATTTCCTATTTTTTCATGAGTAGAAAAGTTCTCCTTTTGTATAAGAAAATTCCAAATATGGTGCACTTCCATTTGTCTACACCAAATTTCAAAATTTCTAAAAGGGAGACATAATCCTTCACTCTAAAATTTCATTAGGATGATAATAAGAAAGCTTTAAATAAAGTGTAGCATCTTCTACCACTTGAATCCAAGATTTTTTTATAAATGCAAAGTTTGAATTTGGAGCTTGAGCATTAATATATGAGGATCCAAGAAGTTCCTGAGAACTCATGGGCTTAGAAGACAGATGAAGAAAGTTTAAACTTAGGGGTAGGAAAGGAGTGGTTTCTATTGGGTCAATTTAAGGAGTAAATGATAAAAGAGTAGTAGTTATAGTAAAGAGTTCACAAGAGGGTGGAGATAATATGGACCATAACAACACCAAAAATGCAGTTGAAAGTTTGATGTGAAGGAGGTGATAAGAAGGAGGAGGTAGATGAAGTGTGAAAAGAGTTTACTGAAAAAGAGAAGGGATAAAGAGAGCTGAAAGAGACAAAGAGGTGTGTAGAGAGCTAAGTTTAATAGTAAAGGAGGGAGCCAAGATAAATAGAGATATTCAGTAAAGAAAAGCCATTGAAGCAGTAAAAAGACCGTGAACAGTGTTCTGTAAGGGAGAGCTCTATAACGAATGTTCTTCAATAGCATTTATCTTGCCTTAACTAATAATGTATTCCATCAAAGCCACTCTTAGGGCATTTACTAAGACTAAATTTGTCTTCTTTAGATACTGGGGTATCACCTAGTTTACAGTTTTGCATACCAAATCTCTTAAGAACCTTAATGTAGCCCTTTTGTGATAATCCACGAAAAACTTGAGAATGATCTTGATGTATTTGGATCCCCAATAGAAAAGAGGTGTCACCAAGATCTTTCATCTTAAAATTTTGAGATAGCCAATAAGCCTACATTATTACTAGCAAGTAGTATATCATCGCCATATAAAATTAGAAAAATATGTTTGCTCTCATTAAACTTATGCTATACACAATCATCTTAAAACCAGATAAGATAACAACTTGATGAAACTTGTAGTACTATTGACAGGAATCATGATGAAGTCTATAGATGAATTTTTTTAATTTGCAAAATATTTTCTTTGAGTATCTTGATATTAAATTTTTTGGGTTGTACCATATAAATTATCTCATTAATGATGCCATCGAGAAATGTGATTTTAAAATCCATTTAATATACAATTTTTGTAGGTAATTTTAGCAATGGATAAACAATTTCTGTCACTAAATTTACCTATAGAATATAGCATTCTGTTGATAAATTTAGAGGCTGATATTGTAATTCTATTGAGAAATTTTCCTACAACACCATTTTTCTGTCAGTAATTTTAGTTATGAAAACTCCATCACTACCAATTCCTACCATAATTTTCTGTTGATAATATATTAATTTTTTGTACATTTAATTTCTATAAATAATATAATCTTAATTGAAAATATAATATAAAAATTATCTTGATTGGTAATATAATATAAAAATTACAATGTACAACAATAAGTTTCTTGAAAATGTATGTTATAATTGTAAACTAAGAATTCATTACAAAAATAAGAGTAGTAAAACATTAAATAAAATCCATTTAAGTACTGAAATATTATAAACCTAAGCTATGAGGTTGGTGCAACCGGATGATCTAACTGCTACAATCAGATGTTATCCCTCCCCTTCAACTCATCTATCTTATTACATAGCTGGGTTTTGTACTTTATCAACTATTGCAACTAAGTTTCCAACATCTCCACTATGCTCTTAAGCTAAACAATTCTCTAATTGGATATGAACCACCTACTAGATCCAATTGTACTGGATGTGGAGGATTATAAATAACATGTGTTTGCAAAAGAACCTAAGTCGAAAATCCCTCTATGGCGATCCCTACCACCAACTACTTCAAGATATGTCTGACTCTCATCAACATTTTCACAATTCTGAGATTATTGTTCAATGCTTTCTTGTATTTGCTCCTATCATTATAATTTTTATATTATTTATATTAATAAGTACTAATTTTTAACTAATATTATTTATCAAATTAATATTGAATTATAAATTTTACATACAATAAGTTATCTGTATCGAGTGTTGATGAAGGTCACATCATCACGCTTCTTAGTGTGGATGAGCAAAAAGAGCTTACGCAATGTAGGCTTTGTGTCCATAGACTTGTCCTACATTATAATAACGTGTTATGAGTACACTAAAATTTACAAAAATTTCAGAAAATTTTCCTCTATTTTTATGATATTTACCCCTTGTTAAGAAAAAAAATCTCAACAACACAACCATTCATGGAAACAAACATTTATAAAATTACCATTCTCTATAATAAACATATATTTTCATTCTAATTACATACATCAAATTATATTGAAATCTAATTGGTAGTAATTAGTACAAAATCAAAATATAAGTGTAAAGTTTAGATACTTACAAGTTTCTTTGCATGCTCCTAGTGGGCCATAAATCCTCCAGTGTGTACTGGTAGACTCTATCCTGCAGTCCTCTCCGTTTGTTTGCAAAATTATGCTCTGAAATGAAGATTATCACCTGTGTAGCTTAGTACTGCTACCAACGACTCTTATTTCTTTAATATATAAGGAGTTTGTACACCATTCTTATTTATCAAACTAACAAAGTCTCTATAATGTGCATAGCAATGCCTCTCCCATACATTATAAATGATAGCATCAAATTTTGAATCCCAAAAATATTCTTTCCAAAAAAAATTAAAAGAAAAACATACTATAAGTACTTATAAACTATAATATTTATCTAATTAATGTTTAAAATTAGATAAAATAAAAAAGATTAAAGAATTTATGTTTTGTATCTCAAATGCCTGTTAATAAAAATCCTTTGTCCCCTGAGAGATATTCTTCCATATATAACTCTGAAGTTTTATATTCTCCTTGAACTTGGATGAGATATTTCTAGAGCACGTTCCAGATGGAACCAACTTAATATATAATCTATTTTAGATCATTTTCAAATTAAAATCTATAACTTCAATATAAAACTATGGTGTTATCATATATTACAAAATTTTTAGAGTTTCACTCAGATCGTTGACAATTGTAATGTAAATTCTTCCATCATCTCCTTTAGCTCCAAGTTAGAGGCTGCCTCTTTCATCCGCAACGTCTACCCCTGATATCTCTATCAATATAGATTCAGATTTTGGTATGGGAGTAGATGTTGCATTGATAGTATCTTACGGTCCAGCTATAGTAGGGGGTGCTAGATGGTGTAGCAGTAGGTAGGGAATGTGACTCTATAGGGATTGTAGATGGGAAAGGTGATGCCTCATTTGGATGTGCACTAACTGGATGTGTAGCACCTAATTTTGTAGAGTTTGCATAATGTGATGCTTTACGTGGACATACACTGGCTCCTCCAAATGGTGATAATCTGAGCCTTGACCGTAACATATCTTTTTTCTCTTCTATGACATATTTTTAACTTGAAATTCACATTTTATTGACCATTCCACTGATAAAACTATATAAATTAAATATATAACAATATATTGTTAATGTAAAAATAAATTTATTCATATAATATTTTATTACTTACACAAATTAATCGTTTTCATCACTTAATTGTAAATCAAAATCATCATCTTCTTTTTATGAAGAATTAGAATCAAGGTTAAACTCCTTTTCATATCTCTCGCGCTCTATGGATTCCTCATCCTTTCTAAATGAAATTTCAATATATTTATTATTTAGATCATTCAAAGGTTAATTCTCATCATATATTACATATACATTTATTTTATGAACATCTTCCTAAAACGCTTCACTTTCAATTCTCTTATTTTTCTCCTTTTCCATGTAATTCAAAAATACCTATAGGTTTTACTTTTGCAAATGGCCAACCAATCTGACTTATCTCATCTTTAGCTGGAAAAAGGGACATAATACACCTGGATTGCTTGCATCACCAACATGAAAGGTTCAAATTTTCTAAATCTCCATCACTAGTTGATTTCAACTAGATTATATCGGCTATGCACTTTTGTTCCAAAATTAGGAGTTAGATCAATCCATTTACAGTTAAATATCACACTTCATATTATTGGCAATGTAGAGTACTTAATTTTAGGTATCTCAATAATTTCACCATAGTAATCCATCAATTCTCCCTATATGCAAACTTATTATTTATTGTTTCCATGCTATGACCATTATATTCTGTACAAAATTTGTATCCATTAAAAAAATACATCTATAATTTAACAGTTTGCAAAGGTCTGTTCGTAAGATCGCATATGAACTTGTTCTCTATTAAATTTTCTAGGCCTACATTAAAAAAATTATCATATTAAATAGTCTAATGTCATTTGAACACTTTGATCTCATAATTCAATAATTTCAATAATTGCAAGTCAAAAATTACATATTTCTTGAACAATCGAGGGAAGTGACTTTCAACTTCTTTCTTGATATCATCCTTTTTTTTTAGCATTAGCTTGCTTAACCATTCCTCATATAATCTAAAAGAATTATTATGTGTTTTAGTTGTGAACACCACTCACCTCGAAAACCAAATAAACAATATCAAAATTAACTTAAACTTACTACACAAAAGGTTAAACCTCTTGGCAATTCAATAAAATGTAACAATAGGCAGACTCTATTTCTTCTTTTGTTAACATTCTTCTTGTTGAGCATCCAATATTCGTTCAGGATATGTGAAAATAGATAAGTTACTATCAAAATCACCTGTTTCACCCATATCGTCATTATGAGAAACTTTTCTTTCTCTTGTGTGCACATGCAGCTCAGAAAAATGTGAACAAAATATACTTGCCTCCTTCAGTAAATAAACATTACATATCGAACCTTTGGCCCTAGCCATGTTTTTAACTATTTTTTCAAGTGATAGAAATACCTACAATACAAATAGGGTTACTACAATTATTAATTAAAACATGCTATAAGTTTTATTTAAATATTAACTATAATTACCTCTCAAATGAATACATCGATCGATATTAGGCTGGACCAACAAGTTTAGCGTCTTATGCTAAATGTACGGGTAGATACTCCATACTATTAAAGAAGCTTGGAGAGAAAATACCTTCTAATTTGCACAAGATAACTGGAATTTCCCTTCCTAGTTTTTCCATTTTAGCCAACTTTATTTTAGATGATGATAAGTTTTTGAAAAATGAACTTGATTTTGTTATAGCTTCTTAAACCTTATTCGGTAGCAACTTCTAAAATGCAAACACATAAAAATCACAACTTTTCATCTCAAATAATTTATACTTCCTCATGTCTAGACATCTTGCCAAGTTCGAAACATAACCATCAGGAAACTTTAAACTTTTCAACCATTTACACAAAATTTTCTTTTGATTTTTATCTAAATTGTAACATGCTTTTGGATATTTACACATGCGAAAATCTTTATCTAAGTTATTGCTTCTACAAAAAAGTTTCAAATCAGCTTGTGATTTTTCATTATCCTTTGTCCTCTCTTCAATGTTCATTATGGTGTTGAACAAATTATCAAAATTATTTTTTTCAATATGATTCACATCTAGATTATGACATATCAAATTAGTTTTCTAATATGGCAAATCCCAAAAGATGCTTCATTTTCTCCAACAGAAGTTTTCACTAATGCTTCTATTAACTTCTTTAGCTTCAAGTTTTGTAACTTTCAGCAACCCTAATTCATCAATCTCTTGCAATATCTCTTCACTAGCTTTATGAGAGGGAGGAGTTGCTTGTGCCATCATATTCTTAACGAACTTTTGTTTATTGCATCTAAATGGATGATTTGGAGGGAGAAATTTCCTGTGGTTGTCAAACCAAGATGTTTTGCCCTTATTAGGAAGATAAAGCGCATCATAATCAGTGCGACAATAAGGGCAAGCCAATTTTCATATTGTACTCCATCCAGAAAACATAGCATACATAGGGAAATCACTAATATTTCACATCAAAGTTGCTCTTAACAAAAAAATTTGTTTAAAAGATACATCATATGTCTCCACACCAAATTCCCTAAGATTATGCAATTCAGATACTAATGGTTGTAAGAATACATCAATTTTATGCTTTGGATTTGTAGGCCTTATCATAATCACCGTCAAGAACATATATGCTTCATTCATACACATCCATTGATGCAAATTATAAGGAATAAATATGGTTAGCCATGACGAATTTTGTTGGTCAGATTGACCAAAAGGTTGGAATTCATTTGTCGACAATCTCAATATAACATTTTAACTTTCGGTTGTAAACTACAATGGGTGTTATTGAAATGTTTGTATGAGTGCATCTGATGGATGACTCATTATTTCATCTTCTTGTTCATGGTCATTATGTCAGAGATGCAGTAACATCTTATACGAGATAGGCATATATTCTTTGAAGCCTTAGAGTTAGCGAAAAATAATATATCTGCTTCCAACATACTAACTCTGCTTCATAGTACACTTTTTTCGTTTAAACCTAGATTGACCACAAAATTTTCTCTCTTATAATTCCACATCATCTCCCGAAAACAACGTATATCTCAAATTGTAAAAGTCATTTTTCTCAACTGAAAAACTAAGACCCCTAATAAGTTTCTTCATATTGTAAAAGTTATCAACCATTTATGATTATGAGACAATGATTCATTATACCAAGCACAAATTTTATCCAAAATCTATCAAAAATATGCCCTTTAGACTTTATGTTCAATATTTGACCAATTGAAGATAACTGAGTCATAGTCTCACAATTTGGTTGTAATTCTTGGTTAACTGATTTTAGTAAATCAAAAAAAATTCCATTTGGGTTTGGTTCTTCTTTAAAATTTTCTATATTTATTTTAAAGGAATAACTAGTTATATCATAAACCATTTGGGTGTAAAAATTTTCAGTTGCACCCATATTATTTGTTATAAATCTAATTTCCCTTTCAAACTGATCTACATTTATTAACAAGTTTACTTCATTATCCTGAGGTGCTATAAAATAACCGCTCCCCATGTCATGTCCACTCAAAGTAATTTGGAATAAACCATTTTTTTAACAAATGGAGATTCACTTCATCAATAGGAAGAAAACAAATATGTTTGCACTTTTTACATGGACATCTCATTTTTGGACCATCCATATATGTAGGATGAGAACATGCATAGTCAATAAAAGCTTGAACTCCCTTAAAAAAACTCAAGATTAATGAAACCATTGGGTGCTAATTATCTACACATCCAATATCTATCAACATTACTCATTTCTACAAAATTGTTATTTAAAAAAGTGATTTCATTGTTAGATATAATAATCGTTATGGTAGTATCCATATTAATCTTATAGAACATTTAATCTTTAGTTTACACATTAACAATAACACAAGAAGAAAGCATTCTATTATAGTATATGCATAAATTTCCGTAATGTCCGATGATAGGGAAATATGTTAGGTTGCATGTGACATCAACTAATTTCAAGTATCTACCGTTTATATCAACTAACTAATGACAATATTTCTAGAGGACTTAATAGAATTATACTATTTCTTCATCTAAGCAGTTATCTAAGCATTATACGATCAAGATGTTTACTTGTAGATAAATAAATCATGCTTTAGAAACATTAAACGAAAAACCGTTTTAATGATTAACATTAATAAACACATAAGTTAAACAGTAAATTTGAAAAACAAGACAACAAAGTAAGTACGTTTATACTCCAGAATTGGAGAAATGAACACCCGGTAGAGAGAGAGACCTAGTACAGGATTGGCAAGGACAACAAATACAACAAATAATGCCTAGAACAAAAGCTATACCAGGTCCCTGACAACAAGCATCATAATCCAACCAAAAAGAAATCAACTTCACTCCATCCAATCAATAAATCAACAGTTGTATAAATAAATAAAAATCATATAGTCATTATTAAAAAAGAGGAAAAACTATTATGATTCATCAAATTGAACTCTATACAACAGGTAAGATTCATTATTCTAAAAAAATTGTTGTTGTGCTAATTATAATAAAGGCTAGAATCATTTTGCTAATTAAAACATTGAAAGTGTTATGCAGAGATCAGTCTAAGACCTAAGGTTGAGAATCATTTTCACAATATGAAAAGTTTAATCTATTAAACAAAAGACCAAGATTATATTCTATAAGATAATTAATGACAAAATAATATAATTGTATCTTCATCCGTAGATAGAAAGACTCCATTTCTAAAAATCCTCAATTAAAAAGGGCTCTTCAATGTTTAATTGCATCAGACATTTGCAATAGAAGCTCAAATTTGTCATAAATAATAAGCAAAGTATAGGATTATTGTGACAAATATCTACAATTTACTCATCTTGTATTAGCTCATTATTTAGGAAGCATATTTAATTCTTGTAAACTTTGATTATGATATACATGCATTGGCTATGGAAAACTGGGAGTCTATAATAATAAAAATGCAAAAAAGCCAGTAACTACAAATATGACAAGTCAAAAATAGCAAAAGTGAAAACAAAAATAAAACTAGTTTTTAAAAGGTCATTTGGTAAGAATAAGGCGTAGTCCCCTTCTTGCTCCCCCAAATACCATAGATCTTGTCTCCACCGCTTCTTACATTTATATTCAAAACATATTTCCCCCAATTCAAAGATAAATATTCCCACCTTAATTCCCAGGAGAACATGTTTCTAGTTGATATATTGTGAGTAGAAGAATGAGCCATTGTAATGCATTTCAAAGATAGATCTTGGTATATACAACTAACCAACTCTAATCTAGAAAAATAACCACACATCATTGTAACATCCCATCACCGATGGGATGGGTACAGTTCATTGCATTCACGATTTGGCATGTTCATGCATTATTAGTTATGTCTAATTAGATAGTTAGGCAATTATTGCACTGGCATACGTACGTACATACATGTATGACAATTCCCGATTTGATTTGGGTAAATTAGTAATTTGGAGGAATTAGGTCAATTGAGCTGTGAGAAATGAAATTAGAGTAAGAATTGAGAGTTAGGAATTTGAATTATGAAATTGGAGTATATGATTAGGCGTTTTCTATTTTTGAGGAATTATAGGAATTTTCCTGAAATTTTCGGAGTAATAGGTCCGGATCGAAAAATTGACTTAATGATTGATTGATTTGATTTCCGGTTCCGAAATTGATTGTCCAATGGTAATGAAAGATTAGAAATTTGATTTGGGGAATTAGGGTTTTAAGCCATTGGAATTCAGGAGAAATTAGAATCAAAAATTGGATTTCGGTTGCTGGTCTGGACTTGTGGCAATTAAAATTGCCAAACAAGCCCTTTATTTTTTTTAATATTTAAACCCTAACCCTTTGAATTCTTTGCTTCCACGATACCTTACTTTTGAAAGAAGAAATTTCTCCTTCCTTGATCGTGGATCTCTTCTTGGATTTGCTTCTTGATTTCTTTCCCACTATTTGCTCCTTCTTCCATTCTTGATCGATCCCCTTGGTTGGCGTTGAAGAAAATGGAGATGGGTTTGAGTATGGATGATTGCCGTGGATGTCGATGAGTTGGGGTTGGTGTGATCCTTGAAGTTTTTAGGCTTTTATCAAGTAAGTTTGCTTCCTTCTTGCCTTATATAGCTTGATCTGTTGATTCTTGAAGTTATTTGATGATTGATTTGGTTATTTGAGGAGTTGATTTTGTTAGGGTTTCCGATGATGATTTTTGTTGATTTAGTGTTGATAATTTAGGGATAATGATTGTTTGATGAAATAGAAGCTAAGGATTAGTTGTTTGATGTGTATTGAATTATTTGAGAGTGTTTTGAAAGGAGGAAATATGGATTTGGAAGTTTCAGAGTCGGAAAATCTGGAAATTTCTGGGTTCGGGCGGTCGCACGCCGCGACGAGCGAATTTCTTCTTGCACGCCGTGACGCGCGAATATCGCATGCCACGGCGAGCAGGAGAAGGTTGCGTCGCGACGTGCACGATGCATACGCCGCAACGAAGGAAGGGTCGTTCGCCGCGACGAAGACGAGGCGCCGAGGCGACGAACGCCTAATTTTCAGAAAACGTGATTTTTGAGATTTTGAGATTGGGGATTTAGGAATTGGATGATTCTATTGGTTATGGATTAAATTCAATTTGGGGATTATGAATTCGGATTTTTGAATTGAGATTGGGGAAATTTTGGATTAGTGTCGGAATGTCATAAACATGTATGGTACGCAATTGATTAGCTTCATGTGCATAATTGACTTTGAAATTAGATAATTAGTAA
>JAOTIZ010000202.1:20031551-20041952 GCA_027123425.1 Erythroxylum panamense
AGTTGGGTGGACCATCGATGATGGTTTCTCGCTGAGTTCGCAAACTCACCCAACATTGCATTATTTTTCAGGACAGCAGTAGTAGGTTTCCTAGCTCCAGATTTATTAGAGTCTTCTCTACCTTGTGGATCGTCGGCAAGAGAGGCTATGGCGCAGAGGTGGGTCAACTGGGATCTTCTTTTTGGGATGACCTAGATAGGTGTATTGTATATTGTTTAGACTGATGCTTTGGACAAGATTATGGATTTATGGATTTGAGAAATGAAAAGAAATTTGGTTTCAATTTTTAGTGATTATTATATTGTGATGTCATGTGGTTGTTAGTTGGTTGCTCGGTAGTGCACCTTTATCGTAGGTTACGTGTCGGAGCGACCTGCGGGCGTCCCGATGTGTACCCTATGGTAAGGGGGCGCTACAATCATAATCTTATTCTCCTACTGTGAATTTCCACTGCCAAAGCCCTTCTCCTCCTTGAACTCTCATCCACTAGCCTTACAAAACAAGAAAATTCATGCCTCAAGACCCGATCCAACCCCAAACACCCACTAACACGACTACTGCTTTCCTTACCTCTCACACCCCTCGACACCTAGGAAACTCTTCTCAGCAAAACGCCATTATTAAACCCACCATCCATCTCCATAAGATAGAACAAAGCCAATTAAAAGATCAAAAGGTTAAAGTTTATAAACAAAAAGGAAGCTACCTTTCGATGAGATAAGGGTGCGAAGCAATTTAGGGTTAGAACGATGGTGGGAGACAGTAAGAAGATGGTGGTAGATGGTGCGACGCGATTTACGTTACCTCCGATTGTCACTTCCTAGGACGATGGTGGGAGATGGTAGGCGACGATGGGAGCGATTTAGAATTAGAACAAGAGAAACTGAAATATACGTCAAATATTTCTCGACTTTGCCTGTATTTGTTTTGTTATGTAAAGTGATTCCCTACCGAAATATCATTCCATAGCTAAATTACCTACGAAAACGCCATTCTGTAGGGAATTTCTTGAATTTCCCTATGAAAACATCACTTCGTTACCTATAGAAATGTGACTCCGTAGGTAATTTACCTATGGAATGATATTTTTGTAGGAAATTTTCCTACGAAAATTTTTTCAATCGGTAAATTTCATACGCAGTTTTTACTGAGAACCATTAACACCTATTTTCACATTGACTTGTACTATTCTGTCGGTAAAGTTTGGCGGTAAAATTCCTTCCTCTATTAACGACAAATTTTGTTCGTCGCAAAATACCTTTTTTTTTTTACAAGTTTACTTTTGAAAAGCAATTTTTGTCGCTAATTTACTACAGATTTTTTTTCCATTGGTAATTTGCAATTTTCTTGTATTATATTAGCAACAAAAGAATTAATTGGATTAAAAAATAAAATATGCTCACATTGGTAACTTGATAATGCTCAGTCAAATTCAAACTCAATTTATGGTAAATTCTCTTCACAAGATACTGAATACAAGACTAATATTTAATCTTTAGACAGAATTATTAATTTATAAGTGGAGCTCTTAGTATAGTAATCAGAAATTAACAATAAATCATATCTATCAATAAACTTTCTTTAGACCAACTTATTTTTATATAGAAAACTTGATAATTGTGACATATTGATTACCACTAGTGTGCATATAGTTTGTCCAAATTGGTATGTTGGCTCTTGTTTTGTGATTTTCACTAGTGATGGGAATACCAAGAGAAAACCTAATAGTTTGACATCTAATTTGAGGACCATAACTATATTTTTATACTAGTAAAACCCTAAATCTAATGAGTTTAAAATTTCTAATTTAACCCATCATCAAATTAGAAATTATTATCTTGGTCTCTACACATATTGAATTGGTTCATACCCTATTAGATGCTTCAAATCCAAAATTTAATTAGATCACTTTAATTTGGCTCAACCTTAAAGGTAGCCCTTAATATACAATATTTTCGTGATATATATATATATATATATATAAGCTCAAAATTAATTAAAAATTATTCCAACATAACATACGTGGAAAAGGGCGACTCTGAACTAACATTTTTTTTTAAAATTATACTATCAAGATTCCCTAAGTATCTAGGAATCTCGATAACTGTCTCGTTAAATATCTCCAAGTTTTAAAGGCAAACATACAGGCAGTTAATTTCCCAGTTTTTCCTGTCTTCATATGCGAAATTCGTAGCCAGGACTAATCCTAGATAATGGTAAATACATTTCAAAGATGGAATATGCACTGAAAGATGGAATTCGATAATGACTATAGGCCAATAGGCCATTGATGATGAAAGTGATCGAATTTATTTCCTCACGTGTAGACACATTCAGGTAATTGCGGATCATCTTGATCTTAATAGGGAAAGTGGATATGCTGGGTTATATCTTGGAAAATGACAAAGTCTGATATTGAAACACTAGGGTGAGGGTCACATATTCAGTATATATCACAGTTAAAACATGGGGTTTTGAGGGATCTTTCTCTACGTACTTTCACTTTTTTTGTTAGCGATATAGATCGAACCAAACTGTCCACTTTTACATGTTATAAAGTTGATTGCTCATCAGTATCAGTTTAGTGACTCTCTACGACTCTGTCCCTACCCACCATCGTTAAGTTCTCTATAAATCTAAGGACCAAAAGTTTGTTGCTCTATCTCTCAAAACAAAAGGGAACAAGTGAATGATACTCATCAGGCAAATAAGAAATCAAAAGATGGTCGCAGCAGAGAGTTCCCGCACGTACCCGACAATGCCAGAGGTACAAAATCTTGAAAACACAACTAAAAATATCTTCTCCATACTACATGATTTATCATTCTAACTCTGTTTTTTTTTTTTTCCTTCACTTCTTGTTTTCTCATTTTGTGTTTTTTTTTAATTGAATAGCTTGTGCAGGAGCTAAAGAAAATGGCCGACATAAGCTTCCCCATAACGACCATGGGATTGGTAAGTTATCTTAAAAACATGGTCCTAGTTGTCTGCATGGGAAGGATTGGAAGTCTCGAGCTAGCCGGTGGTGCTTTAGCTATTGGTTTCACCAACATCACTGGATACTCGGTCCTTTCAGGTCTGGCCATGGGCATGGAGCCTCTATGTAGCCAAGCTTTCGGTTCAAGAAACATGTACTTGGCATTTCTTACTCTGCAAAGAACAATGATCATGCTACTGTTTGCTTCAGTACCAATTGCCTTTCTATGGGTCAACCTCAAACCTCTCATGCTTAGTCTCCATCAAGACCCTGACATAACTCAAGTTGCAAGCCTGTACTGTCTCTTTGCCATCCCTGACCTTATTGTTAATAGCCTTCTACTCCCTCTACGCATATATTTACGCAGCAAAGGGACCACATGGCCATTAATGTGGTGCACTTTTTTCTCTGCACTTCTTCATCTCCCTATCACCATATTCTTAGCTTTCACTCTCTCCCTTGGAGTTGCTGGAATAGCAATCTCAAATTTTATCTCCAATTTTAACACCCTTTCATTTCTTCTATGTTACCTATACTTTACTCGCACGCCTGAACAAACTTTGAGTACATCACCAAAGCCACTATTACCATCTTCAGCAAGTTCATTAGGAGGAGAATGGAGGGTCTTGGTTAGATTAGCCATACCAAGCAGTGTAGCTGTATGCTTAGAGTGGTGGTGGTACGAGTTTATGACAATTCTTGCAGGTTACTTGGATAAACCAAGAGTTGCTCTAGCAGCGTCTGCTATAGTGATTCAAACAACTTCACTCATGTACACCTTACCAACATCACTTAGTGCCTCAGTATCTACACGAGTGGGAAATGAGCTTGGAGCTGGCAGACCAGTAAAGGCACGTTTGGCCACCGTGGTTGCCATAGGAATAGCTCTGGTGACCTCGTTATTTGGATTGTTGTGGACAACCTTAGGAAGAGAACCATGGGTTAAAGTTTTCACAGAAGATAGGGATGTTCTTGAGCTAACAATGATTGTGCTACCAATTATTGGGGTGTGTGAACTAGCAAACTGCCCCCAAACAACAAGTTGTGGTATTCTAAGAGGAAGTGCTAGACCCAGTATAGGGGCAGGGATCAACTTTTACTCATTTTACTTGGTGGGCGCACCAGTGGCCATAGTCTTAGCCTTTGTTTGGAAACTAGGATTTTTGGGTCTTTGTTATGGTCTCCTAACTGCTCAAATTACATGTGTTGTCTCAATCCTCGTAGTGATTTACAAGACAGATTGGGAAAGAGAGTCGTTAAAGGCCCAACAATTGGTTGGCCAGAGTGACTCATTTGCACATGGAGACCAAACTGTCGTATGTGAAGAGGGAACGTAGATTGCATTTTTCAAAACAGTTGCTTTTGAAAAGTGAAATGCAGAGATTTTCAGGGAAGATTGTACAGATTGAGTCAAGGGTTCTATTCCTCGTCTTCTAGACAAGTCAGATCTTGAAAAAGAAAGAGTAGATTGGTGATTCTTGGCTGTTGGTTGTTTTGCAGGCCATCAGTTAGTTCAAACTATGAATACTTTAATGCCTTACTAGATCCCTTGTTCCTTACGTTCAGTGTAATTGCTTCCTTGGAAAAAATACAATTAGATTGATATGGAGAACTATTTCCTTCTTTTGTTTTACAAATCGAGCAGAAACTATTTCATTCTATCAGTCAAGTAGGCATAACATAATAGGTTTCTCTTTAATTCTCAATCTAGTCATATGTATGCCTAATGCAATGTACAAGAAAACCCCAATTTATTGCAAGACATGTTCTTATACACTAAACCATGTGACATCTACCAACCACCAAAGATAGGCTATAAGAGCAAAATGAGCCCTAACATTTATATTGGCGGCTAAAATAGATCATAATATTTTGAAGTGTTCATATTTTCAAAACGTTCAAATTGAATCTTAATGTTTGGAAAATGTTTAAATTGAATTCTAACCAATAACAATGTTAAAATACCGTTAATTATTTACTCACATGACGAAACTTTTACTGATGTGAATTTTTTTAAAATATTTTTCTTAATGAAACCACCATGTGGAATATTTTTAAAAGATGTGAGTCTCACCATTTGATGATGTGGAGTGTTTTTAAAAGATGTTGGTCTCACATTAGTTTATAAAGCCATGGGTTATTTTTTTGGGAGTGACTCGTCTTAGTAGAGCCTGAAAGAATGGGAACAGAGAATCAGAACAAGAACCAACAGGAATATCACACTAAGCACCAGCTATATACACCTGAAATCAAGTTAAAGGTAATTAAACTAACATTGCTAAGGACCCTTGTATACCATTAAGGAAATTCTCGCTGTCAAAAGAGATACTGACAAATTTGCTTTCTACCTCACACTTTATCATTTAGTCATTGAAATGGATAACACCTCTTTTCCAAAAATTCTTAGATCAATCTAAGAAAAAGATTCCAACAGTTACAACTCAATGAGGCTTTAACTTTGACTTTGACCTTTTAGGTTTTTCCTGAGCTTTTTTAGGATGAATGTATTGCTTAATTAAAGAATAGTTAAACTTAAAAGACCTTTGAATAGTTAGCTTCTTCTGAATACGTCTAATACATAAGATACGAGTATATCGGCTGAGCATACTGGGAATAAAATCCATCCTAGGTCCAATCCAGTTGAAAGGTCTCTCCCAACTGTAAATTCTAACCCATTTTATGCACCCTCAGCTGTAGCCAGTTCACCAAAGAAGTTAGAATGCGTTTTAAGTGTGTTTGTAACAGCCCCATCAATAGAAAAGATAGATGTTTACCATATATAAGCCTCTCAATCAAGCGCTTTGCACAGGCATATGACCACCTTTGCTTTTCAATGGAGCCAAAAATGCAGGGTGAGGCATCTTCTTTCAAAATGTGGTATGTCGGATCTTGTAATGACATAATACTTGAAACATAAGGTCACCTAACCACAGTAAGTTGAGAAAGGAAAATTAACAATAAATAGTACTAGAAAGATTCATATTCAACAACAGCAAGTCACCATTAATCTCTTCTTAACATCCTCAAATTTCATGTCTGAGTAATGGAAGCTAATTTGCAAAGTCAAAACTAGCTAAGAATGTTGATGCCCAAAAATACGAATCCAATGACAAAAGACCCAAGTGAAAAATCAACAATGGCATATGCACATGCACATGCAACTAAAATTACCTTCGAGGCGAGAGTCGTGTTTGATATTGATGCGGTGGAACTGAATCCGGTCGTCCCAAGGCAGAGATTCAGCTTCTAAAAGGTGCTTGATCTTGTCGTTGTAAACATCTAGGGCCAGGATTCAGTCGCCATTATTATCGTCTCAAATCCAGCAACCTCTGTTTCTCTTTATCCTCTTTATCCTTTGCTACACTGTAAGGAGGAATCCGCGAGCCTCTGTTACGCGCAGGTGAACTGTCAAAACACTGCACACATCATTAAACGGTGGGTCTCATTTTAAAATTTTTAAAAAGAAATCTACGTGAACAATTATTTTTTTGGCGTGGACACATAATTGACGATAGTGATCAAGTTTTATTTTAAACCTTTTTCAAATATTAAGATTCTTTTACACATCATAAATTGATAGACTTTATTTTAGATATTAGCATAAATATTATGGTTCATTTCGATCTTTCCACCAAAGAGATGTGTCAACATAATTGAAGAACATGTTGGTTTGGCAGTGTAGAAATTAAAGACTTGAACAGCAGGTGAATATAATTGAAAAACACTAAATTCCAGTTCACAACTTGCTGTTACTAGGAACATGCACGCATGTATTCTGAAAAAAAAAAGGCGTGAAATATCAACCTCACTATATGCATGTGATGCGCATGATTGTTAGAGATGTCACTACAACAATAATATATACTTTTGGCTATTTTTTTTAGCTATGATCATGGCTAAAAGTTTATATTTGAAGACGAACTTTAAAATCATTCTGAAATATTTTAGATTAAATTTTAAAATTGTAGCAAAATGTCTACTTTCAACAAAAATTTCTACAATCGAGTCAAAAGTTAGCCATTTAACTACCATTTTAAAAATCGTCACAAAATATTTGGCGATAATTTTCAAAATTTGTTACGAAATTAATCTCCGAAAAAAACTTTGGGCGATGATTTTGGGAATCGTCATCAATCTTTTGATACCAAAAATTAGGAGGGAAAAAAAGAAGAGCGCAAAGAAAAGAATCCTAAAAGCAAAATGCCTGCAGTTATCACAGCTCCGTCATCACATTTTTGTTCCCTCTGTGGTTCGGTTCTAATGCTTACTCTCTAGTTCGCTCTTCCAAGAAGAAGAGTGTAGTTGATGAAACTACTAATGGCTTGCATGAGAGCTACTAGGCAATAATGACAATACGCCCAGCTTCTACATTATGGATTTTTAGTTTCGACTTCTTCTTCTTATTGTTCTAGGGCTGTAAATGCTCAATCTGTTTGATCTAAGGCTACTTATGCTTCTTCTCAGTGCTCTACTACTCCTACTTCTGGCTATCACTCTCTCTCTTCCTCCTCTAACTTCCACTTTAACAATAATCTCTCTCTGTCTTTCACATTAGAAGATCTGTTGAAAGCTTATTACTACTGTTCTTGTGATGTTAGCTTGTTGCATTTTCCTAATTAAGGTTTCTTACCTTTGATTACTTTTTTCTTTTCTTCTTTGTTTTCTTTTGTTCTTTTTTGCTGGAAAAGATTAAACCTTACCTTTTTATTTTTTTAATGTAAACACAAGTTTAGGAATTGCTGCTGGGTTTGAGGCTATAATTGGGTTTGTTAAGCATGGAATTATTGTTGGGTTTAAGGATGACTATTGAACTGGTTTTAGGACTCAGGTTGTAATTAAGTTTGATGATGAGCTTGGAATTTTTGTTGGGATTGAGACTGTAATTGTGTTTGAGGATGATGAGTATGGTATTGATGTAGGGGATGAGGTTGTAATTTTGTTTGAGGCTGGGTATGGTATTGCTATAGGGATTGGGGCTGTAATTATTGTTGAGGTTGAGTATGGTATTGCTGTTGGAGTTGGTACTGTTGTCGCCTGCAATCAAATTAATAACAACTCTAGCAATAAAAAATGTAGTTAGTGAAGAGTTGAGATCGTTCCCACGAGGAATTTTAACGGTAAATAATATATGAGTTCAAAATTAAACAAAATGGGGGGTTTTAATTCACAGAAATTCATTAAATTAAAAATAGATAAAATTGAAAATTTAACGAAAATATCACATCTGAAAATTCAGTAAATAAACCTTAGTTTCGAGTCACCAACGTTATTACACTAATATAGATCCTTGATATAAAATTTAATCCATCATCAAAGATTCATTAGGTGATATTTTCTCTTAAGTTTAAATGAATAGAAACATGTATACTAAACATTCTTATTAGTCAACAACTTAGATACAATCTTAAGTTTAATTGATTAATAGCTTTAAGAACTAAGAAACCAATGAACAAGACAACACATGTACAATACGCATTTAATCAAGATAAGTATCTTCTTAGAATTTCTAACTCTAACGTAAAGATGGTAATCTTAATTGTCACTTGTGATTAGCAAAACTGAACGTCATATCTTACTAATCTGGCTATTAAACGAATCAATTCCTAGTTGAGCACCCTAGAAACCAACCAATTCAATTATAAAAAGCAATACAGAAGACACTCAATATTTATCCATAAAACAAACTTTGTTTGGAAATCTCACACATAATAGATGATAATGCAGTTTCCTTCAATCAAGAAAAAGAATTTAACTATTTATAACGAGAATGAAAATTAACAAAGAAAGAGCAAAATACAAAGTCTTCATCCTTGGTCTTTTCCTAGAAAATATGAAAATTCCTAGCAAAACCAGAAAAACTCTGCAGAAAACGTAAACTACTAACTATGGCTCACATGAATAGTAACAAAAATCTCCTTTATGCTCTTCGATCTCCTCCTTTTTCATGATTTTTAGCAGATAATCTTTTCCCCATATTCAGCTTGCAGATCCCATTAGTATGGTAGTAATCT
The DNA here is from genome assembly GCA_027123425.1 of Erythroxylum panamense. NCBI lineage: Eukaryota > Viridiplantae > Streptophyta > Magnoliopsida > Malpighiales > Erythroxylaceae > Erythroxylum > Erythroxylum panamense. The sequence continues at coordinate 20,040,540 of JAOTIZ010000202.1, forward strand.
GATTCTTAAGATCATGAAAATCTTTGGTGAATCAGATCTGCATTTAAAAACAAATTCTGTAGGCATTCTTTGTCCTTGTATGTGTCTACGCTTAGTCAATGATTTTTCTGCCATTCTAGAATTTCATATTACCTTTGCTTTCTTGCATCTTTTTAGTTCAATTTCATCTCTTAAGTATTGAAAATCAAATGAGAACAACTAAGAAACAAATCCTTCAATTTTGAATAATAATTCAACCCATTAAAGGGATTTATATACAAAATAAGCACAAAATGACAACTTAACAACGGTTAATCTTAGAATTGTTGTTGAGGTTGTGATGATTGTTGTAATTGGTTTGGGGGTTGAGACTGTGCCCATTGATCAAGATAACTGTTGTATGACATCTGTCCTTGGTTCCCATTACATCCTTAAGAAATGTGAGGACATCCTTGGGTAGCAGAGGAAATCGATGTTTATTGCATGTTTTCATTGGATGCTGGAGGAGTTTAGGGGATCGTATTGGGTGAGTTGGATGTGTTTGCTAAAGTGAGGCTGAGGAACTCAATTACGTCGTGTTCTTTTTCCGTTTTAACAGCTAGAGGTGGATCAATATCTGGTGTTTAATTTTTAGTTGTTCACTAAAAAAAAAATTCTGAGTAAGTGATTTCTGTTTTCTATTCTATAACAACAAAAAAAGAAGTATGGTGAAAGACAATTGGTTCACCGTTAGTTTTGAGGTTTGATTTTGTTAAACTAGTTGAGATATTCATTATATGTTTGTAATATGTTGTATCCTTACTAATAAATGTAAATAACTGAAGTGCCCCAGTTGCAAGGTAACAACAGGAGAAGGAGATATGTATGACATTGTGGCATTGGTGCTCATGTTCATTGTCAAATTATTATTGGCGTGCTACTTGTGAACTTGATAATGAACTTGATGTTAGCAGAAGCAAGGATCACTATAAAAATGGCGTGCATAATGGGGGCGAGCTTGTCATTCTAATTGGACCTATATCCAGACCTAGGACTGAGAGACTAAAAAAGGCTCCCTATGCTCATATAGGCCAATTTTTTTAGAGGATGGAGTGCACCAAGCCTATTGGAGGAGAGCTATCTAAATCATAGCCCAAATTGATTCATTTATCTCAAATCCTTATATTGGACTCACTTGGGACTTGAAGACCATTGTATTGGGTTGTACATCATCACTTAAGCCCGAGAAGAGAGGCACACTTATGATCAGAATTGGGGAGCGCATTGGACCAGGCTTAGGTGTGTTTTTATTATTATATTTTGGTCTTGTTTTAAGTTATATTTATTTTGGGCTTTCATGTATTATTTGTGTCGGACTCCGCTCCCGGAGCCCAACTCCAAAGTCGGAACCCGATCCGGAGACCGGACTCCGACTGCTTATAACCTTGTACTTGT
>JAOTIZ010000202.1:20078156-20089671 GCA_027123425.1 Erythroxylum panamense
CAGAGGGACTAAACCATTAGGGTTCCCTCTGCTATTCTCTGCTAATTCACTCTCTCCCCCGAAGACTCTATCATGAACATCTCTCATGGACAATTTGAACACTCATTCCTATATAAAGATTGTCTTCTTAATCTTAATCATGCTTAAATAAGGCCTGTAACTTAAATTATTCAGATAAAAATTGGATGCTACTCTAATGAGGATTCTTATTATTCTTTAATAGACATAGAATTTTAATCCAACCAGGACAAACCAAAATAGAAATACTTCAATTCCTTTACTGATTAAGGAAAATTGAAACTTAGAAAATAATTAAACTATTTTTTTTACCATTCATAACTTGTCTTTCCTTTCATATTTTTATTATTATTTTATTAATGTGAACCGTACGTGATCACCCACAAAAAAAGGTACAAGAAAGTTTTTTTTTTCTAGTCAATAGGTAGCATTGGTTTTATCATAGGGGTGAAAAAGAATGTTGAGTAGTCTAGTAGATTCCCAAAACACTATATAGCAATAATTGGTAATGAAATTTCTTAAGTGTGAGTTTCCTTCAGTTTTCAATATTATTTCTTTAGTTTTCTTAGCCATTTTAAGGCTAAATTAACTTCTATTGTTGACTTCTTAACACTCCCTCTCAAGCTGGTGAGTAAATGTCTATAATTCCCAGCTTGCCTAATGATTCAAATCTTGGATTAGCCATTGCCTTGTTAAATACATTTTTCTTGTCCTGTTTTGGGTAAACAAGTGAGCGATGTCATTGCATCTTCAATTTCTCTTTTTATGAAACATTGGTCTATTATGTTGCATTACGTTGGTCACAATGTTTATAGTTGACTTGCTATCACTGTAAAACATTGATGGATGTGTAAGTGGTATTTGTATATCTTCCATCACTCTTTCTAGATAGATTAGTTAACAAATTCCCAAGGCCAATGCTTTGAACTCTACTTCAGCGATGTTAAGTGCAACTGCAAACTACTTACTCCTTCATTTGACGAAGTTACTATATAGCTAAGTGCAGTATCCAGATTTAAACCCATTATTTGTGACTTAACTGATTAGAGATGTTAAAAAGGATCCAGCCTCCCCGGCCCAATTTTGGTCCAGGTTGACTGGGCCACGAGCTGATCATGGTCAGCCCGGCCAGTTACTTCCAAAATGATGATGGTTTGGAAGTTTTTCTTAAAACAAAATGGCGGGCACAGTTGGCACGGCCCACCCATGGCCTATCGGGCCATAGGCCGGTCAGCCCGTGGTCGGGCCAGGCCCATTAACATCTCTATAATTGATACAATTTGAGTCAACAAACTATTCATCTCCCCTTAATCCAATTTTGTTGAACATTAATGCCTTTCTTGGTGTCTCTTTAAATACCTATGAATTTAGAACACTTTAAATACCCAAGAATGTGAAATAGTGCATCCAAATGTTTAGGGGTGGCATTTTGGTCACGGCTTAGTCCTGCCCAGCTTGAAGTTAAGGGGCTTGGCATGAGTTGACTAGGCTTTGGACTGCACTCACGTTTTTCCTTTTGAAAATTTTACGCTATGTGCCGAGTTTGACTAATGTTGCCCAGTGCAAAGTTTGAAATTTTCAATTAATGACTATCATTTTGAATTAAAGGATGTCGTTTCTAACTTTTAAATTAAAAAAGTAAATAATTAGGATTAGCCTTGGCCTGATCGGATTCGAGCTCAAGCTACAAGCCTCGGGCTTGGGCTCGAACATAAATTTTTGGGCCAAGACCCAAGCCTGACTCTGCCCAATACCAACCCTACAAATGTTGTTTAAGAGGTGGATGCATAAATTGACTTACAATACAAATAACATAAGCAATATGTGAATGAATAAGTGAAAGATAAGTTTTCTAACCAATCTCTAGTATCTTCCTTAGTTAAGCAATATATTGCTCATAATTTCTTTGCATTTCCAATTTCTTTCCAAAGGGGTAATGGTGTCCTAATAGGATTACATTCTAGCATATTGGTTTCTGCTAAGAGATCAAGATTTACTTTCTTTGAGAGATCAAAATGTCCTCTTTGCTCCTAGCTACTTTCATACGTAGGAAATACTTCAAATTACTAATTAAGTTTTTGAATTTCTTAATTCATCACCTATGATCATGATATCATCCGCAAACGCAACAAAGTATGATCTACTTGTCCTTATTGTGAATGGGAATTGTAAGAATTCTCTATATTATATCTTTGTAAGAGTACAAGATGTAACAAGTTATGGTTGTACAGCCACCTAACTAAGAAAAAAATTGTAGAAAATAAAGGTTAATTGACAACTATATAATAGCTATTCTATGAAACTAAATCACCCTAATTTTGGCCTAATTGATTACAATTGACTACAATTAAATCACATATTCAACACTCCCTCTGAAGCTGGCTTGAAGATCTCTGTAGCATGTTGACTAGAAATTCAAAGTAACCCTTGTGTAGTCCTTCAATAAGCAGATCAGCTACTTGACCTATAGTTGGTACATAAGGAACACAAACTAACCCAATTTCAATTTTTCTCTTTGATAAAATGATTGTCAACCTCATTGTGCTTTGTTCTATCGTGTAAAACTGGGATATGAGCAATTGAGATGGAAGCCTTGTTAGTGCAGTAGACCTTCAGAGGAAGTGTCAATTGGATCTTTAAGTCTTCATGTAGTCTTTTTTTCCACATCACCTCACAAATTCTGTTAGCAAGATATTGAACTCTACCTTAGCATTGCTTCGAGCTACAACATTTTGTTTTTAAGGTGCAGTAGCCTGTCAGTGGTGTGGTAGCTTGAAGTTTTCGTCTATCAGTGGTGCAACCAACCCACTCTGCATCTGTAGAGACATATATTTGTAGGTTGTTACATTTCTGAAACATAAGACCCTTTCGAGGGTTTATTTTAGGTATTTAATATCCAATAATCTGTATCAAAATCTACCGGAATTTTGTATATCAGCTAATATTTAAATTGAGATGTAGTTGTCATAGTAAAGCAATTTGAACCAGTGTATATAAACAGTAGCTTTTTCGTATTCATTTTTTATTTTTTATTTTTTTTATAGTTGAAGATAATGTTTCAATTTTCAGTGCTACTTCTGGGTTGGTAAACAAGTGTTGCTTTACTCTAGTATGAGACCATAAATTGAGGAATAATTTTTTCTGGAATCACGTGGAAGAAGCAGAAAGGAACAGTTTAATTATGCCAATCCACCTTATTTGGAAACTCAGATGGTGATATTAACTTTTCAAAGAGTTAAAAAGTCTCATATAGAAGTTGACAGAGTTTGATTAAGCCAACCCACCTGATAGTGCATCATTGGTTGTTAAATTTGCAGATGAGGATGCTTTTATTCCCTAATGATCAATCAAAAGATTCCCTTTTGTATTCCTTGGTGGTATTTTTTACTCTGATCAAATCTCTATTGGAAGGAGGGAATAGTGGTACTGTTAAAAACGGAAGAAGAAACGAGCTGTTGGTTGATGGAAGTTGACTGTGCCGGAATGAAAAGGAATGGTTGACAGTGGCAGCCTCTGAGTTGAGGTTTCAGTTACCTAATGCTCTGATACATATAGATTTGGAAGAAGAATGAATATCTTATATATATAGGTATTGCAGGGGTTTTAAGCAGAAACTGGTGTTCCTTTAGAATCTTTATAATATACAATCAAGATTTAAGCTTTATCCAAGAGATCAAGCTTCTTCATCAAAGTATCTTTGGTATTGGTCTCGTGAGGCAGTACCTTGCTGTCAATATTTCTATGGGTATGGTTAAATATTAATATCATACCTACAGAATCTGCTCATTGTAGTACCTACAAATTCAGAGCACCTCCGATATGATTGTCATATGAGAGAGTTAATGATACAACTAAGAATGGTTTAAGCATAGAAAGCATTTACATTGAGTTACTGATTTCAGTTTAAACCATAACATTGGCACTTACCTATGTAGCACGGACAATTTCGGACACATGTCCGTGTCAGACACCCACTGACACGTGGTGGACACGTGCCCGACACATGTCCGTACGTGTCGGAATTAAAAAATAATTTTTTTCGGCTCTGACACGGCTTGGACACGTCTGGAGACCGCTCAGACACGACTTAATGGAATATATGCTCCATAGAATATATGATCCATGTTTTTTAAAAGGGGCTTATAAAGTACCAAATATGTATGAACTATCAAGATGTTGGAAGTCTTGAAACACATCAATCAATATATATCTTATTATGAATTCTGAATTTTTTTCTTAATTCTAAATTTTATAATATATGTATATATATATATAACCGTGTCCGTGTCCACCAAATTGTAAAAGTTGGTGTGTCCCCGTATCTGTGCCCGTGTCATGTCGTGTGTCCATATCCGTGCTTCTTAGGTCGAAATAAAAGCAAAGGTTTGTCTCTTTGTCTACTAACCTGAAAACTAAGAGGGAAGCTCCATGATTAGCAATGTGAGAAGAAACAAACTTGGTTTTAAAGATAGAGCAATACATTTTTGTTTAATTTAAGGCTTTAGTATAATCTATGGCTATATCCTGCAGAAGCAACTCTTCCCAGATTGGGTTCAAAGGAATAGCACCTCTATAACAGCTATTGACTTGCCCTCTACACTCTATAAAGTGGTGGTGCTGGCGATATCGAAGAGCTAGGGTTGATGATGTTTATATAGGAAAGCAAAAAACTTAAAAAGAAGGAAGGTGTCTAGATCATTCAAAAAAATAATCATCTGTGAATCTTACACGTGTCGCATCATAAGAACGTAACAAAACAAAGCCGATTTGATCAAGAAATACTTGCTTAAGAAATCACAAAGCATTGGTGATCCAACTATTGGGAAGTTTAGAACAAGAGCAAGGAAATTGTAGTGATATAAGAAAGTGCAGTAAGCTATAAAATGCAGAACTAATTTTCGACAGTGCAAAAACAAAGGAAATGCATAGAAATTTTGCTGCCATTATTCAACATCAAAAGTGCCTATTTCTAGGCTTACAAGAAACTAAACAAGTCTAAAATTTCTCAACTATAACTAGATTTATTGATACTATCTTTGACTAACCAAAACTAGAAAACATGGAATACAAATCTTAAACTTCATGGACTCAAGTTGAAAACTAAAAACATGTTAATTTCAATACTCCCCCTTGATTCAAAATTGCAAATACCAAGTAATGATATGAAATAAACATGCTTTTGAGTTGAGAGAGCTTTTGTAAATATATATGTAATTTGTTCATAAGTGCTGTAAAACTTCAAAGTTATTGAACCATCTGCAACCATATCTCTTACAAAATGAAACCAAATGTCAATATCTTTTGTTCTTCCATGTAAGGCTAGATATTTTTTTTATTGCAATAAATGATTTATTATCACAGTAAAATTCAGTCACCTCTTTTTGTTCTTGATTCATGTCATCAAGTAACCTTCTAAGCCATAAGCAACTGCAACCATATATTCTTCCTCTAAAGTGAAAAGTGTTGTAACTACTTGCTTCTTTGAACTCCATTAAGTTGCTCTTAACTCAAGGCTCAAAACATTTCCTAAAATACTTCTATATCTAAAGAACCTACCCCATTGTTATTAGTGAAGCCAATTAACTTAAAATTAGAAACATTACAATACCAAATACCATAATTTTTTGTTCCAACTATGTAATGCAAAATTATTTTTGCAGCTTCAAAATGTTGTTTTGTTGGATTATACATAAACCTAGAGACCACACCAATAAAAAATGCAATATCAAGTCGAGTATGGGTTGAATAAATCAAACACCAACTAAACTTCTAAAACTTCTTGCATCTGCTTTTTCTGTACCATCTTCAAGTTGTAACTGTTCATTAACATTCATTGGAGTGATTGGTTTCTTACAATTGAACATGTTGAAACATTTGAGAAGGTCTTCTATATATTTTGTTTGAGAGACAAACACACAATCTTCTCCTTAATTAATTTCTAACCCAATAAAATAGCGCAGCGGGCCTAAATATGTCATCTTAAACATTTTTATGATACACATTTTGAATTCAGCAATAAGAGAGTAAAATGAGCCCGTATAAATTCTATCATTAACATAAACGCAAACGAGTAGCAAATTATCATTACCTTCCTTTTTTAAATACTAAGTAAAAGCTCATTATCACTTCTTTCAAAACTACTTTGTTGAAAAAATTAGTCAATTTTACCGTAACATGTTTGTGGAGCTTGCTTCAAACCATATAATGCCTTCTTTAACTTATATGCCTTGTCTTCCACGCCTTGAGTAATGAAAACTTCTGGTTAAGTGACATAAACTTCATCTTCTAGCTCTTCATTCGAAAATGTAGATTTGAAATCAAACTGAAAAATGAGCTAGCTTAATTGTGCAGCTAAGGCATACATGAATCTCATTGTTTTAAAACAGCAACCAGAGACAAAGTATCATCATAGTCAACACCTTGTTTTTGTAAATACCCCTTTGCTACTATTCACGCTTTGTGTTTCTAAATTATTCCATTTGTATAGTACTTTGTTCTATAAATCCATTTTACTCCAATAGGATTTTTACCTTCAAGAAGATCAATCAAATCCCAAGTTACATTTCTTTTTATAGCCTTAAATCTGCTTCCATTTTTGTACACCATTCTTCTTTGTTTGTTGCCTCTTCAAAGCTTGTAGGATTTGAAACAAATAAAGCTTGCATTGTCTCATAAATCTCCCTCAAGGACTTTAATTTTCTTGGAGTGTCATTTGAAGAAGATGAATTGTTGTTGCTTAAAGGGTTGGATGTTGTTGAATTTGAAGGAGTAGTACCTGGTGAACTTGAGGGAGTTAGAACCACTTCCATAGTTAAACTTCATGTGTAGATACTCAAGTAATTTCATTTTCTTTCCAGTTCTAGCTTGCTTCTTCGTCAAATACAACATTCCTATATTGTACAAGATCAAGACAATTAGTTGCTCTCCTAGACTTTCCAACATGAAATGACTTTCTACATTGTTTTCCATATATACAACCTTCATATAAATCTAAAGATTCAATTATAAGTAGTCCAAACTCCATTTCTTTTTGATTTAACAACTTCAACCCTTAACATTCAAATGCCCATATTGTAAGTACCATGGTGAGTCACTAATTTCTTTGATAACAAGAAATTGATTTTCCACACTAGACACTTAAAATGGAAATAAATTATTTGCTACCATTTGGACATCTACAATAATCTTATTAATTTTTTTAAATCTCTAATCACACATAAGACACCATAAAAAAGAATGGAATACCCATTACTTATGAGTTGGCCAACACTCAATAAGTTTTGTGTCAAGTATTAATGAAATAGACATTATAAAGAAGTTATGCATTACCATGATTACTTTTGATTGCCACATTCCTTTACCCTCTACTTACATTTAGTTGCTATCTCCAAATGTTACTTTTACTTTGAATGTCTCATCAAGCTCTTTGAATAATGCCTTTACACCAATCATGTGATTTGAACACCTACTATTTAGGAACCAAATATTGCTATGAATGGTTATATATTCTTGACAAGCCATAAATAACTTGACCTCTTCCAACATTCTCCCTTTATATGCCCAAATCAGTTGCAATTATAACACTGAATACCACTCCCATTATTTTTTTGTTGATAATTATTTTGCTCCTGAGATTTGTAATGGCTACCTCGACCTTTATTGCCTTTCCTACCTCGACCACCTCAACCACGGAATCCTCCTCTTGCATGTCTTCTTCCGGCTGCCTCTCTTAGCTAATTAGATGACTATCCCACCACTTGGTGTTGCGAGAACCAATAGGAACTTGTCCTAGAGAACCTTCAACAAGATGGAGTAATGCCCAGGAATGGCCAGAATCAAGCAGACACACGGAATCACAAGAAACAAAGTTGAAAGATAGAAATAGAACACCAAGAGAAAAGGAGTTAGAAGAAAGATATTCAACTGAAAGAACCCTAATAGAATCTGTCTCTTAGAACCCTAGTAAGAATGTTGGTCAATAGAAAGAACCCTAAGAGAACCCGTCTCTTAGAACCCTAGTAAGAATGCTAGTCAATGGAAAGAACCCTAATAGAACCTACCTCTTAGAACCCTAGTAAGAATGTTGGTCAATAGAAAGAACCCTAAGAGAACCTGTCTCTTAGAACTCTAACCGTGGGACGCCACAAAGGAAGACCACTCCTTTGATAAGTCAAGTATTCTTAAAGAATACAAAGAAAGCAAGAAAGCTCTCAATATTATTCTGAATGAAAATCCCCTTTCAAAGTAAATAGAGGGTACATATTTATAAGACAAACTTCCTAACTTAATGTCTAAAAGAAGAAACAAAATAAAAGGAAACAAATCAATCCCAGAAAGGAAACAAATAAACTTAGAAAGTTGTTGACTAGATGACCTTATTTAAAGGAAAACAAAAAAGGAAACTAATTAAAACATGATCTAAACATGTTGGACCTTATAGATCACGTCCTTATCCTTATTTTTAAGTGGCACATGCTTGTCACATAGTATTTTAAGTGAGTTCTCCTAATTGGACTCTATGTGGGCCTTTGGGCACTTTATGTTGGGCTTCAAGGAGTAAGACAATGCCTCTTAGACCTTTATGAGATAAAATCTAACTTAACAATATGGACTCTATCTCTTGAAGGTCTTGGATTAAACAATTCAATGCTTGCTTTATTGCTTTGGCCCTAGCTCTTATTATTGGGCCTCCAACATCTTGTAATGGATCTTTAAGAACATTATACTTGAATGTTGGGCCTTTGATATGGGAATTTCATTCATCCCCTTGCCTTGAACATTTAGACTTCAAATCTGATTCAATTTCAGCTCCTAAGCCTCCTTTTGCAAGCTCATGTCCATGCAAGTCACATCTTAGGCTTCCTTGAGGCAAATCACACCATGGATGCTTCTCTTTTTATCTTTCACATACCCATGGTTCTCCATCATTTCCTTGGGTTCAGGATAAGAAGATGTAGGAACATCAAAGGGTGTAGAATCTGATGTGATTTCAGACAGAGTGGTGAAGAGAAAAAAGGTGTGGTTAGCAGCTAGGGTTTCTTGTTTAAAGAAAATAGGTCTACTCTAATACCATGTAAATTACTATAAACAAAAGAATGAGTCATATTGCACACCCACATTTTAGGTGTTACAGCATACATAGTTATATTGACACATAGTATCTAAATTAGGAAATAACAAAGTAGGAAATAAAATCAAATATTTATAGCCTAAAAATATACTCAGAATACTCAGGATATTTCCTATTATGTCAAGAATATTCTGTAGCATATTCTGACATATACTCATTAGGATATTCTGACAAGAATCTAGTGGAGTATGCTCTAAGCGCACATGACAAGTGTAAATGTCGATGGTGGATTCATTTGCTAAAGGCCTTCAATGGAGGGTTGGTGATGGAGCTGCTCTTAGCTTCTGGAAGGATTGTTGGCTTCAAGAACCGCTTGTGCTTAGTTTAGAGGGCATGAATATAGTGGGTAATGAAGATGCTAAAGTTGAGGATTACATTCGGCATGATGGGAGGTGGGATTCTAATAGTGTTTTTGCTCATTTACCAGTGTAGAAGGCCTTAGAGGTGCTTGGTTATCCTTTCCCTCGTGTTCTGTTTTTTGGAGGATAAGCAAGCGTGGAAGTTTACACCGAATGGGGTTTTCTCAATGCGGTCAGCATACTTAGCTATGTTATGGTATAAAGGCAAGCAATTTTATAATAGCATGGGGTGGAAGTTTACGCAAATTTGCTTGATAATTCTCTAACGTTACTAGATAGAGCGGACTGGCGAGTGATCTTTATGGTAGCAACGTGGACGCTTTGGACATTGGATTGTGCGACCCTCCTTGAGAATATTTGGGCTACTGCTAAAAGTGTTTCTTCATGTATTCAAAAGGGAATGAAGGCAATGCCACCTACTTTCACTATATGCTGGAATCCGCCAAGGGAAGGATTTGTCAAGCTCAACACGGATTGTTCATCACAAGGGAATCCTGGAGTTGCGGGGGCAGGGGGCTGTTGAGGTCAACTATTGGTACTTGATTATCAGTTTCAAACTTCACTTAGGGGTGTCTACGAACACTGTCGCAGAACTGGAGGTTTTACGTTTTGGACTGTGCCTTGCATGGAGGGAAGGGTTTAAGGCAGTGGAATGCGAGTTGAATGCTAAAGTGGTGATTGATCTTATCTCTTCAACAGATGTAGCAGTACATCCTCTTGGTAGTTTGATAAGACATAAGAGTTGCTTGGTAGACCGTGGGACTGTTTACTTCATCTCACTTTCAGGGAAGGTAACTTCTGTGCTGATTTCTTGGCCAAGGCTGCTTGTAGCATGGATGATCATTACGAGATCTTGGTTAGTCCACCACTGGAGTTAGTTCGGGCGCTTGACGCAGACCTTAGAGGTGTTTTGTTTCCTCGGGGCTGTAATGGCCCATTTTTGTTTGCCACAAAAAATAGAAGCATTCTCATCTCAACGGAGTTTTACCCGTTTAAAGATGAATTAGGTCTGGTGTGTCAAAAAGTTATTAATATCCTAATATAATTGAGAGGTCTGATCTCCATTATGGTAATCAATGAATGAAGTGAGAAAGGGAAAGGGACTATTTATTCTTTAGTTTTTGCTTGTTTGATTAGAAAGAATAGATAAAATAGAAAATGATAACATTTAAATTAATTTAAATTAACAGAACATTATCAAGATATTATTAACATATTATGTAGATATCGTCAATAATTAATTCATTTTTATCATAATATTATTATCAAAAATATATATTGTCATCTTTTATATTTAATTTAATAATTATTCTATTTTATTATGTTGATTTTATATTAAATTAAAAAATTTAGTTATTTAATTTTATTCTTATCATAAAAATTATTCAAGTTATAATTTATTATTGAAAATAAATTTAATTGTTTATTTATAAAATACAAATTTTGATTTATTGTATATGAAATAATTTAAATAATAAAAACTTCTCATAATCATTCCTAATATTTGATACCAAAATACAAACATGATTTTTAATATGTTTAATCTCACTTTTACTGATTATATATACCAAGCACTCATAATTCGAATGTTCATTTATTCTCATCCTTACTTTCAATTCTTATTTTCATTTTCTATTTTGATTTGTTTTTTAAGGTATTTCAATTTTAACCCTAACATCAATTTATAGATAATATACAAATTTATTATTTATTATAATTTTCCAAACTATTTGTCTATGGTATATGTTGTAGTTACAAAATGGTCAATACACCAAACGTTACTTTTGTAAAAAAGAAATTACATCCTCGTAACTTTATATATCATTACCATGAACAAATATCAGTTTGTCCATATTGATAAAGCAAACACATGAAAGAGGTTGGTGAATTATGTTTGACTTGAAAATTTTTATAAGTTACTTTCAATTCGTATAAAGACAGGAGCCTGTTAAAATTTAAAACAATAGGAACCTATCAGACGATAGAAGCCTATTAAACAACATGAGCT
>JAOTIZ010000202.1:20135038-20150236 GCA_027123425.1 Erythroxylum panamense
GGGTTGTTTCCCGATTAGCCCCTCCGACGCTCAAGTAAGTCTTTTGGTGAAGGTTGGGTAGCCGAAAAGTAAAGAGAGCTAGGGTTATGAGTTGCGTACCTTTATCGTAATGAAATTATACCTTATATATGGGATGAACACTAGGTTAAAGTCTTTATGTTTACGTAGACTTCTACTTCTGCATGGGAGGTTTTTGTCTGCAAACGGGCTACATACATCTGACCTCAGATCTGGGCCTTGCCAAGCTGATTGGAGTGAGTCAAATCTTTGAAAGATAGACCGATTGACCCATGAGTCGTTGTGATTGGGTTCGGGCTCAGCACGACCGACCCGACCACATTGATTAAGTATTATTAAATTAAAATTATTTTAAAATATCTAAACGAATTATTTAAATTAAATTAAATTATACATAATTCTCATTAACAATGAATATTAAATAATTAAATAATCTATATCTAATTGATAGTAAATTAGATTATGAGAAAAAAAACATAAACAGAGAACAAATATGACTTTTTTCAATTTTCGTAAGTTATAAAAAATTAAAGAAACAAAAATTAAAAACTCATTAAAATTAAAAACAAAAATAAAAATAAAAACAAGCAGGTTCTTAATATAACACAATTGGATTCATAAAAAAAACTAACTTTATTTTCATTGTTTTTCATATTTACTAAGAATGTAAGATCAATAAAGCATCTTAAGAAAAAGGGACCAACCTTGCTATAGCTATATGAAAGAGCACAGATAAGAATGTCAAGGAAGTCTAATTAAAATTGCAATTCAAATGGAAAAAGGTGCCACGTTTAGTTAACAATTTCAACAAAAAGGAGCAAGGGTCGGCATTTATTCATTCTTGCAGCATTGGGGTATTTCTGTTATACATTAATTTATTTGTGGGTTTATCACCAATATGTATTCTTGGAAAAAGAATGATGGCAAGAATTGAAAATATGACAAGAGTCTAATTAAGCAGAGGATTTGGAGGCAGAAGTGACGGTATCTCCAAAGATGCGTTGTCTGAAGTCAGAAACCATTAGGGGAAGACCTTTGCGGAGGGAGACAGTAGGCTCCCAACCAAGAAGCTCCTTAGCCCTAGTGATGTCAGGTTTCCTCATGTGCGGATCATCCTCTGTGTTAGGCCTGAACTCTATCTTTGCCTTTGGATCAATTGTCTCTTGTACCACCTGCATACATTACAAATTCCAAAGGTACCTTACTGCTCTTTGTCTGAATATGCACAAGCATATTGTCTAAACTACTCAATTCTCTCTTCTTCCACATAAAGACTTGAAATTAGTACACGGGGCTTAAGAGGCTACTATCACAAACTCTTTTTAAGTTTTAGAGTCTGTTTGGTTCAGTTTTTGAAGAATGAATAAGCACTTTTTTCTATTGCAGAAGCTGTTTTTAAGAAAAACTGAGTGTTTGACTGTAAAATCCAAAAACACTTTTGTCATAAAAATAGCTTTTTTAGAAGCTGAAATACAGCTAATCAGTTAATAATACTATTGCTAACAAATTCTAACAATCTCAAAGCAAATTTAAAGTACGCAGGTCCTTCCACGTTGCCGGGAATAAAGAAAATTCAACAAAGGAAAGGCTCATCCAATATCAATTGTCAATTCCATTTCCTATTACTGAAGAAAGATTCATACCTCAGCAAGCTGAAGCATGGTAAATTCACCGGGGTTGCCAAGATTGAAAGGCCCCACATGTTCACCTTCCATAAGTCGCATTAGACCCTCCACCTGTTCATGTATTGAGCCCATTAAAATGAATTCAAGGGCTTATAGTTCAGATTGGTCCAATGGTATAGCAAAGAAATTTGTATCTAATTGACTTGCACGTTTAGAGTACTAACAACTATATATTGATCAGCCTTAAAAAGAGACATTTACCAGGTCTGAAACGTATTGGAAACTTCTCGTCTGCTTCCCATCACCATATACGGTCATTGGCTCTTTCCTTAGTGCCTGTGCAATGTAAATTATAATATTGAAATGCTAATCTATATATATCTATAAGAAGAGCAGATGTAGAAAGGGATATTAATGAGCTTAGAACCTGTGCTACAAAATTGCTCACAACGCGTCCATCATCTATGCACATGCGTGGTCCATAGGTGTTAAAAATTCGAGCAATCCTCACCTGAAAGCCCTTTATTTCTTGTCAATATAAAGTGATTGGAATATCTTAAGTACTTGATGAATAATATAACAAAAACGCTTAAATTCCAAGTATATTAGACATTGGTAAACTATATGAAAATGTCTCTTGCAAGAAAATGAAAAAAATGAAGATAGAAACTTTAACCTCTATGCCAGCCCCTCTGTGATAATCCATGGTCAAGGTCTCAGCCGTGCGTTTGCCTTCATCGTAGCAACTCCTAACACCTGTCAAATGGGGAATTTTGGTTTTTGTACAGAATTAAGTGACATCCGTAAAAGCTGCAAAACTAATGATACAACATGTGAAAAGTGAAATTGTAAGCTTGCCAATTGGATTAACGTTGCCCCAGTAGGTCTCAGCCTGAGGGTGTTGCAAGGGGTCACCATAGACTTCACTGGTGCTGGTTAGCAAGAAGCGTGCACCAACCCTCTTTGCCAATCCTAGCATGTTCAATGTTCCCACCACATTTGTCTTGTAAACTCACATATCCAACCAAATCAAGGACACCAAACAAAATATGTTGCTAATCATGAAAAATTATACACGTCACCAAGCACGCTATGCATGCATGCATGCACTGTATTAGATCAACGTTGATATGGATACATCTCAATGTATAGTTACCATAGTTGATTGCAAGTTCAAAAATTGTCAAAATGCGAGATACAGACATATAGCTGAAAAGAAATTAGAAAAAGGAAAAACGAACTTAAGGATTTATTAAGGGACAAAGGAAGGATATGATAGTCTTCACAGGATTGAACTTGTAATGGACAGGAGAGGCAGGACAAGCCAAATGGTAGATCTGATCAACCTCCAATAGAATTGGTTCGACCACATCATGTCTGATAAGCTCGAACCTAGGATTTCCAAAATGGTGTAACAAATTCTCTTTACGTCCAGTGAAGAAATTATCAACAACGATCACATTGTCACCTCTAGCGATAAGACGGTCCACAAGGTGACTGCCCACAAAACCAGCACCACCGGTGACCAAGATCCTGGAACTCTTTCTCTTCAATCCTGTTGGAATTCTCACTGGTTTTTGTTGAGACTCGTAAAGAACACGTCGATTGAGGGCGACAGGGGATCCAGACACGAAAATTGGGTCTGTTATTGGATGATTTGGTTGAGGTGGTGAGATAGGGAATGTGTTGAAGAAGAGAGCAGCAGTAGAGAAACCAAGGAGAACGCAGACCAGTCTTTGTTGGCGAAACAAGCAATGAACTGGGTTCGTAGATTTTGGGAGAGAATGCGGGACTGTATGTTTTGGTAGATGATCAGGAAGCGATTCTGTTGTCTGAGTTGTGTTAGTATTGTTCCGGTGAATGAGCTCAGAATCCATTTTCTTCTCTTTTTTTCTTTTTTTTTTCTCACAGAAACAGATCCAATTTCGATGGGAAGATAATGGAGAGGTTTGGAAAGGAAAGGTTGAATCTTTCTCAAGTAACAGACAAGATCGTTAAGTTCATGTGTGCGTGTAGGTGTCTGTATTCAAGCCAGAAAATTCTTGCTTTGGATGGCAGGATCAGGATGATATATTGGGAGAGCCACACAAGCAGGTTTGCTACCGTTGGATGCTGACAGTCTAACGTTTAATCCAAGGGTGGATAGCTAATAGTAGGTGAATTTATATCGAACACTTGTTCTTACTTGGCTTTATAATCGCTCTCCAAGCAAGGTGGCAGTTGCTGGTTTTATGGTTTTGCAATTTTGGTCTAATACTTCTGGCCAATGGACTTAGTTCCATTTGATAAGATATCGCTTTATTAAAATTGAGGGAATGGTGAGCAAGGGGTAAAAGTCAAAACACAACCGATTTGGAAGGAAAGCTTCGAATGTGTGAGAAATGGTTTTGATGGCCAATTCCTGTACCTATAAGTTACAACTCAAAATTGTATTACTTTTTTTCCATTACTAAAATTCAGATGCTATTATAATGTGGCAGAGTCAGAAGCTCCAGAGTGGTTCCTAGAATTTTTAGCTGCTGCTGTTCACGTATCATATCCTTTGATCTGTCAAGGATGACAGAGGCCTTGGGTGAAGATAGTTGCAGAGTTGGATCATATGCATCAATCCATACGGTTGGAAAGTTAAGTGATTTCCTAAAAATGTCTGGCAAAGAGGATTACAGAACAGTTGATCCTAGACCAGACCAGGAAGAGGACTAATGCCTCGTAGCTTTTTGATCTCCACAAAAACCCCATGATCATATATAAAGGCCAGATGGAAGACCTTTTTTTTTTTTCAGTAATAAGCAGAGTGAAAGATCAAGCCCTGATCATGAGTAATCAAGTCAAGACCTGGCCTGCGAAACAACAATCTCTTATAACAAATTACTCTAACTTAGACCATCCTTATATCTAAAACCGAAAAGATCATGTAAGAATAATAAGGTACTGATCATGGTCAAATGACAGTTGTCAGAGAAAACAATTGCACATGAAGCGTATAACTTGAACATTATTCTCGACTTTTAGACAACTTATCATATAACATAATAATACAACTATTATTTTCTACCACCTATTCAGTATCCTAGTCTCCCTTTAACTTTGGAATTATCAAGTAACCATTCTAACACATTATAAGGTTGTTATTCTTACATGGATTTTAGAAATTTATATGGTTACAATTTATTTGGAGATGTTTTTAAAAGTTTCATCTTTTGCATCCTTTTGGATATACCAAACAGATTTTTCTTTTCGACTCCTATAATGCTAAAATTTAAAATTTACTCTTCTTTTTGTGGTCTGTACAAACTTCAACTCTATTGCAGCCTCGTTATTTCAGGGACAGGTTGATTATTTCAGCCATAGGTGCGTGGCTTTTGGTGAATAAATCATAAAACCCTCGTCTGTAGACTCTGTTTTTTTTTTCCTGAACAGATAAATCAACGTATAGGTGTTCATATTTATATGGATTCACTGCCCAAAACAAACTGCAAACTTTACAGAATCCTGTACCTATAATTCTTTCCAGGCCAACATAAGTAACAGAAAAATCAATGTATAGGTGTTCATCTTTTTATGGATTCATTGCCCAAAACAAACTGCAAACTTTACAGAATCCTATACCTATAATTCTTTCTAGGCCAACATATGTAGTACGCACAATGTTTACGTGATAATATCAACAACTCAGTGAACAATCACCCGGGGAAACAAATGGAAAGGTTCTGCCTTTTGTGTTGAACGCATTCTTAGAGTGGAATCCAACCCTGTGTTGAGACGGAATTGAATTGAGAGCAATTATTGAATTGAACTGGATCAAGGTCTGAGTGTAGTGAACTAACCTTGATAAGTCCTTTTTCGGTGCCACATATAATGATGTCATTAGCTGTAAGGAGGCTAGTTATTTTGCTTCCTGCTGATATCCTCCCGACTCTCTGGTGTGATGCTCTCAGCCAAATCTATTCTCAACAGATACTAGAAGTACTTAAGATGGCCTCCTAAGCAGCTAAAAGCACTTTTACAGATAGAATTTATGATTAAAAAGTATCAATATGCATCTAAGAAGGGGTCCAAAATGATGAAATCTAGCAAAAGTTACTTGGCATTCTGGTTTTAGGTTCATGACGGAAACATCAGAAACTAAAAACTACCATCATGTACCTGTAGGGTGCTGGTTGATGAGCTGGAATTTAAGTACAAGAAATCTTCAACTACTCCCATTGTTAGCACATTTCTTACTTCAGCTATAGAAACTTGGGGATTATAGTATGTTCTGCAATCCTGTAAAGACATTCCTAAGATTAATAAAAGCTTTTTGTGCAACATACACTATTCATATTACAATTCATTGCTCCCACCTGAACTTTTGAACCCTCGACATTTGAACTTGCGCTGTAAATCCAATCTTTGTACACAACAATAGAATTGACGGGCTTACTTTGCATACTCCAGCTCTTTGTTGGTGGTCTAATCTCTCGCTCTCGGTTGCTTGCTATGGCTAACTCCTACAGAAGGGACGTCAAATACCTCTTAAGCATATTTCATGAGTTGAATTAAGAGAGGCTCTATGACCTACCTGTATGCTTGAATCCGTGCAGCCTATGTACACTTTTCCCCGGACCACACTCATGCATTTCGCCTTTTTGGCCTTGCAGATATCTTTTATCGTTCTTTGGGGATCAACAACCTGTTTAAGATTAAGTTCTGAAGTTACAAGAGTTATCCTGCAAGTGAATTTCAAAGAGCAATACTAATATGACTTCTCATAATTTGAGCTAGTAACAATCTCATGATCTCCATATCCTTATCCGGAAATTTGGAAAGATAAAAATTCTGTTCTCAATCAAGAAATTTCAGTTTTGTCATTGTGACTTTTGTTATTCGGTTTCTCAGCATTTCTTATATTCCCTTGGCAGTTAGGTTTTACAAGCCTAACATTGTTTGAATTAAAAGAAACTAGTGATTTACTTGATTTTCTCTTCTTAGTTTGAACACTAAACTTTTTAAGAGTTGTCAAGTCTATCAGCCAATTTGACTTGCTAAGTTTTCACCTTCATTGAATGACCTTGGGTGATCACAAAAATCATTTGGCCATAGGTTTGTAACTTCCGAACTGCCTCTTTCATGGAAACAACTTCAACGCACTCAAGTTTCCTGCAGACCATTTCCCATACCTGCATAAGAAACACATAACTTAAACGTCGAACTACTCGAGATTTCATGATCTGATGAGCAAACACAGTACTATCTTTGAGAAAGAAGTGTTCCACACCCTGATAGTTTTATCATCAGATCCACTCAAAAGGCTGTCTCCTGCTTCAAAGAGTGCAAAACATGTTACTGATTTTTTATGTTCTTTCATGTGGCACACAAGAGTAGCTGATTGCTGTTTGATGTCCCACACCTGTTGAAAACCTTCAAATTTTTACTAAAAAATTCTTCTCTATTTTCCATTGTGAAGATTTTTTAGCATTGAATTTTTATCCCCAGATATGAGAAATTGTACTGTTAAGTGTTGAACCTTTAATATGTGGAACTATTTCATACCTTGATTGAACCATCAGAGTATCCACTATGAAGCAGTCCTTTATAGTACATGAGAGCAGTCACTGATCCACTTTTGCTGTCCGATGCCTCCATAATTTGTGTATGCACACAAGAAATACGCTGTTCTTACAATAGTAAGGATGATGTGAGGCAATGAAGTGCTGCTTCCACTAATCATTAATGCAATATGTTCTAGACATGGATGCTCGTTGATAATATGAATGTAGATGATACAATCTTCCTCAGAGCTACTGAATGCTTACAAATATAGATAGTTCCAAGGAGCACAGGTTTAAATGAAAACAACAGCAGAGATGCTAGCAGGAAGCTGAGTTACTAGTTAGGACTAGAAAATCCAAGAGCATTCAGAATTTGAATTTAGAGATGGTCACTCGGGTGTTCCTTGAATGGCTTGCAGGAAACTATGAGAAGGGTTTCTGAGAGTCTGTCCTATTATTGTGATAACATCGAAGAGCTACCTAACACTACATTTAGTAAAATTTGATACTGCTGCATTTCTACCAAAAAGTTCTTGTGAAGAACGACGTAAATAACAGAATAAAGAATATGTGACTTTCTATGCAACTCTCAGTGCTTTAGACCACTAACCGATTTGTTGCGCAAGTAATAGTCAGCCACTCTATGCAATTCCTCAGCCATCCAGGTTACGCTTGAAAACCGCCTCAGTGACTCCCTTACTCCTTCTGAGAGATGAATTAGTTTCTGCATTCCTGAATAAATAACATGAATCTAGATAGGAATTGAGCATAAATCACTGTACTTTCATATTAGTACATTGTACAGTCGCTCGTTAGCTATAGCTGACTTTCTGATGAGATATTAGAGCCTCTTCAGGTCATAGTCCTGTATAAGTGGGATCTTTACCTCTTCCAGATGCATAGTTGTAGATGCAGAGACAGGCTAGCAGCCTCTCCTCAAGCTCTAAGCCCGGATGCATAAATTGCTCAATTCCATTAAGCAAGATATCGCATGCAGTATATCTTATACTCTTTGGACATTTGGCAACTTCGAATCCTAACCATGCAATCGCTGTGAGGGAGTCACGAGAAATCTTCTTTGTCTTACTTGTCAAACCTTTATTTAGAGCATGGAAAACAGGTTTCCCCATGGAAATGATTCCTTTTGCAATTTTGCTGCACCACCAGTCTATTTCTCTGTCCTGCATATGTATATCTTTCTTAATTTGAATACCTAAATATAACACCAAAATGCACCATCCAGTTTCACATCTTACCTGCAGGCTTGGATCCATCCAGTCAAAGTTTCTTATCATGTTTCGATGGTATAAAGAGCTTAAACCTGCTTTCTTCACCAGCCATGCCACTGTGTATGGTTCCCCTGTCCAAGAATAAGTTCCTCCAAGATTTGCTAGAATGAATGCAGATAATTGCTGTGTAGTAGAGCAATTTTCTGAAGCCAATAATTCAAAGATGATCTGCATGGCCTTGTCTATGAATACGCTCTTGACCGACAAGTTTTCCTGATACATTAAATTGCTGGCCACATCAGCTGCGCAGAAGTTCAACTTTCTCCACCATTTATTCAGTCAAATAAGAAAGCATACATTACTCTTTTTAACATAAGCCCATAAAGGAATAGCACAATGTGGTAACTTACCACTATCTCTAATTGCAATACAAAATTAGCTACCAAAAGTTGATAGTTCTGTTGAAGGTTTCGCACACAGTGGATTAGTGATTGCACCATGTCTGTGCTTCCTTCCTTTTTCATCCTTCGCAATAGGCTGATGGCTGAGGATCTGAGAATCCCCCCCAAAAAAAACGCAGTCATATACTAAGAAAGAACGATGAACTTATGTAACTTATGCAAAAGATCATTATATTCTACTTATAAGTAGATGTCTCTATGAAGGATAATTAACTTGATCTTTTATTTAAAACAACAAGGAGTAGTCGTTACAACTTCAAATAGAAAATCTAAAGAAAACTGGGTTGAGTCAGAAAAAACCTCTAGAACTTCACTGGTAAATGTTTGGCATGGACCTAGAAGTGACATTTATAATATAAGCATATTCATAATGTTGTTAATAATAAAATTCTGACTACATGACCATGCGAGTCGATAACCTGAAACTTGTACCTTGGCATGTGAAGGATTTCATGGAAAAACTCAATTGCTGTTAACTTGACATCCTCCACGTCACTTTGCAGGAGACATTGTAAGGGGGAAATGGAAATAGTTTGTGATACATACTTTCTGCATTGTCCATTGAATTGCATACACTTTATCA
Organism: Erythroxylum panamense; assembly: GCA_027123425.1. Classification (NCBI taxonomy): domain Eukaryota; kingdom Viridiplantae; phylum Streptophyta; class Magnoliopsida; order Malpighiales; family Erythroxylaceae; genus Erythroxylum; species Erythroxylum panamense. The sequence continues at coordinate 20,144,486 of JAOTIZ010000202.1, forward strand.
GAACTTTGACCAAAGAGATGTATTCATTCGTATTGTAACTTCTACCAAGATCTAGGAGCCTGCAGAGAACGTGAGGAGAAGTAATTGCAGCCATGTGCATATTATTGGTTGCACAGTCAAATGCAGTTATCAGTACTTCAATAATCATCAAAGAAGCTGCTGGCGGTGTCATCGGAAGTGACGTTGGTTTCCCCATGTTCGTGTTTGAAGTGCAGACAATCTCCACCAACGCAGGCAAAAGTTCTAATGTCTTTATTTCCGTCGGAGAAGGATTTATCAAGTATATAAGAGTAGCTGCTTCGTGCACATTGTGCTTCAGAGCACTTGCGAGATCACAAAGCTGCAAACCCTTCTTCTTGATGTCTGCTAAAGCAGACTTGTTCACTGATATTATAGATGTAAGTACATACACTGATGCTCTTATGATTCTTTCCTCCTTGGAACTTGAAATAGCTGTAAGCAGCTGATCCAAAATCACATCCTTCAACATTGTGTATTTTGCTCCTCTTTTCTTGTTCAGCATTTCGTAAATGGTTGTAACTTGTACAGCATAGTCTTCCTCACACTTTACTAATCCATCCGAGAAAAATAGCTTTGAAATTGCTTTCTCAAGTACTCCAACCAATCCCATTTTGGAATCTTTTCCAGAGATATCGAACGATTCATTGAAGTTTCTTGACTTATGAGATATCTGTTGTTTAGTTGGAGATATTTTCTGTTGACTTACCAGGGAAAACTTGTAACTCTGCAGATTTGTGGATGATGTCTGATTAAGAACTTCGCGCTGTGATAACTTCTCAACTGAATTTTCTTCTAGGAGGCAATTCTCCTTGGTATGGTATCTATGTTTTGATAAGGATAAATCTAAACCACCGACAGAATTGACAAATCTGCCAGAGAATAAGTCTGTTATGTCTACATCTTGCACTTGATGTTGTCGAGAATGTGGCAAGATCATTTTTGTGGACCTCGTACTCAATAAAGAGCATGGAGCTTGCAGGTTCCTGTGCAAGTTGGAGAAATTTCATGTCAGAAAGAAAGTATAATTATGAGACTAACCTTTCTATTGCTTTCTTGGGTAATAACTAAAGATGGCTATAGCTGCTATTGTGGACGTAACTGAGCACAGACTTCTGGTTGCGGTTTATTGTCGCTTTCCCTTGCTCTTCTGGTTGAAGTTTTAATATATTCATTGGTTCCCTGGTTTTCGGAGATATGAGTGAGTGTTATTATTGGATGGTTCTTGAAAATGGTAAGTAAAATTCCTTTGAAACATTTACCTCTAGATCACTGTCTTGCAGAGAACAATCGTGATGTGAACTCGATGAAGTTGGTGTATCTGATTCAGTGTCCAGGAGCACTTCATGGAGGCATTTGATGCTTAAGTGCTCCTCAGATTCTGTTTTCTGAAATTTTGACTTTGGAACTTGATTCAAATGTTTAAGAGCTGTACTACTATGTTGAAGTTTCTGATTTTCTCTGCATACCTTAGGTTCATTTGGTAGACATTCAAGTACATGTCCTTGAGGATCAAGTGGATGTACCTTGTCATTCTGCGTTAACATTTATAACAATTTAATCTGTTAACAAACCCGAGCCAAATTTGTTGAATAACATACACGACTTTGTAAATAAAAGCAAGATTATCCATAGGTCTTTTATGATTTTCAATTTCAAGCATAATCGTCAATCAGAATTCTGCTCCAATATGAACTAATGTTAGCTTACAGTGTAAAAGTTTTGGAAGAGGTGTCCTTGCTCATTAGAGCTGTAATAGTCATTAGTGCTGGTCACCACATGCCTGTCATGAGATATAATGACTATGAGCTATGAGAAGATATCACAAGTATATAGATTCAAACTTACTCTGGCTACTGTATTGAGACAGAAAGGACAGGGAAGTATTAATGATTTTCTCTTCTAATTTATACTGCCATTTATTCATTCAAGGGTCAGTCCTGGGTAATTAGGGTGGTTCAAATTCAACTTTTGTGCAATTACATGTCAATGATTAAATTATAGAAGGTCCAATAGCAGAAAATGAGTGAAAGAAGACTTACGAAAAGCAGTGTGATTCATCTTCCAGGGAAGAAGAGTTTATATTTCTGTTGTTCCCCTTAGGAAGCTCTCCATATGAAATAACCTGATAATACATTAGCCACTGCTTGTACCTCCCGGCAATTTGCTTTACTGCTTCATCAATACTGTCCTCACTACTATCTGCTAAAGGATCATCCGATAAGCCTTTCTGTTCATTGATTACTTCTACATGGGGCATAATACTCGAGTAAAAGAAGCTTCTCCCAAATTTCAGCAGAAATTCTTTTTGAAGCACTCTTGGAGAGACTAGCATTGCTTGAAGAAAGTGCAGGGCTACCTGCCATTCATCGTTTTGCAACTTCTTAACAACTGACAGATACAAGTACGCTAAACAAACCAAATAATGGTTTGAAATTCCAGCTGTGACTCCGTGCTCATCAAGCAGTGCTGGGACCTGAAGCATTCTCTCTGAATCACGCAGTAAAGTGCTTTTCTCTCCAGGACATTTTGCATGTAACGCAGCTTCAATGTTTTCAATACCCCAGTAAAGATTTGAGAGGACTGAGTGCTCGAAGAATTCAAAGAACTCTTGCTTTTGAATGTGTAGCCTGGAAGTGCATTGCAGTTTCAAGGATTTCCAGGAGTCTGTGTTTGCTAGGAATTCAAGAATGCATTCATTGATTGAAAAGACAAGTACCCTTATTGATTGAAGGCCTGGTCTTTCATCATCTTGAGATAGAACTGAGAAAGAACAAGATGAAACAGAAGCCATGAAACCTTCAGATCTGCAGACTTCATGAGAAGAATACTATGAAGAGGATAAGAGAGAGACCTAATTGGAGGGAGTTGTGTTAAGAATAGTACTTGTAGAATTGTAGGCATGGAAGAATTCCCCGTGACTCTTCCAGCCAAACTCCAAACTCCAATGGTCCCTCTATTGCCCAATTCCTGCCTAGAGACAAGAAATTAACCATAGCCATCTATTCATGGAAGGAAAGGGAGTGTTTTCACATGCCATTTATCATATACATTCCAAATTCTTATTTGTCTCTTCTTATTCTTTCTAATTAAGATTCTTCTAATCAAATACGAAACAGAACTTGATAATTGGAAGATTTAGCTATTCCGGTGTGGGATCATTATTGGGTTGTTGCTCAGGAATTCAATTGGTATGCTTGTGATAAGATGTATTGGTGGACGTAGAAAACAATATTATTATTTACTTCCGTCAAGTTTTGTCGTTTGGTGTGGAAATGCTGAGAAAGAATCTGCAGAGAGCATGTTGACTTGACAGGAGAAGTTTCATCAATGCTTAAAAATTATAGTGAAGATTTAAAGACTGGCGGTGTGAAGCCATGAAGGAAGCAGATCCTTGACTTCAAGACCTGAAGCATTTCTGCATGAATTAAGGTGATGATGCACATGAGTGACAGATGAAAATGAATTGAAGAGTGGCTGTTCTATTGCAAGTAGAAGCCATGTCTATGTGGGTATGCTTAGCTTGACTATAATTCAGCTGTAGGTAATACAGTGTGTGATTTTGTTTGGTATTGATAAAGAGCCAAGTTGTGCTATTGTTCATGAGGCTGTCATGAAAAGGACACTACCCTTTTGTTGTTAGCAACTTGGACCCCTTCGGCCTTCTTGTCAGAATGATAAAGCTCACAGAGCTCACGGTAATGAAAGCTACAAATCAGACAGTACCTCTACAATATTTGGATTGTCAAATTTAGAATGCATAGATTGTTAAATCAAGCGCTGCTTTAAGAATGGCATTAGCCTAGTCAAGATTCCTATCTCTGGTGGGACCATAGGTTGGACATATACATTCACGCATCTTTGTAATAAAATTATAACATGAAAAACAATATACCCTAGCCTTTCAAGGTATTAATTTTATTGGTTTATTTATTTTCCTGTTCATATATACATACTACATACACAAATACATCAATCAAAACAAGTCGAAGCAGGAGCAGAAGTAGAAGTAGAAGTAGATTAGTGGAAGCCTGAATAAATTAATCATAATACAACTTTTCAGTAACAAAGGAACAAACTCTACTCCTTTAAATCTCTTCCTACATGTTTTCAACCACTATATTATATAATCCGTGAACATGTCTACGTTCTGAGATAATGAATTCTGTAATGACTTCGAGAAAAAATATACATTATAGCCTTTTTTTCCCCTCTTATTGTCATTATTTATGATCACAACCTTGCCTAATATTATGCTCCACAAGCCAGCAAGTATGGACTCTAGGCCACTGCAATTTGGACTTTGTAGAGCCTACATGGCATCTTCTTCTGGTTGAACTGACCCAGTGTTGGAGAATCTATGAGACATTGGCATAGAGTGTGGGCTACCATTACAAATAAAATAAAATAAGAAAACTGACAAAAGCCAAGGCTGTAGGAACGAATCCATAAATTTTTTTAGTGAGGTCAAAGTTTTAATGGGGACAAAATTTTGATGGAAGCAAAATTTTATTTTTTTATGAGATCAAAACTTAAAATAATAATTTTTTATATGAAATTTTTTAAAGGCAGTGTCTTTGGAATTGAAATACAAAGTTACAAAAACTCTCCAAACAAACACTGAACAGTACTAGCTTATACACATTACACGTAAAACTTCTTCAACTTAAGCATTTCTACTACCAAAGACTAAACCAATCCTTAATACTGAAACAAAATAAGAAAAAAAAGGCACCATAACTATTTGATTGTAATGAATATCATTCCTTATGAAATGAAAAATCTACATTTGTCCACTTAACTAATACACTATATAAAATTTTACATTTATGAGAAATTATGTGATTTGTTAAAAAAGGATAAGGAAATTGTATTAATAGGCAAAGGTAAAACATTCAGGTTGGCAAGAACCAAAATTCTAAGGCCAAAAAAAAAAAAGCAATGAAATCCTAAAGAGAATTCATCATCAGTAAAATGATACATAATTGAAATATAGTATCTTAAGCCTTCTAACCTATCCTTGAAAACTTAGTAGTGAGATTGAGAGGCATTAAGTTCATATATCCTGATTTATAATGAAGGAAACCAACTAGCTTACTGTCTAGATCGAAGCTAACTCTTTACTCATTATGTGTTGGATATTTGAGATAAAATGATTTGTCTGAACCAATATGTAGGAGCTTGGGATGTTACTTGAATAGATTAGGATTTGGGTTGGAAGATCCTTGAGTTCCTTTCTTTCTATAATGTATAAACTCCACACTTAAAATAAGCTTAAAGACTATGTTGTCTCCTTTATGTGTGAATCTAACAAGTTCAATCCAAGAGATGAATTGTTCCCATTAGTTAATAAGGAAATAAAGTTTGCACATCTTAAGATTGGAGAAGCTACAAAAATCCAAGAAATGGCTGATGTTTTCTTAGATTTTACCACGTATGTAGTACATCAGACTTGTCTAGATTCTACCTAACTTAGTGCCTGTTTGGATGGGCTTATATTAGTAGAGCTTTTAGCAGTAGAGCTTTTGTCAGTACAACTTTTCTAAAAAGAGTTTTTCTAAGAAGTTAGTTGACTGTTTGACTGTTATTGAAAAAAGAATTTTTTTAAAAGAGCTTCATACAATTGAATATTTGGCAACATAAAAATAAAAAACACTTTTAATTTTAACTATATTTTATTTTGTAATAAAATTATTTATACATATAAATATTATTTAAAATATGTTAAAAATA
>JAOTIZ010000202.1:20195085-20212679 GCA_027123425.1 Erythroxylum panamense
CTTAATTTCATCAAATTTCCTTAAATTCATAAATTGTCTCACCAATTTCTTTCTCATTTAAATTCATTTTAGTATTTTTATTTTTCATCAAAAGTTCGAGGTCCAACATTCTATCCAGAAATTCAACATCTTAGAGGCTGAATCACAATTCAAATTTTTCATATGATTTATAGCTCTATCTCTCTAGTTTACTTCAAATAAAAAATCATCTCATTTGTAATCCTATATATCTAGACAATCAAAATATTGAGGGGTGTTCAGTAAAACAACACTAGTTCATACCATTGCAACAGATTCTCTCACTTTCGTTCAATCATTTACACAATCTTTCTCACTTCAGACCATCATCTTACAATTTTTTTTCAACTCAAAAACTATTCTTTTAGTTATCTCTAAACACTCACATATTCACGTACACTCATATATATATATATATTCACAGTGAAGAGAAATAGAGTATATCATAATATCATCCTTTTCACATTCTCTATTTTTCTTCTCAACTTTCAATTAAACACTCATTCTCATCTCAAACCATTATTTTACAACTACCCTTCAACTCAAACACCACGTTTTTTATCATCTCCAAGAAACTCATCCACTCACGTATAAACATGCATATATATAAACATGTACAGTGAAAAACATAGCATGACAACATATCACCTTTTTCATACAACAATTTTTATACTAATCCCATACACCATTTCGTTTCTATTTCAAACTCCAAAAATTATTTCTACCTCACTTGATCACTAATAGTCCATAAAATACTAAATAACACTATATCCATCTTTTTTTTCATCCCATTTTCACAGTAACCATGTATATACACGAAAATTCCATGTTCATGCGGATGACATTGATTCATCAAATTTATTTCATAAATCTATAACTCTAAATGATTTATTCAATACTTACTTGTTAAAAACTCCAAGATCTTCAAAATCTCACTCAACCCTAGCTCCCAAGCATCCCTACGTTCTTCATCTTCTAATGGTGGTAAGGTTGGCTTCTTAAATGACAAAGTGAAGAAGAAGATGATGATAGCAAAGTGATGGTGGTAAATAGAGGCAAGAACAAGCTCCAATGTTGGTGAGGTGAGAAGAGAATGTCATAGATAAAGAAGATGAGTAGAGAAATTACAAAAGATGAGAGTAAGTGAGTAAGGTAAAAGCCAATTAAAATGAGATAGTATTTAATTTTGGAACAATTTCGTGGGTTATTGCCACATGTCCCCTTTTTGTGGTCTCTCTTAGGTCTTTTATTAACTAGTCCATTTGTCTCCAATTCACTCCAATTGCCTCCCAATTTTCAATAAAACTTGTCAATAATTCATAAGTCATTTATAAAAAAATTTCATTGCCATTGGATAGTAATTTCTACTACCTTTTTAACAATTGTTTTGCCACTTGGCATTTTTTCTAGTCCGAAAGTACCCCAAATTTTCAAAAATTTTCCTAAAATTCTCCAAAATTTCTAAATCAACCATTTCACTTTCCAAATCAATTTTCAATACTAACAAACCAAAATTCTCAATAATAATCACATTTATAAATAATTATACCTGAAATGTCAATGAAAGCATGCACAGTCATGTCAATGAGCAACATTTCACTATTTGCTTGTATGCGTATGCCATATTATGCATGAGCATGAAATATATTTCTTACTTTCTCAGCAATTTCCCTCATTTATTATTTTTGCCTTAAAGGGGTAACGGGATGTTACAAGAAAGGACTCTACATTTAGCCTACATTTGGAAACCCAAAAGAGAGAGAAAAGAAGAAGAGGAAAAAGAGGAGGGTTCCGATGCCGAAGCTTCCTGGAATATGAAATCACCTGATGTCACTGTTTTCTTGAATCGTCCAACCTAAGTTTCATTTCCTCCCTATTTTACTTTTTATTCATTTAATGTGTAAGACTGAGATGAGTTGTATGGTAATAGATTTTGATTTGATAACAGTGTTCTAACTTTTCCTTCTGGATTTTATTTATATTTAATGTTAATGTAGTTGAATTATGTTTATTTGATTTGGTTGTTGTGATTGATTAATGTATTTTGCATGTTTCAGTAACAAATCAAGAGGGTGAGCCAGATAAAAATGATTAGATTAGATTAACAAGAGTTAGGCGATCTAATTGACCATTTAATCAACCTAGTAGGTAATTTCCTAGAGAGAGATCTCGTGTGAGACTCGATTGTTTATTAGAGAGCCTTAGAACTAATTAGAATTGTGGGTAATTTGTGAATTGAGAGATTGTAAGTCCATAATTCGATTAGGATTTACAATTTAGGAAATGGTTAAAACTTGAAAGAAAGTAATCAACCCTACAATTGTTGAGAACTGACAACCCATAAACACAAAAATGGCTATATTAGCATTAATGATAGTTAAAAATCTCCTCACTCATAACTTGATTAATTCTCTTGACAAACTTCCATTGTTACATTATTTGTTCATTGCTAGTTTGTTTGATTTAGTTTGCTTTTCATTTTATTATTTGAATTTGAGTCTTAAACAAAGCATAACCTGAATTAAGTGATACCTAAGCACAATCTCTATGGGACAATATCTTATTTTTACTATAAGTAATAACCAATATACTTGCATTTTTTTGCGTAAAACAAGTAGTTTATTTTTGCAATCAACAAGTTTTTAACACCGTTGCCAGGGATTGTTTTGTTTAACATCTTATTTAGTTTAGGTGGCTTTGATTTAAGAGTTTTTAATACTTTTCCATGCGTTTTTATAGGTGAATGAACACAAGGAGCACTAGAAGGTCTAACAAGCTTGGTGAAGAAGAGTTTTCAAATATTACAAGGCATGAAAGAGAGATAAAAAGAGCTAAGCATCAAGACAAAACAAAAAGGAATATGGCAGAAGAAGGAGAGCAAAGAGGAGCTGAGAGGACATTGATGGACTTTATGAGGCCAAGTTTCAGTCCTCAAGGAGTTGCAAGGCCAGCAATTCAAACTAATAATTTTGAGATCAGGTTAGCACTCCTCAACATACTTTAGAGCAGTGAGTAATTTTATAGGTTGTCCAACGAAGATTCCAACACCCATTTTGCAAATTTCTTAAAGATTTGTGATACCTTCAGGTTTAATGGGATGTCTGATGATTCTGTAAGGTTAAGATTGTTTTCTTTTACCTTGAGGGATTAGGCAAAGGAATGATATAATTCACTTAGTACAAGTCAAATCACTACTTGGAAATAGCTAGCCTAAGCCTTCCTAACTAAGTACTTCTTGTTGGCCAAGACAACAAAAATTATCAAAGAGATCACAAACTTTCAAAAAAGTGATGGAGATTCATTGTATGAAGCCTAAGAGAGATTTAAGGAATTACGAAGGAGTTGCCCCCATCACAACCTTCTGAGGAAATTTCTTTTGTAAACATTCTACAATGGTGTAACTCAGAACACAAGAGGAACAATAGTTGCAGCTGTAAGAAGGTCTTTGATGAGGAAAACCATTTATGCAACTCATGACCTTTTGGAAGAGTTGGAGAGTAACAGTTGTATGTGGCTAAATGAAAGGAATAGACAAGGGTCTAAGGAGAAAAAATAAATGATTCCACTTGACTCGGTCATAGCCTTGCAAGCACAAATTGCTACCCTCACCAAGTAGTTAAGTAACATGGAAGGAGCTTCTCCATACATAGTCATGACCATGTAATTACAATGTGAATTATGTGGGCAGGATAACCATGGCACAGTTGAATGTTTTTTGCTAGGAACGAGTGGTACAGAACAAGTAAATTACTTAGGTCAGCAACAACGGGGTAACAATCTATACTCTAATACATACAATCCTGGGTGAGAAAATCACTCAAATTTTTCTTAAGGTACTAACATTGCAGGTGGCCATGTGAGAGCATAAGGACCTCCTGGATTTTAGCAAGAACGACTTGGGTATTTGGAGAACAAAATGGACAAGTTAATAGACATATTAGGTTCAAAGTTCTCAAGCCAAGAGGAAGGTTAAAGAAGATAAGAAGAGAGTCAGAAGAGAATAGAGGCAAAGTTTGACCAGATTGTGAAGAACTACGCTTCATTCATCCATAACTTGGAGGTACAGGTAAGTCAACTTGCTAATGCTTTATCTTCTAGGAATGCAGGAAGCTTACTAAGTGACACTAAGGTCAATACAAGGGAATAACTCAAGGTGATCATACTTAGGAGTGACAAGCAATTGTAGGAGCCAAGTGTTCAATAAAATAGTCAACAAAAGGAAAATGTATAAGAGAAAGAAGAAGAGAAGCCATATGTGCCTCAGATTTCATATCCGTAGAGGGTGAGACAACATCAAGTCGACACTCAATTTTCCAAATTTTTAGAGAAGTTAAAGAAACTTTAGATTAATTTGTCTTTGATGGAAGCATTGGAGTGTATGCCTAAATATGTAAAGTTTCTCAAAGACATATTGACACATAAACGCACTTGGGAGGACAATCAGACAGTGACCTTGACGAAGAACTGTAGTTCGGTCATCACAAGCACAATGTCTTCAAAACTACAAGATCCTGGGAGTTTTACTATTTCATATGTCATTGCTGATTTTGAATTTTCTAAATGCTTATGTGATTTAGGCGCAGGTATTAACTTGATGCCTTTGTCTATTTTTAGGAAATTGGGGCTACGAGACGTCAAGCCAACATCCATGCTTATCTAACTTGCGGATCAATCCATCAAAAGGCTATTTAGGGTAGTAGAAGACGTTATGGAAAAAGTGGATAAATTTATAATTCTTGTTGTTTTTGTTGTGTTTGATTTTGAAGAACATAGGAATTGTCCATTGATTTTGGGTAGGCCCTGTATGAATACTGGTAGGGCATCAGTTGATGTGCACAAAAGAAAACTGGTTTTGAGAATTGGTAATGAGCAGGTTGAATTCAATATAACTAAATCTTTGAAGAAGCTGGTGGATGAAAGTGCTTGTATGAAGATTGATGTTATGGATGATTGTGTGAAGGAGGTTGAAAAGGAAGTTGAGAAAGTCGTTGAAGTGCATAAGGATGAGAGTACGAGTGAAGAGGAAATGTGTTAGGAGGGTGAGCAAGAGAAGTTAGAGAGAGTGAATCCACCAATACCACCCTCCGTTATGAAGCTCCCTACTGTAGAGCTAAAACCCTTACCTTCTCACCTGAGATACACATTTTTAGGTAAAGGCCAGACCTTACTCATCATCATTTCCAATCAATTGGATGTTAAGCAAGAAGAGAAAATGGTAGAGACCATTAAGAAGAGGATGAGACCCATGGGGTGACAAATTTATGATATTAGGGAGATTAACCCCAATGTAGTAATACATAGGATTAACCTTGAAGAATGATGCAAGGCTATATGTAGTAGCACGACACTTGAGTTGGCCAAAGTTTTAGAGATTGCATGCTTTAATCTTTGTAAAAATGAAGTGATAGAATTTTATTTGTTCTATTTGGTCTTTGCTTGAGGATAAGCAAAAGTTTAAGTGTAGAGATGTTGATAGGTGTAGATTGTATTGTACTTTTATAGGTAATTTTATTGTGTTTAATTATTAATTTGATTGTTTAGTGTGTGTTTATGTGAAGAAATTGTGATAGTTAATAAATATTTGAGTTTTAAGTGTTCTTTGGGTGAGAACATATTTTTGAGTTTCAATTTTATATATTGGAGTTGTGATGATGAGTTTATTAGTGTTTTAAGGCATTTAGACAAGTTTAGGAGGAGACTCGAACCAAAACACAATCCCACTATCATAACAGGCAAATCAGGATTGTGACAGAAACACCATCACAGGCCCACGATCGTGGTAGAAGCTCAAGCATAGGGCGACAATCGTGACAAAGAGCTGATAAACAGGCCACGATCATGCACTAAGGGTCATGATCGTGGCCTGGTATAGACAAATGCGAGGTCACTTTCAAATTCGAGTTTTTGAGGGATATTTCGGACATTTCGAACCCCAGAAAGACACTTGGGTTACCTTATTTGGAAAACACTATAAAATTATTAGGAAGTAACCTTAAAAAGGACTTTACATTCAACCTAAATTTGGAAACCCAAAAGAGAGAGAGAAAGAAGAGAGAGAAAAAAAAAGAAGAGCTAAAGCTTCCTAGAATAGGTGATCTTCCGACGCTGCTGCTTTCCTAAATTGTCCAACCTAAGTTTCATTTCCTCCTCATTTCCCTTTTTATTCATTTAATGTGTAAGATTGATATGGGTGTAAGGATAGGAATTTTGAGTTGCTAATGATGTTCTAACTTTTCCTTCCAGAGTTTACTTCTGTTTAATGTTATTTTATTTGAATTGTGTTTATTTGAATTACAGGTTATGATTGATTAATATATTTGCATGTTTTAGTAACAAACTGAGAGGATGAGCCAGATAAAAATGATTATATTGGATTAATGAGAGTTAGGCGATCTAATCATTCACTTAATCAATCTAGTCGATAACTTCATAGAGAGATCTCATACGAGAACTAATTGTTTATTAAAGAGCTTTAGAACTTATTAGAATTGTGAGTAATTTGTGAATTAAGAGATTGTAAGTCCATAACTCGATTAGGGTTTACAATTTAGGGAATGGTTATAACTCGAGAGAGAGTAATCAACCCTATGATCATCTAGAACCAACACCCCATAAACATATAAATGGCTATATTAGCATTAATGATAGGTAAAATCTCCTCTCTCATAACTTGATTAATTCTCTTAACAGAATTCCATTGTTACATTATTTTTCATTGCTAGTTAGTTCGATTTGTTTGCTTTTTAGTTTATTATTGGAATTTGAGTCTTAAACAAAGCACAACTTGAATTAAGTGGTGCCTAAATACAATCTCTGTGGGATGATATATTATTCTTACTACAAGTAACGACCATATACTTGTAATTTTTAGCATAAAACAAGTAGTTTATTTTTACAGTCAGTAACTAGAGAGATAGATTTTTGACAAGGAGGATTGAAGGATTGAGGAAACAAAAGTTGTAGAGATAAAGGAAGAAAAGCAATTAAAACCTATTGAAGAATCTCCTAAATTGGAACTTAAAACTCTCCCTTCACATCTACATATGTTATTCTTAAACAAAATTCTAAGTCTGTAATTGTTTCTGCTTTCTCTAATAAGTGAAAAAGAGGACAAGCTATTGAATGCCCTTAGAAACCACAGAAGTGCCTTAGGATGGACTATTGAAGATATAAAAGGGATAAGTCATTCGATTTGCATGCACAAAATATTAATGGAGGACAATTGCAAATTGGTGATCAAACCCCAAAGGAGGCTAATCCTAAGATGCAATAAGTGGTAAAGAAAGAAGTTGCAAAGCTACTCGATGCATGTACGATCTTTTCTATTTCTAATAGTGAGTAGACTAGTCATATGCATGTTGTTCCTAAAAAAAGTGGTATGACTGTATTAGCTAATGAAAATAATGAATTAATTCCTACAAGAACTGTGACTGGATGGCATATGTGCATACATTATATGAAGCTTAATGATTCCACTAGGAAAGACCATTATCTTTTGCCTTCTGTAGATCAAATGTTTGAAAGAATTGTTGGCTTTAAAGATTACTGTTTCCGATATGGATATTCGGGTTATAATTCAATTCCTATTGCACCTAAAGATCAAGAAAAAATCACGTTTACATGCCCTTATGGTTCTTTTGCTTATAGGCATATGCCTTTTGGTCTTTGTAATGCATCTTTTTCTTTTCAACGTTACTTGATTGCCATTTTTCATGACATGATTGAAAAGTTTTTTAAAATTTTTATGGATGATTTTACATTTTTTGGTCAATCTTTTAATAATTGTTTGCATAATTTGAAGTTAGTTTTGCAACGTTGTGAAAAGACTAACCTTGTGCTTAATTAGGAAAAATATCTCTTTATGGTTAAAGAAGGTATAGTCTTAGGTCACAAAATTTCTTCTAAAGGTATTGAAGTTGATAAGGCTAAATTTGAATTGATTAAAAAATTACCACCACCTACATTTGTTAAGGGAATCCAAACTTTTCTAAGACATGTAGGTTTTTATAGATTATTTATAAAAGATTTTTCAAAAATTACAAAACCACTTTCAAATCTTTTGATGAAAGACACTAAGTTCAATTTTTCTAATGAGTGTTTAAATGCTTTTATTGTGTTGAAAGAATGTTTAGTGTTTGCATCTATTATAACATCACCATAATTGGTCAAAGCTTTTTGAATTAATGTGTAACGCTAGTGATTATGCTATAGGGGCAGCATTTAGGCAATGAAAAGATAAATTTTTTAGGCCAATATATTATGCTAATCGTACACTTAATGAAGCTCAAATTAAATATGCTACAATTGAAAAAGAGCTACTAGTAATTATGTTTGCTTTTGACAAGTATCGATCATATTTAATTGGGTCTAAAGTTATTGTTTTTATTGACCATTTTACTTTAAGATATCTTTTTGCAAAGAAAGAAGTCAAACCTAGATTATTACGACGGATTCTCACTTACAAGAATTTGATCTTGAAATAAAAGATCGAAAGGGAAGTGAAAACCAAGTGGCTGATCATCTCTCAAGGATTAAAAAGATGTGTGGAGGAGACAAAAATAAAAGAGGAGTTTCCTAAGGAAACAATTTTCTCTATGTCCATTCCTAGTTTAATTTCAGCAATTAATAAATTACCATGGTTTGCAAATTTTGCTAATTATTTGGCAAGTAATCTATTCCACGGCACCTCACTTACCAACAAAGAAAGAAGTTCTTTATAGATGTCAAGTATTATTTTTAAGAGGAACCATATCTATTTAAATGGTGTGTTGATGGAATGGTGAGAAGGTGCGTCCCTAAAGAAGAGTTTCAAAGCATTTTGGAACATTGTCATTCATCAGAAGTTGGAGGCCATTATGTAGCAAATCGAACAGTAGTAAAAGTGCTACAATCAGGTTTTTTCTGGCCTACTCTCTTTAAAGATGCTTATGCATTTGTTTTCTCTTATGATAGTTGTCAACAAACTGGGAATATTTCTAAAAGAGATGAGATGTCTCACACCAACATTTTGATTTATGAAATTTTTTATGTACGAGAAATTGACTTTATGGGACCATTTCCTCCTTCACTTGGTAATTTATACATTTTAGTAGCAATTGATTATGTTTTTAAGTGGGTTGAGGCTACACTTACACACACTAATGATGCTAAAGTTGTGTTACAATTTATACGAAAACACATTTTCACTAGATTTGGCACACCTAAAACAATAATTAGTAATAAAGGGACTCATTTCACAAATAAACAAATTTCAATTCTGCTTTGGAAATATAGGGTGCATCACAAAAATGATACATCATATCATCCCTAAACAAGCAGACAGGTAGAAGTGTCAAATAGGAAACTAAAAGAAATTTTGAAAAAGACTGCTAGAAAAGATTAGGCTATTAAATTTGATGATACATTGTGGGCTTATCGAATTGCATTTAAAACTCTTATAGGTATGCCAGTTTATAGGTTAGTTTTTGGTAAAGCATGTCATCTTCCTATTGAGTTAGAGCATCGTGCATATTGGGCAACTAAATTTTTGAATTTTGATATAAAGTTCGTACGAGAAAGACATTTGTTGCAACTTAATAAGTTAGATGAATTTAAAGAGAATGCTTATGAGAATGCTAAAATTTATAAAGAATAGACTAAGAAGTGGCATAACAAGCACATAAAAGACAAAGAATTTCAGCTGGGTCAGCAAGTCTTGTTGTACAATAGCCATCTGCAACTTTTTCTGAGCAAATTGAAGTCTAGGTGATCTGGTCCTTACCGAGTAGTTAACACTTCACCTTTTGGTGCGATTGAAATTTTGAATGAAAAGAACAATGAAAGATTCAAGGTTAATGGATAACAACTTAAACATTACATGTTGGGCGACTATCTGCAGCAACCGCCTTCCAAACACTTGGAAGAACCATGAAAAGAGAGAGAAAGTTGAGCTAATGACTATAACTTAGAACTATATGTTTGTTTTTTCCCCCCTTTTGAATTAAGTTATTAGGTTAAAGTTATCGTTTTTCTTTTAGGAATCCTTCCCCACCCAAAACATGAGTGACACCTAGGGAAGTTTCCTTACTCCATCTTTGTATTATTTCTCTAACATTGGGGACAATATTTTCTTTTAAGTTTGGGAGTGGGAAATTTCCTTAAAATTTTAGTTTTTAGTTTAAAACTCAAGTTTATTGAAAATCTTTTGAAAAGAAAAACATGTCCTCGAGCTTAATTTTTGTGATAAACTTCAATGCTTTAGGATGATATATGATTGCTAAAGAATATAAACTAGGAAAAATGCTTAATAGTGTTTCAATGTTATACATAAGCTAAAATTGTTTTTTTTTAACGTACAAATTTGATTTTGATCCATAATTGATATTACTTTGAGATTATTGGAAACAAGTTATGTGAATTTTGTTTTTGCAAATTAATATATTTGACTAACTCCTAGAACCTACTTGAGGGCCACTTAAGGCAAAATAACTTATTTGGGACCTTATTAAAGAAGTAATTTCGACCATGTTTGATCCTTTGAGCCTTTCTAGCCTATCATATATTAAATATCATCACTAGTATCCCCATTAAGCCTTTATTCATAGTTATGAGCCTTTTTGTTATTCTTTCATAGCTTATAATATCCTAACCTTGAACCTGCATATTTATAACTTAACCTGTGAGAAAACTAATTCGGTCATGTAAAAGCATTCAAAGCTATGAGAGGGAGCATAAAGGTGGAGGTAATTTGAGAGGTTAGGTAAGTGAGGAGAGTATGACATTTTTCTCAACCAAAAATCTATATAACGGCCTAAGTTTTGGGGTAGAAAATGTAATTACAACCACATTTTGGAGAGGTGAGCAACTCACTACACAATCTTTATGGAATTTGTTGTCTTTATTGGAATTTGAAAAAAAGAAAAAGATCCCAAGTTCAAAGTAAAAATCTTAGGCAATTTTTGAGTGAATGTTGAGTAAAGAGAGTAAAACATGGATAAAAAATTGAGTCTAAGAGAGGAAATAAGGATTTAATCGAAAAGGGTGGTAAGGTTTATAAGGAAAATGGTGAGAGAGTCATTATTGAGCATAGGAATGAAAGTTTTAGTGTTGTGAAGTGACCAAAAATGTGTTTTCTCACTTTGAATACCCCATTCCTTCCTTCGTTTCCACCTGTTACCCTTGACCTTAACAGTACAAGCTTATTTAAGTCCTAATGATCTTTGAGATGGTCTTGAATCAACATTAGTGGAGATTGGTGCAAAAAGCAAGCCTATGGGAATTAGATTGGCAATTTGCCTTCCATATAGCTTGTTTGCATAACACTATCCAAGAAACTAAGTAGTGACTTGATTGGTTAAACATGATTAGGATGATGAGAAGAAGACATGGTTTTCGTTTATACCAAAAAAAATGTTGCAATATCATGTAGAGTCTTTGTGTTATATTGCTAATGCAATTTTTGAGAATTTAGAAGAAGTTTATCCATTTTATAATTTTTTTGTTTGCTCGAGGACGAACAAACCCTAAGTTTAGGGTAGTTTGATGCCTAAAAATTCTGCATCAATATTTAGTATGTTTTCTCAATCCTAGCATGAAATTGTACCCTATTTTGTTAATTTAAACTTCTAATTTGTTGCTTAATTAGTTTTATTTTATTTTGCAGAAGCTAAAATGTAGGAATTTTTGAGCTAAAAAAGGAAGGATTAAACAGATATGGTTAAATACTAATTCTATATGCAAATGACTCCAAAATAAGCATACAAAACTCTTCTAAATCAAGAAAAAAAATCTTCCTAATCTAAACAAGGCAAGGATGCTACGAATTATGCAGTATAAAAAAGGCCTACCAAATATCAAAGAAAACAACATGCACAACCTGCATTTAAGAGAAAAGGCTAAAAGGGGATTATCCTAATGACGAATTTGCTTTATATTACTTCCATCATGTTTTGTCTAAATTTATTACCAATTGTGTTTTGTTTACAAACATGTTAGCTCTTTTTAGTACCAAAGGGAGGCTAAACCGAACCCCACTCGGCCATGATTTGATTGTTTAATTGTTATCTTTCAATATATGAATTTATACTTTATTTTGTTTTTAATGTTTCTTTGATTTTATAGATGTTCATTAAAGCAACCTAAAGCATAGACCTTTAATTGATACACGTATGAGATTCTTACATGAATTGATTATTAGATCTTGATAAAACATGGCTAGAATTACTAAGACAATCTAAAATATTAGACTCTTAGATAATTTTGACAATGATATTACATGAGTTTTATTGATTTTTAATCCATCCAGATAATTTTGATTGATTACATAATTTGAAAAATTGGATATTTGATGTCAAAAATGCCTAAATAGTTAATTAAAACTTAAAAGATGTCTGATTTTTTTGGGAAAAACTACACAAATTTATGTAAAGAAAGTATGTTTAAAACTTTTCATGGTAGAGGAGGTGAGGGAAAGCTAAACTTTGGTCCGCTTTTAGTAAATTAATTATTTCTTTAAGTATTTTTGTATAGCTATTAATTTTTAGTCAATAACTTCATAACTGACAGGAGCTAAAGGTGTGACTTTGAGTGTTCGTAATCAATCCTCCTGAAAACAATATCTAATCTGCTATACTATAATTCTAATGCACTTGCTAGGTGAAAGTTTAGCTCGTATCTGTATCCATTGCACAATTAGCGTAAAGTGGCTATTGGCATGAGCAACAAGAATTATGAACAACCAACAACTTCAAGCATCAATACCTGAATTCCTTGTACATTTGGCTAGAACTTTATACACCTAATAACAAGAATTTTCAAATATGGCAACACTTCAAAAAAAATGTATCTTCTTGGTAGCTGCTAATGTTTCAAAGCACGTGTGCATCATATCAACTCAGGAACTTTTTATTCCTAGACCATGCATGAAGGATTCATGCAATCATTAAGAATGGACATCTCAAGAATCCATACTATCTATCCTACTTTATTTTCAAACTCACCATCCACTTCACATCCAAACGATTTAGATGAAAATAAAAGTGGGTAAGACTGGAAGATGGTGCTTCCAATTGAATAGGAATACAGGATAGAGTAGTTAAAAGGTGAATTGACGCGTATTTCTAGTCAATAACAACAATTAAAACAACTACAAAGCAGACAGAGCGACTCAAAGAAAAATGTTTCCATAAAATGTAAAATCAGTAAATTTATAAAGTATTAGGGAAAGTTGTAAAAAACTAGTCTAGAGGACCACAGCAAATAATGAGTTACAGAAACTTGTTGCAGGCATATTAAAAAGTCAAGTACCAATTTAAGTCTTGCACAAGATGGTACGATGCTACAAGTTAATTGATGAATATTGGTTAATAGGCATGCTTGGCTCTTGCAAGGGTTCAAACAGAAGGACGTTGTCATACAATGCCACACAGGATCCAGCACTGTACCTTCCGATTCAACACAAAATCTAATCCCAAATAAACTAAAAGCAAAGCCACATCACAAAGGAAAACGGCAATGGATTTGGTAGCCAATCATAACAAATCTTTTTGAGGACCTCTAATATTTACCAATACCTACTATCACAAGGAAATCATAAAGAAAGTAGAAATACAAACAAACAAGAGCATAAGCCTGTAAAGTAGGCAGATTAGCACGTAGGATTCAACATAAAAGCATAAAAACAAAAAATAATTAGCTGGAGAAGAATACTAAACATACTATCAATTACACATAGCTGGAACAAAAAAAGCTGAAATGAGACACAAACAATAATAGAAAACAAACAATAAACACGCCCAAGAATTTGACTGATGAGAATAGAAAAAGAAGCCTGCTCAAAACTGAAGAAGGCAAGCACGTTAAAAAGATTTACACAGTAAATAAGAAATTGAACCAGGAAAATTATTCTAAATAACCATAGTAGGACCTTAATTGTATAGTTCTAGATAAAAAGCAAGACAAATAAAAAAAATAAAATAAACATTAGGAGCAAACACAAATCACTGAACCTTATGCTGATCCAAGATTCTGTAGTTTGATACAGCTAGGAGTAGGCAGATTTCTATTCCAGCTACGTCTCTGGACTTCTATATGACAATAACGCCAAAGCATTTTTCTATAGTCTTTAGTCACAGTATTCTCAATATCTTCTCGAGCAGGACTTCCAGGAGGAAATCTTTCATCAAAGGCCAATGATTTGACAAAATATTCAATGCCATATTTCTCGGTTGTCTTCAGAATCTGATAAGCATAATTTTTATGCAAAGAATAATTGGGCTCTGAGGTGGGTAGATAAGCAAGCACCAAAATCAACAACACTGGTAAAATTTGTAGGAGAAGGATCAGGTAGGGTCCTCTATGAAATCCCTCTCTCTCATGGCTTGCCATTCCTCTACTCCTATAGGTATTACGGGCCCTGAACTTTTCTGCCTGACCAAAAAATGACCTGAATATCTCGTCTGGATCCATATCATTTTCATAGAAATCATGCACATGTCTCCTCCTCTTCGGTCTCCTAACATTGTAGGTTTGCTTATTCTCAAACTCCTCAATTAAACCCATCTGATCATATCGCCTCCTCGAATCAGTATCACTCAAGCACTTAAAAGCATTGGAAACTTTCTTAAATGCTTCATCAGATCCTGGAGCCATGTTCTTATCTGGATGAACTCTTAATGACAGTTTCTTGTAAGCCTTCCTAATCTCCTCAACCGAACAAGTCTTTTCCACTCCAAGAATCGCATAGTAATCCTTATTCCTGTTAATCCGTCTAACCAATTGAGCATGTTCTTCAGTGTAACTACGACCCCCATTTACATCATCAACGCATCTCGCTGAACCAGCCTTCTTTCTCTCATCACCATTAACAGATCCTTTTTCACCCACAGATGAAGCACTCGTCCCCAACTCAACCCTCTCACAAGCAGCTAAAAGTTCATCAACCACTATTTCTCGATTAAGCCGTTGTGCAATTTTAATGAATTTCAGTGCACGCTCTTTGTTATGAGATGCAATAGCTTCTTCAGCTATAAGTACGCATTTTAAAGCTTCATCTTTGTTACCATCCATGATTTCATTCCCTTATATTTGGTAAATAAAAAAGTACCCAGTTCAAAATTTCAATCAAAATCCAACTTAGAAAGAGAATAAGCGATCACGTTAGTTTAAGAATGAGATTTTTTTCTAACCCACAAAATTTCCATACGCGGAAGACATGATGATCGGAAGAAACATACCAGAACAAAGCTGTAACCTGAACGAAAACAAGACGCAGTTAGGACGGAGACAAGCAAGTCACAACCAACTGGACAGTTACAACCCTATCAAATATCGACAATTGCAAAAAGAAAATCCATCAATCTGAGCTGAAATTTAATTTTTCACTTTCAAGTTTCAAGGATACAGAGATTTTTGATCGAGATTGGAAAAACTAAAATCCTGGCAATTACCTCGTACAGAGTCTGGTCTCTAGCCTTCACAGAGACAACAAAGAAGACCCAATGGACACGCATTCTTTGGGGCAATTTATCCGTGTTTGCATAGTACGAGTGCAGTCCTCGCGGATCAAATCAAAGAGTGCCGCGTTGGATATATAAAGAACAAAATACACTCTAAGTATCAACGTAAGAAATCGACCATGCTATCAAATGGCAATATGAATTATAAAGAATATTGATTCGAATAGAAATGGATATAACTTTTATTTTTATTATATTAAACATATAAAATATTATCTTAAAAGAGATATACAAATATTGTTTATTTAATAATATATTATCAATTTTTTATTCTTTACTCATTTATTTCTTATCATACTAATTAACTAAGCACCCCTAAACTTACAAGAAGAAACTTAAAAGAGGAGAGATGTTGGATATAAAAGTTTAGAAGGTACTCCTCCTAAAATCCATATATAATAAATATGTTAAAATTTTGTTAATTAACCATTATTTTATAAGACAATTTAAATAAAATATCAGTGCTTACTATATCATAAGTATCAATTAAATTAAGAAATTAATCAAGATTTTTTTAATCTTCAATCAATTCGCCCGTTTGTAATAATAGTACATCATGTTATTCTCCAATTAAATATAAATATATATATAATTGGCTTTTATTTATGTTTTAAAATATTAAAGTAAAGATACATAAATCTCATAATATGAATTTTCATTAGATCATAGACCCATCATTGTAATTGCATACATTATTTTTTGGAAATAGGGTAAATTGAAAACATTTAAAAGAATATATGAATGATAAAATAACTTAGCCCAAGTTCTTTTATGTAGCAAAGCACCATCCATATCAATCAAAATACTTTGCAAGCTCGAATAAAAATCAAGAGTACTTCTTAAGAGAAAATATATATTAATTTACAGTTTTTTATTTAATACTTGCACTTCATTGTACCCATAATATGAGTCTTTTTATTTTATTTTTATTTTTACTTGTTAGTGCATATAATTTCTAGTCATCTCATGTATATTAAATGGTACTTCTCTATAAAAAAAGCAACATTACCCATTAATTACTAACAATAAATACTTTCATTTTATAAATTCCTCTATCTTAACAAAAATCTATTACAAAACATATAATTATATTCAATATTTTCATCATATGTTTTAGAAGAAGAAACAATTTTTCATACTCAATAAACCTTACCACTAGTGGAGGATGTAAAGTTCGTCGAATCTTTTATGATAATTGAATATTAATGTAGTGGAGGATGTGGAGGTCGTAAGAAGTATTAATGTAGTCCAAGAAAATTTAAGCTTTTAGGAGAAGAGCACCATTGATGTCATTGTAAAAGCGAATTAATAATATTGTGTCAAAGTATCAATTTCATATTTAGATCTCGTTATGTGAAGAAACTAAATCTATCTATTTATAGTAATTTTCCTAATTCCATAGTATTGGTGGTTAGAGTTAGGGATGAGCCATAGGATATGATGCATCAATTTGAGGATAACTTTCCTTCTTCGGCTTTTAATAATTTCTAAGTTACTCACTAAACAGGAAACTTTACCATAACATCGACTCCAATATTAGTGCCCAGTAAATCAAAGAACTTGATGCTATACATTACTCCACCAACATACGAAATCATATCAAGAATAATTTCATCTCTGTTGTATTTTGAGTTTTACAAATGGTATCTTACAATATAGATCATTATACATATGCTAATTTTGAGTTAAATTCTTAGTGACCCTACTACAAATGGCTTCTAGTTCATATATAGATGTGGCAGTGGTTCACTTATAGACTATCACATTGAATATTGGGTCACATTGTCTGAATAAGGAGGTAGGAACTCATGACTCATTTCCATTCATATCTCATTCCAACGTGTACAATTTTTAATACTCATTAAGTAGGCACACTTATAGTTGAAGCATTTTAGGTGGCAGCTACCGTACTTATCTCAACTCTGTTAAAGCTTTATAAAACCGAAAACAAATTAAACCAGATTCCTACTTTAATGCTTTATGTGTCGGTAACAAACTTAACCTTATACTCCCTCCGATTCATAATAAGAGTCGTTTTAGATGCATTTTAATTATTCAAAATAAGTGTCATTCTTGACTTTG
>JAOTIZ010000202.1:20229895-20243409 GCA_027123425.1 Erythroxylum panamense
TCATCTTGGTGGGTAGATTGGTCTAGGCTTGATATTGTGGTTTCTTTTGGTCATAAGAATCAATTGTAGGTTTCCTCGTGCTTTCACGCAGGGTTTTCCTTTTGGTTTAGAGAAGAGAATTGCTTCACAGGCAATCTCTAGTCTTGTAAATAACTTTATCTATTTATATAGTTTTCTGATTTACCAAAAAAGATAGGTAAAATTCTCTTTCTTTCAATTGTTAATTTCCTTCGGTTGATTCTTGGGTGTTTTGCAAATTACTTAATAATTAGTATTTTCGTTTTTGATTCTTAATTTAATTGATTGAATTAAATTTTCATATTAGTTTTGTTGCATCTTGAATTTTTGTTATTTGTTTCTGGCCTTATATTTTAGGATTAGATTAGTTCCCTCCTCGTGGGATCGACATCTTTGGTACTATACTAATGAACCGTGCACTTGCAGATTATCGATGGTTAATAATTAAAAATTACACACAACCAAACCTCATTCAAATTTTTGGCATCGTTACTACGGAAGCGATTAGTTTAGTTCTTTAGTCTAAAGCATTTTAGTTAGTTTTTAGTTTCCATTCTTTCTTTCTATTTCTGAATTTGTGCTATTACATGAACACAAGAGTTATAAAAAGTTCGAGTCTTGTAGCTAAAACTATAGAGTTAGATATTACTTAATTAGAATGATCAATTAGGAAAGCTTGGCATAAAGAAGAAGAAGAAATCGTGAAAGCAACAATGGCCAAGGAATTTCAACAAGATTTGAATCACAAAGCAAGCCAAGGCATCAACAAAGATCCCTTATGGATTTTATGAGACTAGGGTTCAATACGACTAACTAAGGAGTAGCTAGGCTACCCGTATAAGCAGCCTCTTTTGAAATTAAACCGACCCTCTCAAATATGCTTCAACATAATGTGCAATTCTATGGACTAACAAATGAAGATCCCAATACACATATAGTCAATTTCCTTGAAATCTATGATACCTTCTGGTACCATCAGATTTCGGAGGATGCAGTATCTTTTCCCTTTTATCCTAAGAGATAGAGCAAAGGCTTGGTACCACTCCATCAACCCAGCCAATGTCACCACTTAATATCAACTAATTTGTGCCTTTTTAGACAATTTTTTTCCCCTTACCAAGACTATTAAGATTATCAAGGACATTACCAACTTCCAGCAAGGTGATGAGGAATTTATCTATGAAATGTGTGAACGATACAAGGACTTGCAACGAAAATGCCCACACCATAACTTACCTAAGGAGTTATTGTTGCAAACATTCTATAATGGAGTAACCCCATATACGAGAGGCACCATTGATGTAGCTTTAGGAGGATCACTAATGAGAAAGATGGTAGATGAAGCAGAAGAGCTAATAAAGGAGATGGCGAGTAATAGCTGCCTATGGATGACCGAGCGGAGTAGACAACCCACTACCTTATGAGAACAAAAAGGAGTTGTAACTATTGATCAAATGATAGAGATGTAGGAGAAAATTAACAACTTAACTCAATAGCTCAACAATATAAAAACTTCATCCTCAGGTTCAGTAAAAGCTATGCAACTAAAGTATGAACTCTGTGGACAGATGGACCATGATACGGTGGATTGCTTCTTGATGAAGGATAATGATCTGGAGCAAGTTAGTTATATGGGAGCTCAATATGGACAAGGAGGGGGAAGCAATCCCTACTCCAACATATATAACCCTGGGTGGAAAAATCACCCTAACTTCTTTTAGACAAGCAATACTGGAGGACAATTTAGACCCCAATTCCAATAAGATAAACTAAGCTCAATGGAATCCAAGTTGGATAGGATTTTAGATAAAATTGGAGGCATGAAGGATGCGCATAAGAGATTTAAAGCAAGTTCGAGCAAGTCACTAAGAACCACACCTCTTCAATACACAATCTGGAGGTCTAAATAGGTTAACTAGTAGAGGCAATTTCAACTCAAAATGCAAGAACCCTCCTAAGAAATACCGAATCTAACCCAAATATGGAATTCCTTCCAAGAGAGCTCATGATTAAGCCAATCGAGAAACCTCGATCTCAATTTTTGTACTCTATTTTAGTTCAACAGAAGTCAAATTCAAGTAAGGTGATATGGAATTCTAAAGAGGCTGAATTAAACAATGTTAAGGACATAAAAAAATAATTACGAACGAAGCTCACATTAAGGGAATCAATCAAGAAGAAGATTAAGGAGCTTTTAGTAGAAGAAAACCCTAATATAGCACAGAAGAAAGACGACCCAGGGAATTTTACATTCCTTGCATTATCAATAGATTTAAAATAGACAGGGCATTCGCAAATTTGGGAGCAAGTATTAATATGATGCCCTACACCTTTAGTCAAAAATTAGGGTTAGAAGAGTTAAAACCCACTATGATGTTAGTGAAGACGGTGGATAGAACAATTCATCGATCATAGGGTATTATTAAGGATTTGTAAGTATAGATTGATATATTTACCTTCCCCACAGACTTCTTTGTAATGGATATTGAAGATGATGTGGGAACCCCTATGGTCTTTGGATGATCATTCTTAGCTACTACTCGCTCAGTAGTTAATATTAATGGTGGTGAACTAACTCTGAGGGTTGGAAAGCATCAAATAACCTTCACTATGTCGAAGAATGACAATAGTTCTCCCGTACTTCTAGCTAACATTAAAGAAACCAAACCTTGAGGACAAAGTAAAGAAATTGAGAATCCTGGGAATGCATTTAAAAAGAAACGATCACGGAGGAGAAGGTAAAGGAAGGTGAAGCAGAAGGAAGGTGGAACTTAGGGCATGGTAGCTCATATGCAAATTGTAAGATCAATGACTGCATTACTATTGCACAACTCATTTGAACCACCTTTAGAACAAGAAGAGCATCGAGCTACTGACATTAAAAGAAGCATTGTATAGGAGGCAACCCATGAATTGTTAATTCCATGTTATTTCCTTTGATGTTTAGATAGTTTAAATTCCATAGTTAGGTTATTTCATTCCCAAAAAAGGTCAAGAAGGCATAGGACTTCGACATAAGTTAGATGATCAAGGAAGTAAGTAAAAAAAAGAGGTGAAAGAGCTATAAAAGAGTTATAAAGGGACCTCAGGAATGTGTAGAATGAAAAAAGAAGCAAAAAAAATTAGAAAATTGGTAGAATTAATGCAGGCCACGGTTGTAGCTGGGGTAAAACTATTGACGTAATTTTTAGCTAAAATTTTACCATTTTACCCTTCCTTCATCTATTTATTCATTTCATACTTCATTTGTTCACTCACTTTCATTTTAACTTTATCTCTCTAAGTTTAAAAGCTCCAAATGCTCTCACTTATCTCTAACCAACTTCTAAATTTCCATTTTATTCCAACTTCCACCTACTTGTAGTCCATTATGTCACACATTAAGCAATTAGTAAAATGCATGCAGTCAATCATCGGGAAGAAATCAAGTCTCGAGTTGAGGGAGAAGGAATAAGCGGCAAATTTTGGAACACCCTTCCCAATCTACACAAAGGAGGAAGGTATTTGATTTCAATTCCTTAATGTTAAACAGATAGTAGTCCTAAAATAATTTGATTTTGATACGTTTGATAGGCTAGAATTACGAGATAGGGTCGAGAATCTAGCAGAAAGAATTCAGTGGAGTAAGTTTATACACTTCTAATATCCTGTCTACCAGGAGCTCACTCTCGAGTTCTTCACTTCCCTTCATTTCGAACTTAGTAACCCTAAGGAAATATGGTTTAGGTTGTAGGGACAAACTTAGGAGCTGAACATTGAAATCATGTGTGATATTTGTGATTTTCCCAAATCTTCCATTATCGATCAACATAATGATTTTCGTGCTTCTCGTTATTGGAATGAGCTCACTGAGTTGGAGCGGTTCGATGCTAATAATGTCCACAATAATATTATACAAACCCATGAGCACTTATTGTTACATAAATTTATGTGTCAAATGTCAAAAACCAACAAATGCTCAACGAAGGAACTTTTTTTATTGTGGTGTATGGATCACAATATCTCAGTGTGCACCTCCACACATGTACTGAATGCTATTTTTATGACTCTACATAAGAGGAGTAATAATTTTGGCATGGGGTACTTGGTTTTCACTATTGCTGAGTACCATGGTGTGGATTGTAGTGGTCTAATTGTCTACCTCTCTGATTTTCTAAATCATCATCACTTGTGGCGTGCTAAAATCCTAAAACCCTATAACATGGAGCTCCAGGGAATTAGCCAAAAGACTCATGTGAAGACCAAGGCTAGTCAGCTGAGTTCTAACACAACGCTACCTTAATAGCAGAAGAGTACTCAACTAGTGAGGAGTCTGAAGAGAAAGAAGACATAAAAGAACCTAGTTAGAAGAAAGTGCTTAATACAATCTCCGCCAACACCAAAGAAATTATTGACACACTTGCGGAGAACTTTAGAAGGATGAAGGAGATGACCCGCACACAATGACATTAAAGCTGGGATATACGTCGTATTCATCGATATTTCGAGGCTCAAGGTGTTCCCTTCCTGAATTATCGTGAGGAGTTTTTTAGCCCTTTTCTTTTAAATTTAGTTTTTATTTTATGTTACTTCTTTCCATGTGTGTTTTTTTAATCTCCTTCTCACATTGAGGATAATGTGTTGTTCAAGTGTGGGAAGGGTTGCATGTTTTGCTTTGAGTGTGAATTTTGCATATTGTATGATAGTTTGTTAGGTTACATACTATGAATTGTATGAATGTGTCGATGGCTGAGATGGAATGAAGTTGATTTAATTTTAAGCATCATCTATTAAGTTACAAAAAGTCATTAGCTCGCGAAATTAGTGATCTAGGTTCTTTGGCTAATATGCAAGTTATTTACGATTTAGTGTTAGATTACCACCCTATAAGTTGTCACATTCATTCATAATTTTAGGTCTTTTGACTAAAGTAGCTTTGCTAGTATTTTTTCATGAAAAAGAGTGGCTAAAGAAACAAGGTTAGCGTTAAATAATAAAAAATGTTTGTAAATTCTAAATAAATATCTATTTTAGTGGCCTTCGGGTTATGAATAGAGCTAGTAGCTAGTAGCTAGTTTAGAATGTGATGAGCCGAGTAACTAGATTGGCATGTATCACAAATGTGTGCCTTCACATCAAAAGGCTATAATGATATTCTAACTAAGAAACTTAATAAAAACATGACTTAATCAAGTAACTGGATCAACATTCATCACCAATGTTTGCCTTTATGTAACAAGACTAGATCTAAGTCCACAAAAAGCAATAAAAAATGTTTTAAATAAAACCTACCGAAATTGTAAGTAGCTTAACTTTTCATGAAAACGTACTTAGGAGTAGTTACAGAGATTGAATGACCAAATAATTATGAATGTATGTGTACAATTGAAAAGGGTGAGTAACTTGACATTGGGGTCTTGATTAATATGCATATTCAGTCCAAAGCTCCTAGACACGGATTTTGAAAGCTAATGATTTGGAATAACTTCAATGATTGTGTTTAGAATTAAACTTGTTTTATGAAATTGAAGCTATTGTCTCATTATTGCATTGTGTGCTTTGTGATTTTTTTGTTATTTGTTGTCTTTTTCACTTGAGGACAAGCAAACGATTAAATGTGGGGATGTTGATAAGTGTAATTGCATAATATTTTAGGGCATAGTTTGATATGTATTTATCCGTTAACTCAATCATTTAATATATGTTTAGGTTATAATTGTGTTAGTTTGTTAATTATTTATGTTTAAAGTGTTTTATGGGTTAGTACAAGTCTTTGAGCTTAAAAATTATATTTTTTAGGTACCTTTATGTGTTTACTAGTGTTTTAGGGTCAACGTTAAAGAATGGAGGAGTTTCAGAGACATTCGGGTCGAAACAACGACCCACGATTATGGCATGTCAGGTTACGATCATGACAAAAGCACCAGATTTGGCCCACAATCGTGGCCTACATGCCACAATCATGAAAAAGCCCAAGGAATCACCCACGATCGTGGCATGGAAGAACGAAGGAGTTTAAGAGACATTCAGGCCAAAACAACAACCCACAATTATGATATGTTAGGCCACGATCATGACAGAAGCACCAGATTTGGCCCATGATCGTGGCCTACATGCCATAATCATGACAAAAGCCTAAGGAATGGCCCATAATTGTAGCCTGCATGCCACGATCGTGACAAAAAGCTCATATGTGAGCTGTGATTGTCGCCTATAGGGCCACGATCATAGCCTACGTTGGGCAGATACGTAGACATTTACAAATGTTAAGTTTTGAGGGATGTTTTGGACCTTTCAGATCTAAAAAACCCTAAGGTTACCCAAAACATAAGAGGATATAAAAAGAACAAAAAGAGGCAAAAAATGAGCTTTTGCATCAGCCACCTAGAGAAACCCTAGAGAGAGATCATCAAGAGATAGAGGAAGAGAAGAAGGAAGAGAGAAGAAGAGAAGAAGCTGACTCGAAGTAATTCCCGAATCAGGACGTTTCCTAACGTCGCTGCCTCCCATAATCCATTTTAGATTGTATTTCCTATTCTTTTCATTTTTATTATTATATAGAATTGGATTGAATAGTTGTTGATAGGATCTAAAATGTTGAGGATGTTCTAAACTCACCTTCATAATTTTATTCTTGAATTAATGAGAATCTGTTCGTTTTGTGTTTATTGGATATTGTTATGATTTGATTCTACTATTGCATAATTCAATAATAAAATGAGAGGGTGAATCAAATAAAAAACGATTAAATTGGACTAATAAGAGTTAGGTGATTTAATATAAACTAGAATTAAATCAGATCAATAATTTGTGCAAAGAGAGATCTTATATAATTTTTCGATAGTTTGTTAGAGAACTTCAAGACTAATTAGGGTTTTGCACAGGTTGTGAACTGAGAGATTGCGACCTCCATAATCTGATTAGGGTTCATAATTTAGGGTTAATAGTTATAACTCGAGAGAGAGAATCCTAGGATAGTCTAGAGCCAACAATCCAGTAATTCATAATTAGTTAGGTTAGCATCAAGGATAGGTAAAATTCCCTTTCTCTCAATTGATCATTTCCTTCGGTTGATTCTTGGGTATGTTACAAATTGTTTAATAATTAGTTTTTTTGTGCTTAATTCTTAATTTGATTGATTGAATTAAATTCTCGTATTAGTTTCATTACGTCTTAAACTTCTGTTATTTGTTTCTGACCTTATATTTTAGGATTAGATTAGTTCCCTCGTTACGAGATCAACACCTTTGGTACTATGCTAACGAACCGTGCACTTACAGATTATTGAGGATTAATAATTAAAACTTACACATAACCAAACCTCAATCAGTGGAATTGAATTTTTTTCTTGAAATATTAGTAGGCAAACTTAAACAAAATGTTAGAGGAAACCTAGACAAATCTATGTCCTATTAATTTTTGGCATTTTGTCTAAATATATAATAAATATAGGCAATAATTTGGATATTAGCTGTGATATGTGTATGGATACCTAGGTATGTGTATTATCTTTGATTTGTATTTCCTCAAAAGAATGTATTTTTGAAATAATGGCTTGGATAATAATTTGGAGTTTAATATTTTTCTATTTGTAGTTTCTTGTCATCGTACTTAAGCACAATCATTGGTAGTGATGTTGCACTTCATTAACAGCAGAGGAGGTTAGGATATTCAACTAAAATCATGTAGATGATTGTGTTACACAAAACCTTAGTGGAGCATTAGTGGGTTTGAACTTAATGTTTATATTTTTGTGATAAGATAATCTCTAATTTAATTTTCTTTTAGTAAACAGACAAATTTGTTTTTATATCATATGTTTATTGGCAAGTTATGGTGTCACTTAGTTTATCAATATTACAATTTCCTCGTTCACATTTCCTATCTCTTATATAGGAGAACTCAAAAGATATGATAAGAAATAAGAATAACATTTTGGAAATGTCATTTTGAATGTAATATTGGTTTTTTATTTACATATTGTTATTGAGATCACTTATAATGATTGAATAACATTTTAACTAATTTGACTGTAGTTATAAAATGCAATGACCATGGAATTTACATAGGTTATATCTTAGAACTTTGTTATAGGGATTAAACACATAGATCATAAATTATAGTAGGTTTATGTGTTTATGTTATGAATATATTTAACATTCAATATATTGTTGCTAATGCACATGACTTGCAATGGAAGCAGTTGAAGAATATTCAAAAGCACCTTTATAATTAAATGACTACAACTTCATGCACTACCAACACCTTCCTCTTGTAACTAAATTATGAATAGAAACACGTAAGTAAAAAACTATTCCATGATTATTTGTAATTTAAGCATTATAATGATTATTATTGTTTAATAGATAATGTATGGATTATTCTAGATATTTTAAGCCTTTTTAAATTTCAATTTATGTATGTATTTATAAGGTTGTTGCATGAATTTAGATGAATGTTCTAATTTGCAGTGATCTATTATATGATGTTCATTTTAGATAAATGAAAAAAGGATTATAGTTAGGATAGTCATTAATGCTACAAACAGTCTCTATTATTACAATATTTCTACAAAAATTTTATAACCAACAAATAAATGTCTAGTCAATAGTTTAGATACTATAATTTATATTCTAGATACTATAAGCATGTAAGATAAATTTTACTACCTTGAAAAAGAAAAACCACTGCTCTTATGAAAAATATCGATACTATATGTTAAAAAAAGCTCTATTTAGATAAAAAAAAATTCCTTAACTCAATATAAACAAACTTCACTAGTTTATATCACAAATACTATAACATTATATAAAAAATCACATTAATTAAAAAACCACAATTTTTAAAAATACCAATATTATGTAGAAATATAACATCACTTATTTTAAAAAAATTCATCAGTGCTTTAAGTAGCACCATTACATTTTGTAAATACCATAATCTTGTACATAAAAAACTACCATCTCAAATAAGAAACACCATCATTTTGATAAAATAATACCAATAATATTTACACAAATTACCACCACTTAGACTAAAAGAATACCTTAATTCAATACATAAATACCACAACTTTAAACAACAAATATCACAACTTTCATGAAAAATGCTAGTATTATTTGGGTGCAGTTTTATCACTTATATTAAAAATATATACCACCACACTGTATAAAAGTAACATCACTTTGTTTTCTAAATATCACATGATTTGATAAAAAATATCGTCACCTTATCTAAAAAGCATCGATGCTCTTAACAAAATATTATTACTACTCCATATAAAATATAGGACAACTTGTACATTATTCAAACATAGAAAACTTTTTATGTATTGTTTAAAAAGATATATGGGGTTTAACATAGTCATTAATCAAACTATGGTTATGTGTTATATATTATTAGCTGAAAAGGAAATGGTTTAATATGTGGTAATGTCCTAACCAAGTTTTAAAAAGGTTTTCTCATTGAATACGACTTAATACACACATATATATCATGTTGTCTTCATGAAAGGAATTCTTAAAGGATACGTATCTATATATGCCCATGTGTCAAATTGTGTTTTCATAAGGACACGATTAACTACATGTTCATCTTCTAAATTGAATTTTATAGGTATCTATTTTTATCATAATTTTAGTTTTCATAAAAAAATATATCCAAACAATGTACTTTTCCTTTCTATCTTAGTTTTTATGTCTTTACTTTTCACTTATCTATTATAGTGAAATAACGAATTGGTCAACAACTTCCATATTTATCTCTATAGATATAATTCCCATAATAAAAGTATTACCTTTTGAATAGTTTATTTCTTTACCAATATTAGATTTACCACAAGTGTATGGCATAGTTGTAGCTGACGTAGGTAAGTAAAGGTCAATCTCACAAAGACAATGATTACTAGTAATTACGTTTCTCCTATTATCTAACCAAAAGGTTGATTTTGGATTTTAATAAATAAAATTAAAACTTGTATAATTAAAATAAAGTAAGTAGCAATATTGAATAAAGAAACGAAAGAAATCACTTAGAAAACAATCAAATTTTGGAATTACTATCTGGGTTATGAATCTCCCTAAAATCCTTAAATAATGGACCTTTTATTATGTAATTGTTTTATTAACAATTAGACTATGGAAATTCCTATCATATGCTAATAACTCACTTAAGAGTAATAACAACTAATCTTAGAATTATCTACTGATATTATTCAGGTTAAAGGTACTAAGAATGATTTACCTATTTATAAATTTCAATATTAGGTTTGACCGTAATCTAGAGGATTTATGTTGAACTATCTTTAGGTTGGTAATAAACTCCTTTCAGTTACGTTAGATCTATTCATACATAGGATTTCTTAATCTTTATGTTATGAAATCAGATTATGAATTAATATTCCAGATCTATTAAAACACATATTAAACACATAATTGAATCATAATATATCAATGAAAAAATTGCATTAGATAAAATAATCAAAACATGTTATATCTCAAGTAGGGTTCATCACGCCTAGACACTAAAGATGTTTAGTTACATATGATAGAAAATGAAATCAAACATAAACAAAAAGAAAAATAAATAGGAAATGAAGAGTTTATAACTCTAAATATCTCTTTTTTTCTATAGAATGTTTTTGCAAGGTAAAGGTTTGATTATGTATTCTGTTGGATTTATAGATGATTCTTCATGTTTTTCACGTCTTTGGATCAATATCATCCTTTTTGGTTGTTCTCCCCATCTATAATTGTCTACAAAAATTTGTTCTCCTTATTTGCCTCCATTCATGTCCTTATATAGTGAAATTTAGGGTTTCTAAGATATACACAGTCTTATACATGGTTGTGTATCAAACCATATATCCCTTAAAACACTTAAAATCATGACTTTACATGTTTTGAAAAACTTACATGACCTTTACATGTTTTGAAAGACTTACATGGCCACATACAAGACCATGTATCTCTTAATTGCTTCAAATCTTCCCTTTATACCATGATTTCACCCGAATTCCTATCCTTTTAGTCCATGAAGGTAATTATCACCTATGAATGCACTTTAACCAATTTAAGTACCAAATATACAATAAAAGCATAAACTATCAAGTGAAAATACATCGAATATGAGGTATAAATATGGTCAATTATGCTTCTATCAAACATCCTCACATTTAAGCTCGAGGTACCCTACATATTACCCTCATTCTGGGTCTATAATTAGTGACTTGCTTCCACCCTTTTCTCTAAAGTTTATTTAGTAGCCTATAAGTAAGCCACCTGTTGCAAGATAATAATAAGAGCATAATTTATCAAGTTAATAAATCCTAATGATTGTATTAATTCTTTTATTAATGACAAACTATTAATAAAATAAGGGATAATAAAACTCCTTAAGTCTTTTGTTGATGTAATCAATTTGTTATGGAGGAAGTGGGAACCCTTCGTACTTAAGGTGACTACCAATGCCTTATCAGTATTTTACTTACTTGGTTCCTCCACCAGTTCTTCCTTAACCACCTTTGTCCACTCTTTTTCTTCTTTGTCCTGGACAAAGGTTTCGAGCTTGTCTTCTTTAATTATCTCCTGCCACTCCTCTACTTCCTCTTGTTGGATAGAGGCTTCATCATCATCATCATCATCTTCTTCTTCTTCTTCTTCTTTTGAAATCTCATTTCCACCTTAAGGATGATTGTCATTCCATATTCTCTAGGATTTGTTTCAACAAGACTAGGAAAACTCCATTGGATCTCGTCAGATATTATCTTCACCAGTTAGTCGATCTGATTTACCATATTTTGTATATGCGTCTCTATTTCCTGATACCTCATGTTTGATTCTTGAATAAAACTAGCCATCATATCTTTCGAAGTAGTAGTTACCTCCTTTCCTTCTTGAAATGTATCCTCATCCATGAAATTGATTGTCATCTCTTCTTCACTCTGAGATGTTAGAGAGCTCAGATAGTATGAGGCATTATGCACATTATATACAGGTGAAGAAAAAATCTCTTTAACTTATTTTGCACACTCGCCAAGGTATTCCATTATTCTATTTGTAATATGTTCACATCGCTGCTCTTATTGTACATATTTAATTAGGGCATGGTCATTTTATCCAGATGTGTAAGGTTTGCTCCACTCTGAATTATACATATTCTTGTTTGATGGGTCTTGAGGTTGGTTGTACATGGTCAGTTGCTCCTACATATACGTTGGTGCTCAACATTCTTGATTGTAGTAATTATTCCCACAAATGTCGCAATAAAACTTGGACATCTGTTGACCTTCCAAAAAGATATGAGGAAACAATTCTTTTTAATAAGGTGATGTTACGTATTGCGAAGATGTATCGTAGCTCCCGTAAGAGTATTGATCACACCATCCTTTAATTGTGAATTT
The DNA here is from genome assembly GCA_027123425.1 of Erythroxylum panamense. Classification (NCBI taxonomy): domain Eukaryota; kingdom Viridiplantae; phylum Streptophyta; class Magnoliopsida; order Malpighiales; family Erythroxylaceae; genus Erythroxylum; species Erythroxylum panamense. The sequence goes on from JAOTIZ010000202.1 coordinate 20,242,293, forward strand.
TGGTGATGATTTTAAATCTCAATCGCTAAAATAAAACACAAACATATCGTCAAAGTATAGAAACTCAAAAGATAATTAAATGAATAAGTTGTAAATACATTAAACTACAATAAAAATAAAATAAAATAAATGAAAAAATAATGACTAGAGTAATAATATCAAAGTGTTCCTAATATCACAGTCCTCAGCAACGACGTCAAAAAGTTTATTAATTTATTTCTTTACAATTATTAATTTCACTACAAGTGTACGACATAGCTATAGCTAGCATAGGAAAGTACGGGTCGATCCCACGAAGATAATGATTGCTAATAATTACCTTTCTTCTATTATCTAGCCTAAGGATTGATTTTAGATTTTAATATAGAAAAATAAAATTTATACAATTAAAATAAAGTAGGCAACAATATTGAACACAGAAATGAAAGAAATCACATAGAAAACAATCAACATTAGGAATTAATGTCTAGGTTATAAATGTGAGATCGCCTATGGCCCTGGTATTTACAATATGCAATGGAATGGACCATACTACAACAAGAAGTATAACCAAAAATTATAACATATACGAAATTACCTCTTGACATAGATTGGTATTTGTTTCTTTTCAGATTTGTAGATGTTGTAGTGCACGAACGTCCTCTACTGGTATCCACACGAGGATGAATGATTCAGGAAGTGGCTAATGCGTGCTAGCACGTTCTAAAACTCTTTTGAACGTCGCACAATATTTCTCTCGAAAGAAGAACAAAGGTGGCTAGGGTTTTCGTCTCACCCCTAATGAGATATAAGTTTCTCAATTTATAGAGAAACCCTAATTCCTATTCCTATTAGGAATAAGAATATCATAATTATAAACCTATTAGAATTATTGAAGCCCAATAAGTTTTGGCCCATAGTATATCTTATATAATAAAAGCCCGACAACTTATTTTAATCTAGCCCAATAAATATATCCATATATATTTATTCAATGCCTAATAAATTAGGCCCAAGAGAATAAGCCCATATCACATCACTCTTTATGTCCGACCTTGTAAGCTCATTTGATGTTGGCAATGGGCTTGATCACACTTCAAGGCCCATAAGTCATAAGCAGCCTCTAGCAAGACATTAT
>JAOTIZ010000202.1:20286803-20297272 GCA_027123425.1 Erythroxylum panamense
GCTACAAGGTTGCCTTCTCACTAATGTAGAACGGGTCCGACGACATCTTAGTAATAATCCCTACTGTAGAAGCTATTCATTAGCTGAGGAATCATGCCTATACACACTACTGGACTATCCCACAGCTCGCACAGTGTGGTACACGTTTGTGCTTGAGCAACACTAACATAATTTTACCTTAGCCGACAGCCTTCTTTGGTTGACTGCTCAGCTCTCCATGCAAAGGACATCGGTTCCTGGGATGGACTGGAATTTGCCTTTTGGTGTTACCTGTTGGTTCATCTGAAATTGGACAAATCAACAAATATTTACGGACCTCCCACCTACCCCTCACGTGGAGGTCATTATGGCCCAAGTTAGGGTCATTCAGTAGGTTAATACGCTTACGCTCATCACCAAACCCACAAACCTCTCACCCAATTGCTCAAATTGGATAGTCCAACAACGATGGGATGGTGCAAGATCAACACTAATAGAACCGTCAGGACTTCTAGTGGTTTAGCTTTAGCAGGGGTGTGTTAAGGAATGATTGCAGTGAATAGAAGACCGACTTTGCCTATCGAATTGACAACTACATATCATTGGCATCAAAACTTGAGGAATTAATGCGTATGATGTATATGTTGTATAAATTATTAGTTATATTGAGCAACGCATAATGGAATGGTTTACTGTTCTACCATTTTTAATAAGTGGAGTTGGGTCTTGGTTTCAATCCTCATAGAAAGAAAAACAATTAAAACAAGCAAAGCAATAAGCAATAGAATGCATAAGTGCTTTGGTAGATTTTTGAAATAAACAAATTGAAGTATTAAAAAAAGAGGATAGCATAAGTTGAATATGAATATAGAAAAGAAAGACAAACATAGTTTGATTGCGTGGTTGTGTTGGGTGGTTCCACGATTGCAGCCTTGTCGCCCGACAGTGCCGATCACGAGGCAAGACTATAGCCGACAAGTTTTTGATGAAAAACGGACAATTTGTAACCGATTAGGACTTGATTATGCTGATTTTTCCACTACTCAGTATGCCTCCACATGATCGGGGCAAGTGCCCACAACCGTAACCTTGTTGCCTGACGGTGCCAATCGTGGGGCCTTGAAAGGAATAGAGTTGACTTGATGTTTTGGCAAACTACGAGTTTTATTAGAAATACACAGCACAGTTTATCAAACTTCTTGAGGAAGATCCTCTATACATCCATTACAACTGAACCTTGATCTCCAAACTCAAAACTCTACTCCACAGGGATTGAGAACTAAAATATCTACACACCTACCGTGAAGGAAACTCCGCCACTAATTGGATGACCAATTTTGCATTAAACCTTCCTTTAGGTACCATGAATTCCTTAATTCTCCTGCTACCATCAATACTATCCTTACATAGGTTCGCTCTAGCACCACCTTATAAAGATTAACTCACGCTAGACCACTGCCATTAGACAGATAGTACCCCATTATTAACTCACGCTAGACCACTGTCATTAGACAGATAGTACCCCATTAACCAATCCCCATTAAGCAAATATTAAATTCCACCGTTGCCAAATGTATGATAAGCAAAATGAATACAATTGACAAAACTTCATAGCGTAGACTGTCACGTCTTGTTCGTTTCAAAGAGCAGTTGAAGGCGCGCCTCATCTACTATTTCCCATTTTTCTCACTCAAGTAGGGGGTATAAATGACAACAACAAAACTTAAGAACGGCAAACAAGTTTGAGGAAACAAGGAAAAAGATACAAAAAACATTGACCCACATGACAATTACAAGCCAAGCCATCCATTCTCTTGCACCTGTACTGTAGGTCGCTTGCTTCTTGAGTCACAATCTAGTTAGCGTCAGTCCTTAAGCACTGAGGCAAAAGAATTTAGACGAAGCTTAAGCGCCCATATATTCACTATGTACAGCAGATACCACTGGCAGTACCGCCAAATACCAAATCCTCAGTCTGCTCTCAATCTCAGAATCTCCTTAGCCGTCCTCTTCCGAAAATATGGCATATGCTCCTGCAGACCAAACCGAATTAAAAATGACCAGATATTGCAACATACTTTGATGAAGTTTCAGCAATTGCAATTTATAAATTGCTCAACTTGAGACCAGGTGATGTCTCGTATTGTAATTAATAACTACACACCAAGTACAAGAACCTTTCCAACATAAATTCAAGTGTGGATAGCTCAATTTCAGGTCTAATGATTAAGAAATGGCAACTACGAGCTAATTTAATGAAAGAGACCCGAGATTTGAAGCCGGTATTTTCATGCATGAAAATTTTATTTTTATGCCCACCTGGCCAAAACACAACCCCAGACCTCTGCTAAAAAAATCAGCATATTTGATCATGAACATGCCGCAGTCATACCTGTTAATACCACAAAAAGGTAGTCAGGAGATAATCAATACTTAGACAGGACCTGTTGATCCCATCAACCACAATCTAATGTTTGATGGTACTCAATTCTAATAACTGTTTAATTTAATGGCAAAGTAACTACTGTTAAACAACTGTAAAGCTGACTTGAAAGAAGGGGGATGAACCCATCAATATAAGCAATCACATTTACGAGAATTTTGTTACAAGCATGCATTTGGCAGGAAAATGCTTCCAGGAATATTACTCCATTACAACCTACAAGTCTGGAGGCTTCTAAGTTAGATGTATTTTTGCTAGCACCATAAAATTCGTTGGATGAATGTTAATGACTAGACTTATTAACTGAATTCAATACCAACAATACAGACCCATTCTCCTGTTCAGGAAGGTCTTCAAGAAATTCCCGCTCCCAATTGCTCACATCAATGTTTTTTCGACTCTTGTCCTTGACTTCTTCAACATAATATCTCGCCTGGAACACAGAAGTGGAAATGATCAGCATTAACCAAGTTAATAATGACATACCAAATTTTCTTCTAGGCATTTTTTGGTTGTTATTTGTCTATAGTTTACTTTTTCTATCCAGCATTGTGTCAATTTTACAAATTCACATCTTTCATATGGAAATGCAAATTTTTCAACTTTATCATTCTCAGTACAATGAGCCATTACAAAGTTCTAAAAAATGTTAAGAAGCAATATTAAATACCGTAAGAAACCTTTTGTTACTCTTTTAGGGGAAATTTAAGAGAAACCCTGAGAAGTCAATGCACAAATCCAATCAGTCAGTCAAAAGCCTTGAGAAGCTGTCATGTGTCTCAGACCCTTTCATATTTGTAAATCAATATCAAGCCAAAGGAAAAAATGGCATATATACCCTAAGGATAGAAATGGTCAAATGCCTCTAACAAAAAACTAGATAAGTCAAAACTGGGAGCTAAAGAGTGTTCCTTGAACCACAGCAAACACATCTGCAAAACAAAATGCTAAGAAAGACCAGAAGGCATACCAGATGCTCCAACACCCTGGAGTCTGTCCCTTTCAGTGAATCAAGATACTGGAACTTCTTGTCCTTTTTATTAATGATCGCCAAACACCAATGTATCTCTTTGTGAACAGGGATAAATATCTGAGCTCAATAGCATTGTTAGAATGAGTAAATTGTTAAATCATATAAAGAAAGAAACAAAAGTTGAAGTAATGAAAATTAGAAGAAAGTGAACCATATTACTTTGTCACAATCAACCAAAAAGTATCCCAGTCTCCTTTCCGTAGTCCATCTTTTGACAGCTTTATAGTCGTAGGTGTTCCCTCCAGCAGTTAACTGCACATTGACAATAATCTCAAACTAAGTGGACTGTCAAAAAAAGGATAAAATACACAATGAAAGAAATGCAACATATAGAAATTTAATTTGTAAAATCACAGTAAAGAAAGAGCAGCAGAAATAAAATAATATATGTCAATATCTAGTAACTATCTTAATCGTTTTCTTGAAGAAACAAATAAAGATGATTGATGTAATGGGAATTGTGATGGATGAGGTTGAAGCTTTGGGTACAAGTGAATGGAACCCCATTTAATGGCTAAGATCCTCATTGAAAAAACAAATGCTAGCATCTCAAGTAACCAAAAATAGGTTTCATAAATCTGTCAACAATGTAATGCACCATCTTCTTCTAGGGAAGCAATTAGAATGTTTCATCCAAGGATGACCTACTAGGGGTTTCGTTTGAGAAGCCAATAAAGACTACCAAAGAGAGTTTTACAAGATGGAAAGCATGCTTTAGAAACCAATTAGAAAATAAAAACTACAAATTAAAATTTCAGCAAGCAGCTCACGATGTAAACAAGCAATGATTACAAAATCATAAACTATAAACAGGGGGAAGGATGAAGTGAGGCAGAAAGCCATCTCAAACTACTGTGACTACTATGAAGACTAGATTGTCATCTCAAACTACTAAAACTATTTCAAAGATTAGATTTTTATCTCCACCTCTTATCATTATGAGAAAAATTATTGTCCATGATCCAAAAATCCCGAAGAAATAAGATAGAGTGCAGTTCAAGATACACTGTTTTTAAGTAGAATAGGCATCTACTACAAAATTTGATAGGACTAACCTTTTTGTAAAAGAAAGTGCTGAAGAAATGGCTTTTCAGAAATTTCTGTGGCTCTCTCTTCTCCCTTTCTTTCAGCAGTTCAAGGTACAAATTTATTACCTGACAAATAACACGTAAACATATCAGGACAAAATGTTATAAGCTCACCAAATTCAACAAAGTCCAAATAGCCATCTTATCTCGAACTCATGTGGAAGATACTATTACAGTGAAATGATACAAACAAAGGGAAATGCCACACAGTCCCAAAATCACCTCATCATTCAACCATGCTCCAGGTGCAAGGCATTGTAAAAGTTCTCCAGTGATATCAATATTCGAATTATCATGAGTGACTAATACCCTCCTCCTGCAAGATCAAGCAAAAGTCATAACTAATGCCCATTTACCAACAACACCAATTGAGGTATCAAATTAACATGTTTCTCAAATCCTACCTATTGCTGGATAAAAAAGCAATTTGTAACTCCTCCTCTTCATCCTGAGTGAGAGGGATAAAAGGTTCACGAGGTATCTCCTGAAAACCATAAAAAAAACTTTCAGTTAAATTTTTAACAACGGGTATACTAGCTTCAACTTCCAACAAAAGAGAAAGAATCCTCCCTTCCACAAATATCCTTTTTTTTTTAATTAACTATCAACTTCTTGGCACTACTGTACAATTTCTATAACAAGATTTCTTCTAGTAAAGGTGGAAAAGCATAAAATTCGATTAATGGAATAATGTTAAGACTCCCACGATATAAGCACCAAAATTACAGGAAAAACCAACTGACCTCCACCAATTTCTCCTGTGTTTTCTTCGTCGACCGCAGCGATTTAAGTGAACTCCACCTTTCCTCGTTCAACTTAATCTCAAATCCCAAAGCTGACAACTTTGTACTCCTCCTCTCCACACTCTGAAGCAACTTCCTATAAACCTCAACACTCGACACATCTACTTCACGATCCAATACTAAGGAACCCATCATGTTCCTAGCTTTCTCGACCTCCAAATTCCCATCCACAGTAACCACCGATCTCTCCTCCACAACCTTGACATCATTATCATGATCATTACCCACAACCGAAACCCCCAACCTAGACCTTCCTTCTCTTCCATTTTCTTCAATAATCTCAACCTCTTCAACACTCGAATCCTCGGAAAGCACCTCCTTTCCGAGCTTTCGATCCTCATCATCCACATCAACAACCTCCTTCTCTTTAGCCGAATATCTAAATGCGTCAATTGCCTTTCGCTTCGCGAAATCCAATTTCTTACTCAAGAAAAGGCCCATATCATCACCACTTGATCTCTCTGCGTCACTATAACAACTACTTCTGGACTTCAACGACCCAAATTTCACTATCCTACAAGGGGCATGAACTTCGCGACGACAATTCAGTGTGGTCTCCGGATATCGAGAAATTCTAGATACCGTACTATTTGAGGATCTTAGGGTTTGGTTTAAAGGCTGATGCATTGACGAGTACCTGAGCTTCTTCGATAAATGAAAATCCGGAGAATTTGAATTTGAATACGAATACGGGTCTCGCTTGCGGTTGTTGGTCATGGCACCCATTATCCGACGAATCTAAAGCTCAAAATCCCATGAAATCCAAAACCATGTGCGGAAAACGCATAAACTTTTAACTGACAAGTGATATTCAACCAATTCATAAGAAATCACGGCCTGTTGTTAAAGGAGATAAACCCTTGACGAACAACTTGGGCGGAGCAAATTAGGGTTTTGAAGAAGTAGGATTCAATTGGACTGGAAATAAGTGAGAGGAAAATTTCCCGGAAAAGGACTGATTCTAGGCCCTGGTAAACGAGGGCTTCCTGTTGTGTTTGTTTCTAATTTTAATTTTGATGGTGGGAAACGGCTATTATTATTATTATTATTTTTTTCATTTATTTAGATTACCCTTTTAAGTCCTTTGCTCATATCAACGTAGATAACCCTTTCGCCATAAAGTGACAACATGGTAAAACTCTGCATTTTGTGAGATTAGAATTCCCTACAAAAAAATATTTTTATAATTTCTCTTTTTAAAATTATAAACAAAAACATAAAAAATTAGTAGGTGCTAAAATAATCATAATAATAAATTTTTACATATTAATGACGAACAACTATTCAATTTTAATAATTCTTATTATTGTTTTTTTAGAAATTAAGTTAATTGCATTCAAATAGTAGTATATAATTACATTAGAAATCAGTCATCCGAATATACTTAGCTGTACTGGTTGAGTTTGTTTCCATAGTGTTAATGGGCAAAATCCTCCTTCATAATTCAAGAATTGTATCGGTTGAGAGTTAGGGATTGCATAGAAGGCTAATCACGATCGCAGACTTTCGGCAAAATTCAATCTTCAAGGCTAGAGATGATGCTTTCTTCTTTTCCAGTAGAGGTTGCATGAGTGAGATAATCCATTGCATGGTAAGTATTCTTCTCCATTTTCTCTACATGTTTTTTGGTTCTTCCTCGGGTATATGTTTGATTAGATTGATTCAGCCTAGATAACAATTAAATTGTGATCCCCCCGTGGTCTTTCGTTTATTAGAGATATTTATAACATGTATATTAACTATTAATATCTCCCTTCTCCATTTTATTAACCTGGTAGCTAAGGCATGCTTGTGCACTTCCTGCTGCCTATGAATTTTGTAATTTCTTTCCCTCTAGACCATATATATGCAACATGGGAAAGCTACTCGAATATGCTTCCTTCTTGATCATTCCCTGTACCCATCTTGCTTGCCCATTTGATTATGCTGGCCTAGTTGGTTTCATCATAATGGTATAGTAACTTGTGTTGAATTTTAGACCAAACAATGCTAGGGTAGTGGCAACTGGAGAATAGCTGATCAATCGATTCAATTTCTGTCCCACATTAAACATATAGGGACCTAAGTTGGAAAGAAATTTGTCTTTGCCCATTTGATTATGCTAGTCCAGTTGGTTTCATCACAATGGTATATTAACTTGTGTTGAATTTTAGACCAAACCATGCTAGGGTAGTGGCAATTGGAGAATAGGTGATCAATTGATTCAATTTCTGTCCCACATAGAACATATAGGGACTTAAGTTGGAGAGAAATTTGTCTTTGATCCATAGCCTTCCTAGAATTTTGATGCATTAGGCACTAGTGAGTTAATCTATACTAATATGGCCGATTCAACTTTGGGATATATGTCTCTATTTTTTTTAAATAAGAGACATTAGTTTGTTTACCTAAATGGTGTAGGAGCTACATTGGTTGGTCTAAAATTTCTGGCTACAAGAGTAAGTAGGAAGGTTTTCCTTTAGAAAGTACTTTCCTCACTATTCACACATCCAATTATGGTTCAGTGCTATAGATTGAAACTTCGAGTTAATATTGATTCTACTCCTCATGGAATATAGTTCCCTTTTTTTTTATTTAGTGGGTTAATTGGGTACCAGTTGTCAAACCATAGTTAGGGTTGCTACCCATTTTCCACATGCATCTTTATATGAGGATATATTTACTTCTCATTCAATGGCAGTCTTTTAGAGGCTAGGAATAATAGCTTTTCTCTTTTAGATTCCAAAACATTCATTTTTTGGATAGTGAGAATGAATCCACTTCACCCAAGTGGCCTCCTTATCATACATTAATCTCCACATCCATTCAATCATGAGCAGCACTTTATTCTTAATTCTTAAGGATACTAGACCAAGACTTCCTTCCTCTTTGGGAGTACAAATCTTATTCTGGCTTACTTTTTCCCCATATGCTCTATCAACTCCTTTAGACCATAGGAAAATTTTCATAAAAGTTTCCAACTTTTTGATGATTTTTTTTTGGAAACATAAGTGAGAACACTAGTGAGGGTGTAAATTATAAGTTATATCCTCTATACAAAGGATAGGGATTTGTTTTGCTAGGCAAGATTTCTTTTCTTAGTATTCTCTATGATACCCCTACAATTTTTTATTTTAGGATTTTTATGGAAAACGGGCAACCTTAAGTAATTAAGGTGCAATTTTTGAATTCGCATTTTGGAAATTTGTTGCAATGTTAAGTCATCCCTACCTCCAGTTAAAAGTATTAGGCTACTTTTTTCAAAGTTGATTCTTAGACTAGACATCATTGAAAACACGTCTAGTGAGTTCACTATAATCCTTAATGAGAGGGGGGCATTTTACACTTAGGGAAAGCAAGTCATTTGTGTAGGCTAGACAAGAGAGTATTGATTCTTTACATTTATGGTGATATTTGTGTTAGATAAGTGTTCTAAAGGTGAGATAAGTGTTCTAAAGGCAATCACCTTTAGCACTTATTGTATAAATCTTTATGATTAATAAAAGGTATTTTAATTAATTTGATGTTCATGTTCTTTATGAATTGATAATGATCTTAAATCAAATTAATGAAGTCTTTGATACATTACATAACATGAAAGAAAGCAAAATGAGATCATGATAATGAGATTCCTATCATGTGTAATTATGTTAGTATCTAAATTATTCATAGTCATAGGATTAATGAGATAGGACATTATTAATTCGGACATACTAGCACATGTTATACTCCTTAATTGGATCAAGCGGTGGATCACATAAGCTGTAAGCATGAGTTATTTAGAGTTAATATGTGGATGCTTACTAAAAGTAGTAAGTACATTAGATGACCTACCATGAGATAATCATATGGATAATCTATTCTAGTATTAATGATAGTCTCATCATAACAATGGTGAAAATATCCTTAGACTTGAGGTGTTCAAGGATATCTTGGATACTGATCCTCTACTTTGACTCCATTCCTCGTTGTCTCTCAAAGGTTGCTCATAAGGTGATGATTGGGTATAATTTGAGATATTTGAAGATAATTGACCAACCAATAAAGGATTCACCACTCCTAATATAAGGAGATGGTACTCAGGACCTCTTGTCTGGGTCATTACTTAGGAATCTCTAGCCAGAGTGGAAATGTCATGAAGATAGTCTTCAGTGACATATCCAATTGAGTAAGCATTGGGGACAAGAATTAATATCACTTGGGCTAAATGTGACATAGTCAATATAGTGAGAGTTGACACTTTAACCATGCTCTAAACCAAGTGGGGTATAAATGGTTAAAGGACGAATTGCATGGGAGCATTGTCTATAGAAGGGTTCGTAGTCAAAGCACTAACTTTCTGATCAATTAGGGATCATGATGTATTGCTAAATACCACTCATGACTTGCTTGAATTACGTATTAATTCAAGTGGATAACATAACTGAAAACCTAATGGGTCATACGTATTAGAAATGCAAATAACGAGTAAAATGGGTTTGGATAGTGATCCAAGATAAGAGAGAATGTTTTGGGATTGTATCACAATATGATCATGGTAAGAAACGTTGCAAAGGAATGAAAGAAAGCAAGTGTTACATGGCTGCCAGCCTGGAAAGTTTTGAGATTTCCAACAAATGTTTCAAGCCAAATTAAGTGGCATTCATGGCCACTTAATTCCCATTATCCCTCCATTCATGATGGGGGTTAGAGGAGGGCAAAATTTGGTGGAAACTCACTCATTTTCTTGCATAGTCTTGTAAGAAAATGAGTGAGAAATGTGAAGAGTTCATATTACACACACGTATTCTCTATCTCAAGAATATATACCAAAGCTAGCACTTTGTGTGTGTTCTACCCATTCTTCCCAAGAGGTTTGAGGCTTGGCTCTTCGTGTACTCCTTTCACTATTCATGGTGAAGACAGTTATCCATGCTCAAGAAGAAGAGGTAATAGAAGAAAAGATAAAATTTCCAGACATAATGTTGGACCCCAAACTTGTTTTCTTGATGTTATTAAGTATGAATTAATTTGGGTGTGTTAATTGATGCATAGTTTGATTTTAATAGAAATGTTAGTAGAAAATTTAGATTGAATTGAGATTAGCATGGAATAAGTGGAAATAAAAGAACAAAATGTTTAAGGGCAAAGTGGGCAAGTCACTC
>JAOTIZ010000202.1:20300909-20326819 GCA_027123425.1 Erythroxylum panamense
TGTGTCTGAATTCAACTTCGTCTGTGTCTGAATTCAACTACGTCTGTGTCTTTCATCTGTATGCGTTTGCTTTGTTTCTTTTTATTTGACCTCTTTTTGTTATACATCAAAATTATATTAAAGTAAAGTCATCTTGACTTAACAAGGATAAAATTAAACTATTAAACCATAAGTAACCACAAAATCAAACAAATTTATACAAAATCACAAAACCCTAACCCTATTGTTTTTAGGGATGAAAATCCTTAAAAATTACAAAATACCTAATTATTCATTTATAAACAAGTGAAATAAATTAGAATACTTACTCGTGTATCACAAATTGGCAAGAAAAATGCAAAAAATTGGGTTAGAGATTGAGAGGGGTGAGAAAGAGGGCAAAGATAGGGATAAAATGAAGAGAATGAAACAATTAAGGTAATTTGAAGGTTGTCTTAGGATTACCCAGTTTACTACATGACTGTGTAACTAATCGTGTAAGTAACAGACTTCTTAAAATCCAAGATATGTATATGAGTTAACGTGGACTTACACACTCATGTATCTAATCATTTAAGTCCACGTAGGCATGTCTATTAGGTGGTTAACTCTCTGTAAACATGTGCAATATGATTAATAAGTGGAAAAATTGAAAAAGATTTGCACTCAAAGTTATAAACATGTGCAATACCCTAACACTATAAATATGCACAATCTCTTCATGATGCTTAATAACCTAACCTAGAACATGTCAAAAATAAATTATGATAACATCAAATTAGAAACAAAATGAGAAAGAGTTTAAAAGTAAAACCTAACCTAATTCTTGGGTTACCTCCCAAGTAGTGTTTGTTTAATGTTGTTAGCTTAACATACCTTTCATGCTCAAGGTGGATTATAAAAAATGGGGTTTGGTCATCTTATTATTGATTGCATAATCTCTAATTAAGGTACTTGTTGTCGCTTTTTTTCTTTAGTTGATTGCCTTAAACTTGAAAAAGCTCTAGTGGACCTTTAAAGGAAACGTCCTACAAAATATCTGAAAATAAATCATTACATGTCTCATTGGATTCATTATCATCAATTAACTTGATAGCACATCATAATGCTAGTCAAAATAAAAACTAGATTACTACTATAACAGTGGTGAATCTAGGTCAATCCAATAGAGAGTGTGTGTAAATTTATTGAAATCAAAATAATAGGTTGTTAGGTTTGGGCCGGGGGGGGGAGGGGAGGGGAGGGGGTATGAATTTTTTAAACAACAAAATAAAATAAAATAAATATAACCTAATGAAAATAAATTAAAGAAAACATATAAAAAATGAAGAAAGTGGTGCATTTGGGAATCCAATTCTTCGGTTCAAAGAACATCTTGAGAATATTCTAGTACATAACCTATAATAAAGGCATGTTAGAGCAATCACATCACCAACTTAATCATGTTAACATCATAAATACATAATTGCCACCAAATATTAAAATAGAATTCCTTTTTTCGTTCTATAAAAAATGAATATACATTATAGCTTTACAATATTTTCCAAATATGTACAATGTCAAAACCAAGTACATAACATGCTACATACATAAGGAATTTTACAAAAGTTCTAACTAAATCCTTCAGTCTTAACTGACTGAACTTTGAGCCATTTCTTTAATTTAAAATTACAATAATTATTCTTCTTGTAGAGTCTCTCTGTCACTAATGTCCTCTCTCGATCCTAAAATATCAACATTGCAATTTTAATAAGTTTTGCGAACTCAGTGATGTAACCATCCTTGATGGTTCTCTCAATTCATATCACATATCAACACATGTACACAAATAATTCATATCTTTTCATTTAGCATATAGCATCATATATCCCATTTTTATTCAAATACTTGACCACTTTATATTTCAGTCATTTAAACACATATATAGAGTGTATATGCAAATGCTTGTGAGACTCACTTTAAATTTTTTATTTTGTTGTGATTGAGTTGTTAAACTGTCCCGTATCCATTGTGGATACCAACCTAATTAAGAATATACCATATCCATTATGGATACTGGGCTCATTGATGCTATCCCTTATCCGTTGGGGATGTAAGGCTCATTAAACAGAATAAGCTTTTGCCTTTTAATCACATTTTAAGCTTTAAGCTCATTTTTGGTGGCTACTCATGTCTCAATTCCCACTATCTAATTATGCATTCAAGTCATATAATGCGTCACTCAAATTTTATCAATCATTCATAATTTAAATCACATTAATCATCACGCCTTGGTCCAACAACAATCATACTGAGTAAACACATAGTCAATCAAAATTTACATTCAAGTTGCACTTCAATTATCCCATTCATAAATTATAAATCTCAGACCTTCATTATCCGTACCTAGTGCAATTAATTCCACATTTAGAACATTATTCAAAACAAACACATAATTAAGAGATACCGTCTAGGTTACTCACAAATCGCTCCAGAAAACTATTGCCTTGAGGTCCCCGAAATGTCTAGATTATAGCACTCTTAAATTCTCCTCTATATCATGCAAAACACATTTACATATATCAAAATTTTGCACAATTGTATAAATATTCATTTTTTCACATCTATGTATATGAAATATGTACAATGCATGTTCAGTGACAATCTTGGATACCTTGTCACTATTCTTGTCATAATATCATTCATATATCAAAACCCATATAAATTAATTTGTTGTTGGGATCCGATCTCAGAACCGGATCCCAACTGAAAAGATGAAAAAACATAAAGAAGGACGAATTGGCGGGAAGCGAAAATAAAAGCAAAACGAAATCGAATCGTAAAGCGAAAGAAACCGAATCATAAACACAAAGCAGAATGAAGCATTCGAACTGAAACATATGGCGAAAGAAACGAATTACGAATCTAAAACGAATCGAATGCTTAATAGGAACGGAAGCAAAGTGAAGCAAAGCAAACAAATCGTTCAATCGAACTGAAACAAATCTCAACATCTGAAAACAAACACTTAGAAAGCGTTCGCAGTGGAAACCTTAGACTACATCAAATCCGAAACTGGTCTGCATTCTTTGTCTATGAATAGTTATAAATTGAACATGATTTTGATTGCTATGGAATTGATTTATGACTTGTGATGGCATTTGTGTGGAATTATCATATGTGTGTGAAAGTTAAGATTTCGATATGTGCCTTCGGGCAATTCGACTGTTTCAAGCATGATTATGTGTTATAAACCATACAAATCTATTTAAATCTCAAAGTCATCATAATCTATCAATCCCTTTTCTCATCAACTTTCTTGAAACATAAACACATCTATTACAAACTTCATTTCACTTAAAGATCGGGGTCCAACAGGATTAAATTTGTAGGCTAACGACAACCTATCATAAACCATATGGATTGGAGATAGGAACCATAAAAAACAAAAAAAAAATTGAAGCTCAATTCTCAACCAATCTCCCATATTGCCCCAGTTATAATTACTGTGACTACTATAAGCCTAATTTAACACCTTCCTATTAATGAACACCACAAATTGCTACACATGGCTATTTTCTTCAACACTAGATCTACTTTTAGCTTCCCCTTTTAGCCTATGAATGAATGGAAATGATATGGGTTAATACCCAAAATATTTCCATAAAAAATATAACAAGTATATTCCAATTTTAAAGTCAAATATCATCATAAAAATTATAATGGCTTATTTGTTCCATCCTTATTATTTGTCTTAAAATTATTAATCACCTAGGTGGTAATATGGAGGTATGACTACAAGCAAGATCAAAGACCAAATTTTCCTATTTTGATAAGGAGGTTCAAATTTAAATGGTGGGATACATATGGCTGAAGATAAAAAGCTTCACTTGTCCAAAAATCCTAGCCCGTTGACAAAAAAAATATCCACTATATTTTTACATAAAAAGTCAAAAGAAAGTGCCCTCCTAGCCCATGCTAAAACTGAAGAAAAATATTTTGAGATAGTAAAATAGTTGTTAAATATCGATCCACTTCAACATTAAAGAACAATAAAGAGAAAGCAGATATAGGCCAAAATAATGAGGAAATAGAATTAGCGTAACCCTATTTTGGGGACATAGAAAAATTCATATTAGATAACACTCCACAAGATGACAAAGACTTTGAAGATGCTCGATAAAATGCTAAAGATTGCAAAGATGCCTCACAAAATACTAAGGTATGCAAAGACACCTTACCAAAGCCTTCAAGATGCTAAAGCTTACAAAGATGCCTTCTAAAAGATGTTAAAGCTTGTTATATTCTTTGTAATATAATTACTGAAATAGATATCAACATGCCTATCAAAGGGCATTGGATGTAGGAGGATAGGCATTCCTTTCTTCACTATCTTCTCCTCTTTGACTCTCTCTCTCTCTTTCTCTCCTGCCTCTCTCTATCTATCTATCTATTTATCTGTCTACCTATCTCTCTCTCTCTCGCTTAGAACTACTAAGACATAATAAGATTAAATAAAGAATATTCTTAATTAGAAGAGCAACATAAACAATTATTAATATTAAATAATAATAATCAATAACAAAAAAGAAATTAGAACTAGTAAGATAATATGTACCGTTATTAAGAAAAGGAATAAATTGCTACATCTAAATCAGAAATATTATCTAGGCCTTAGAAGGTCTTTAACCTTAAATATTTTGCATGTTTGAAATACTACAAAAAAGAAGGTTTTTAAAACAATTAGTGAAAACTTTGGAAAAGAATTATTTCCCTTAAAATAAGAATATAAATAATTAAAAGAGTTAGTATCACTTCCTCAACTTGAAAAATAATAATAATACAAAGTTTAGATAGAGTTGATACTTATGAGAATAATAATAAGTATTGTCAAATAAACTTTTATTTTTCAAAATTAGAAATATTATCAAGAGCTTAAAGTTTAATACTTTCTCAATATTTTGCTTTTATTCACCTATTAACATCCACCCATTGGTAGGCCTTATCCCTACTTGCATTTTTATTGCTACATGCATTAATCTTATATGAATATAGTTGCAATTCTTATCTTTATGTTTATTCATAAAACTGACCCTAATTCTTTCTTGATTTTAAGTTGTTCATATTTTTATTTTTTTAGTAGTTATAGTGTTAAAGAAAAACAAACATAAGTTATTGTTTGTAGTTTCCATTAATAGGAAGATTTTAAATCAAACATACTATTAGTTATAGTAATTATAAGTGGGGCAATACGAGAGGTTGGTTGAGGATTGAGCTTTAATTTATTTAGTTTTTCATGGTTGTTATCCCCACTCCATAAGGTATATGATTTATCAATTAGTGCTTATAGCTCTAGTAATAATGAAATGATTTTTAAATATAATGAAATAACAATAGAAAATTTTGAAAGATCTATTGAAAATTCGAAATTTCCAGTTTCATTCTACTAAAGATGAGTGGTCTCGACATAAGTTTTTTATAGGTAGTAAATCTATTTTTAGATCTATCAACAAATCAAATACAATGTTATTTATTAAACTAGAGGAGGTCTCAATTAATGTTTTGATGATAACAAAGCTTAAGTACTAGTAATGGTTTATTATTTTAACGAGAAGTAATATCAGAACAAGATGTATTCATAAACTCAAGATGGTAGCTCATAAATTTGACAAAAGAAAAAGATAAAGTTTGCAACTTAAAAAGTGGAGACCAAGTCATAAACACAAGAAGATAGGGACCATAAAGGTTGTTCTTTTGTTTTTAATGTTAAATGTAATATTGTTTAGTTACTTTGATGTTCTAAAATGCTGACGATGCATAAACATTTTATTTCACTTTATTACATGAGTCTTTTCATTCATCAATAGGCATTGAAGCCTTTAGTTTGAATATAAAAGCCTCTTAAACTTTTAAACAAACTTTAGGGAACATTTTGGGAAGTGTTTAAATCATAATTAAATTAAACATATTGAGTTTCAGCATTTGAAGTTGTTAAAATCATATTTTTATGGGATTGGTTAATCTATATGGGTCCGTTGTCAACCAATATAAGTTAAAGTTAATAAATCTAATGTACTAAGAGTTTTTAGTGACATTGGTTAATGTATTTTTGGACTAAATGTCATATTGGTTTATCAATATGTTGACTGGTTGACTAGTGTCCATCAACTAATAAATATGGTACTATTAATACATATTGGTTGACCAATAAACTATATTGCTCAACTAGTGGTCTACAAATAGTCATTATAACGGTTGGTTATTGGCTTAAATAGGTAATAAGGGTCCCAAAACACTATAAATAGGTTTTTTCTCATTGGTTTTATAATGAAGAAGCATTTAATTATATTTTGCACACATTTCTAAGTATTTTTTCAATCATTAAGCACCATTGTCTCATATTTATGTAAGTGAGCCTCTTTGGAATCATCAAGGGATAAATTAATGTATTTTGAGTTGTAAGATTTAGTTGGGGCATTTTATTATTGTATTTGTGGTGATATAAGTGAAATTGAGATTCCTTAGTAAAATTGAGACTCCTCTTCACCTTAAAAGAAGATTGTAAAAGGGTTTCTCTTAATCGAGAAAGATTGTACAAAGGTTATTCTTTTCTTTGAAAGAAGACTTATATTGGAATTCCAAGAAGAGTGTAACGCCAGACTCTTTGAGCACTTTTGTATTATTCTGTACTTGAAGATACTACTGTATATTGATACATACATGGTTGTATATGAGTTCAAAGATGTATTTAAGTCCTTTGGTTATATACGTTAATGATTTATAATGTTATATGATCTTACATGATCTTATAGTTCATCGATATGCGAAATCTTGGAGATTTCTAACATATGAGCTTTTAAGTGTGTAAAAACGAGTCAATTGGATAGATATAACCATGGTGGTTGAATTAAATGCATTATAATGCCTTAGAGGTGATTAGACATGATTTATAGACTTATGGGACACTTAGGAAGCTTAATTGGAAAAGTTGATGTACATAAGGGTTTATTTGCAAATTGTTAAAAGTTAAAGGACTTAAATGTAATTTTTTGATTCTTGGAGGACCAATATGTAATTTTATAAAATTAAAGGGCTTAATTATTTTTCTCAAAATTTCAAGGACCAAAATAAAAATAAAAGTTTTAGTAATTCCAAAATTTTGGGCTTAATTGCAAATTTATGAAAAGTTTGGAGGGTATAATGGTAATTTCATATGACCTAAGTTCAAAAAGGTAATTTCACCATATTTTGGTCAAAGAAGAGTCAATATTCTAGACCCTTCTCTGTGTAAGGTTGTGCACCCCATTACTAAAAGACTTAAAACATGTTTTAATTAAAAGAAAGGAGAAGAGAGGAGGAGAAGACCAATTTTAGGCTATTACTAACCCTACCCTTTTGTTTTGATTCTCCAACCCAAATCAAGGTGTTATGGCTAATTTGGGGTCAAGGAACTCAAATTTATCATTAGATTGAAAAATTCTTAAAGGATTTGAAGATATAACCAAAGGAAGGTTTAGGTAAATTTTGTCTCATCTCTATCTACATTAGGATTTTGAGTTTGGTGTTAAGATATGATATTCTCCATGCTTGAATATGCATGAAACATGGTTTATAGGAATGAAATGTGTCATGGAGATGGTTCTTTAAGCCAAAACCGAAATGCCCTCTCTTTGGTGAAAGTTTGTGAATTTTTTAATAACTTTTGGAATTGATTATTTAAATGAATTCTATAGTGTGTTACTTGGATAAAGATGTGCTTAATTATGTTTTGAAATGAGTAAGTATTGAATTAAAGGCATTAAATGCTGCAGAAAATGCAAAAGAAAAGCTAATGTGAATAGTAAGGAAGTAACCATATGAGTTTAATGGTCGAATCCTATAACTTAAAGGGAGTGATATTGTGTTTTATACACTTATGTGATGGTGTATAAATATGAAATTATGTTTAAATAGTAATTTCATTGCATGTCTTTTATGTATAAAGACTCGGAAGTTGTGAATCAAGGACTTCGTACTGAGAATTTTTGAAGGCAAAGGAGTGCACAGCTTCTTTTAAGATGAGTTGGGGAAACCATATTTCTCAAATAGGATTAGAACATCCTAAGATAAGCATGATGACTTGTATGTGAATTTTGAACCTAGGAAACGTATGGTATAATTGAATTTCAAATGGATGCTAATATGTTTAGGTATTTAATAAATGACATTGGAGTGCAACTGATGTTTTCATTACGTATTTTGAGAAATGATATTACTTTTAACAAACCTGCTATTAAAAAGCAATAGACAACGTCTTATTTTTCTGAAACTACATTTTTGAGCAACTTTGCACTTGGAGTGCAAAAGGTGACTTTTATTTCATTAAATAATGTTTTGAAACTTTCATATACATAACCGATTCACATATGCTACGTGTATATCCTCTCTTTTGGTTTAGAGCCATGGTAAGGTTTCATTTTATCGGTTGGATTGATAAATAAAGGCATGATGCCTCACTTGATTTTTATACTTAATTGTTGTATATAATTTTTGTGATTAGTGAGGAAACGATTGGTCAATCGTGTGCTAGGCACATTAGATTAAGTTACTCCTGTACCCTTAACATTGGTACATTAAATTCAAGTCCCCGTAGCGACACTTTTCTATAGGACTTGCGGGTGATTCCACACCTAGGGTCTGGACACCAGCAAGGTCATCACCTAGGATCATGACGCTCTTGTTGACTGTAGTCCATACTCACCACAGATGAAAGTCGAACCAACACCAAAAATCGGTGGGTGTGCACATTAGTTTGGCCGACTAATGGTGACATACATGATTGTTTTAGCTTATTCTAATATTTGTTTTCTAATGAGATTTGATTTATCCATGTGATGTCTTTCTATTTATATGTACTGGAACTAGAACCTATATTCACCTAATGAGTGATTAATAAGATAGGCTTATATGGTTCGTAACCAGTATACGTTAAGTCATAGGCTAGGCTTATGTGTTTCTATTGTGATGTATGTTCACCTCATAGGTTAATTATACCGTCTTAGTGTGTATCGAGTTCTATTTGCGACATATATTTTTGTCTTACTCACTGAGTACATAGTGTACTCACCCCCTCCACTTTCCAACCGTGCAGGTTAATTTAGTGAGCTTGAAGTTCTGAGTGGATCGTGCAGTCTTTTTTGACATTTTCAGGGTATTACCACATGTGGGTAATTTCTGTTTGGCACCTTACTTGTATAGTGACTCATGAACTATTTTATTGTTTGTATTAGATTGATTATATTGATATGCTTTATGATTTTATAAATTTAACTCTTGACTGTTTTGTTGTTGTAAAAGACTTTATGTATGAACTTTTGATACTGTTGTTGAAATTGCTTTGAGTTGACTTTAAAGTCCTGAAGTTGTGGTTGGATGTGAATATAAAAGTGTGTTTAAAAAATTTTTGCAAGTATTTGAGTGAGTTTTGGGATTTTTAAAATACAATAAATGTGTTGCCCAATTTTTTTTTAAGGAGAAGAGATATTTAGTTAGCCTTGCATAGTCGGATTAAGGATACCATGAGTGTCCTTAGCCTAGGTATGCAGCAGTTGTCATGGGCCTGATATGGTACCGGGTCATGACAAAGAGTCTTAAAAGTGGACGTAGAAAAGATTTATTATCAAACCATTATAAATCAATTTGCATTCTTTCTTCCTTATCCTCTTTAAATTATTGTTAAATTATTTGATTAATTTATATTAATCAATTTTCTCATCCTAATCTATATTAAGTATTGTTAATTAAGTACATTGGTTAGAAAAATTGTTAAATTCTGTATAAAAAAAACCTATTAACCCTCACCTTTTAGGTTCCATTAGGGACTAATAAGTGGTATCAGATTAGGTCTCTGGTATTTCTAACAAAATTATATATCAAAGATCATAATTGCATATTGAGAAGCATCATCATCATTCAACCAAAAGGGAAAAAGAATTAGTGGAGCACCTTGCTTTGATGGTGATGATTAACTTTATTGAAAAACTAATATGAGATTCATTTTAATGACCAAAAGTTTTAGATCTATGGGAAATAGTTTTAAATGGTCCCTTTATACCAATTAAAATTGTAAATAATAAAAAATCCCCAAACTAAAGGAAGAATGGGAACCTCAAGATAAGAGATTAATTTAAGGCTGCACATATCTTAAATTGTGCATTAAGAAATGAATTTATTAGGGGTCTCTATGTATGAAAAGGATTATAACATTTGGCGTACATTAGAAACTACAAATGAGGGCATAAATCAAGTTAAGAGAGCAAAGTAAGCAGACTAACACATGAATATGAATTATTTCAAATAAAGCACGATGAAAGCATATCTATCATGTATACTACATTTATTGATATTATTAATGCTCTTAAAGGTCTTGAAAAGATTGTACTAATGTTGAAATAGTAAGAAAGTTGCTTAGGTCACTTCTAAAGACAATGGATGCTAAAGAGATAGCCATTTAAGAAACTAAGGACCTAATAACATTACTATTAGCAAAACTTATTAGATCTTTCCTCACGTATGAAATGAAAGTCCAAAAGACACAAAAAAGAAATGAA
This sequence comes from Erythroxylum panamense, assembly GCA_027123425.1. Classification (NCBI taxonomy): domain Eukaryota; kingdom Viridiplantae; phylum Streptophyta; class Magnoliopsida; order Malpighiales; family Erythroxylaceae; genus Erythroxylum; species Erythroxylum panamense. Next base: position 20,311,457 of record JAOTIZ010000202.1, read on the forward strand.
TCGTCTAATGAAAAAGAATTAAGCATTCAAACCCTCAAAGGAAGAATCGAGTAAAGAGGAAACGACATCAACTAGTGAAAACGATGAAGAAGAAATTGTCTTATTCACTAGAAAATTTGAAATATTCTTGAAGGAGAAATTCAAAAAAAGAAAGGACTTCAAAGAAGGTAAAAAAAATAATTTAAAACATAAATCCTATAATGTTAGTTAATCTGAATGTAGAAAATACATCCATATAAAGTCATAATGTCCTCTACTCAAAGATAATAAGAAGTATAAGAGAAACTATAAGAAACAAAAGAAGAACAAGGATAAAGCATCCACTTATAATGACAAAAGTGAATCCAAAAATTAGCATTTGGAAGAAGATATAACTTATCAAAGAAACTGAAGAAGATAGAGACTATTTTCTCTTTCAATGCAAGTATTTTAGATCAATTTGGGGTAGAATTGTGCATATGTTGGCAAAATACTCCGAAAATTACGATTGACATGAAACACTAACCTAGATTACCAAGATGGCTAAAGTTTACAAGCACAATAGAGCAATCTTCAAGGCAACATTCACTACAACAATTTATTCCCTGTGGAAAGAAAGAAACAAAAGAATTTATAATGGTGAAGAAACAACCAGAAATTAAATAAATTAAATAATAGATGGCACTTGTAATTCAGTAAAAATGATATAAACTTATATCTTTTGTTAGATTAGTTAAATGATGTAAGGTCTTATTATATCATTAATATATAGTAATGTTAGAATAGCTTTGTTATGGTTAATGGAATATATTCATTTTTCAAAAAAAAAAAAGAGATAGCTTATATGTGCTTTACTGCTATGGATAATAATGAGGTAACATATAGCCCTAATTTGTGTTAATGATAGTAATTTGACATATGATGACTTAGTCACAAACTTTAGGAATAATAAGTAAGAAAAGGATGAAGTTTTCTTCCAAACTGAAGGAAGTTCAATGAAAATTGGATGTAGGCATAAAAGAGAATGAAAAGAAGAAAAGTGAACTGTATAACATTAAAGCATCAAAAAATGTGATCATTAATGGCTATCATGATGTAGAAAAAAAGGAAGCATTGAAGAAGGAGGTTCATGCCCTTAAGGATTCATTGTCCAAGTTTTCAAAGGAGTGAAAAACTCGAAAACATATTAAGAGCTCAAAATAATTCCAATAATAGTTATATAATTAGATATAATTATGGAGTGTTTTCAATACTAAAACTACTTTTTCCAAAAGAAAGCATTTAAATAATAAGGAACCATTTCATAGAATGACAAATAAATATAAAGCATCTACATCTAAGCATACATATATACATAACCTATCCATTAAGGCTCACTCTAAAAGTAAAACTTATACTTTCAAATATGGCTTATCATCTATCATCTTGGCATAGAGTTTGATATTCTCAAGAGAAGAATAGGCATAATCTCTATGATAATATGCAAATCAATTCACCCCCTTTAGACGTTAAAGAATCATGCATCAAGTCTTAATTCATAGCAAGTATCTTATCTATAAGCATGTTTTTAATATCCAAAGGAAGATTATTCATTATGCACATGTTGATAAAATACCAAGAAAATACATTTTTGCATCATCATTACCTATATAACATGATATGCCATTTTTGTAGTAATTTTGGACATGTTGATAGAGTTTGTTTTACTAAAAAAAAGATGATGAGCAAACCCTTGAAAGTGTGGGGTTGAAAAGAAGAAGAAGCCTAATAATCAAGAAACCAAGCTTATTTGAATACCTAAAACACATTGATTATCTTGTTTTGTAGGGATATTAGGGGGAAAAAAGGGCAAAGGGTATATAGTAGAGATGGTAGTTATTGAATTAAGTATTATTTTTTAAAAGAGTTTATTTTTTATTAATGACTAACCTTTTCTATGTCAAAAAAGTCTTGAATATATATATTAGCCCTTAAAGAGAGCAAGAATGATCAAACACTCCATAAAAGAAACAATGGTTTATATATATATATATATATATTAGCCCTTAAAGAGAGCAAGAATGATCAAACACTCCATAAAAGAAACAATAGTTAAACCAATTGAGGATGAGAAGAAGGATAATATGCCTACGAGGTAACTATGAGTTCATTAGTAATGCTCTATAAGAGTTAACTATGAGTTCATACCTTAGAAATTTGAATTTATCAATTTGAGTATAAATCCTTAATGTTGGTTATTTGGATGAGTTATGAATAATGTTTTTAATATTTTTTTATATTGTGAACCTTAGTACCTAAAATTTTAATCAATTGGCAAATAACTTATATAAACCATTAAATAAGGATAGATTTTTGCACAATTAGAAGAGAATGATTTATGTTTAATTGAAATTCTATAATAAATTAATCTTCTTAATGTCTTCATTGATTTTATCCATATTTCGTTATGTGATTTTGCTCTAATTTGAGTCTTAAGGATGTGTTTTATTAATTTATCCATATTTTGATGCAAATTCTACGATATTAAGACATATTGGTTGACTAATGCCTTAATGTTCTTGAGTAGTGTCCTTTAAAACACCAACACCCTTACTTTCCAATAAGTTTGTTAATTTTCTGGTCGTTTGTCTAGTCCCTATATGGGCATATTGATCGACCTTTTCCCTCTTATGGTCACCAATGTACGCGTTTTTGACATTCCCTTATTTCTAGTGAGTTTGTAAGGAGTATGGGTCACTCTTCTAGTCGATCATCTATCCATATTAATCGATCAATATCTTCTAATGGTTGACCAATGTCCCTTTATCTAAGAAACCTTTCTTTCTGGTGAGTTTACAAATAGTTCATTTGTATATCCTAGTCGATTGATTTATATTAAGCAATTTTCTCATTCTTATTTATATTGATTTTTTTGGAAAATCGTATTTATACTGATTGTTGTTAATTGAGTACATTAGTTAAATAATTGGTTGAATTTTATAAGTACTCAATTTACCCCTATCATCTTGAGTGCCATTAGGGACTAAATTTATATTTATCTGTGAGTGAAAAATAGATAGCATGTCTAAATATAACATAGTAAACACATTACAACAAATGACAATGGTTGTAAATGCTTGGGATAAAAATTTGATTCCCTTTGGCCACTACCATAAATTAAGTTATAGAATTATTAATCATTTATATTATGATTTATTTATTTAAATAATTAAATTTATGAACATTCAAATAATATTTTTACTCAAAATGATATTAGATATAATAATTAGTTTAAAGAAATACAAATTTTATTTTTGACTATATAAGATATGTATTCTAATATATAAATTAAATGGTCAAATACAACTCTTAATTATCAAAAATTTTAGTTATAAATGTTTAATTTTATATGAACAAAATAAGGAATAATTTTAAATGTTTATAACTCTTAAAATTGTTATAAAAAGATTTTAAAAAATAATTTTAAGGATTTTTTAATTCTTGAAAATTGATGCTTAAAACACTTAATTAAATTTTATTTTTCAGTAAATCATCTTTTAAATTTGTAATGTTTCACCTCTACTCTCCTTAGTATAGCAAAGTATATATGTCATTATAAATTGAAAATTAAGATATTTATGTTGGTCTTTACATAACATATGAGAGAGGTATGTGTTCACTCTTTGTCTTATCTATAAACTAATGACTAAATAGCCTACTCTAATTAATGATTAAGAGAAATTCATGAATGAGAAATTCAACACAATTATAATGATAACTAAAGAGAGTAAAGGAAAAAAAAAATCCATTTACATTTTAATCAAACAATCATTAGCCTACATTGATTTTCTATGGTGCACTTGATAATTTACTATCTACTTTCGATCTCTATATATATCATCTTTGTGCATAGGTGAAAAAGAATGTTTACAATTTGGAGAGAGAGAGAGAGTTTGTGAAGTCTACCCATTCTTAATGAATCCATTTAGGCCTGTTAGGAACATGTAGATCCAGTAATGAATCCATTTAGGCCTGTTAGGAACATGTAGATCCAGGAAAATTGGCTCGAGAACAACTAATTACTAATCGAGGCTAATATCAGTGTTAACGGAATAAAACACAAGCGATCCCCCATACTGAAGTAACATTCCCATCTTCTTTCATTCGAGTGCTAGCTTTCTTCAGTAGGTCCAGTTCTTGGGCTACCGATGACTAGCCAATAGGCACTCTTTGGGAAGAGCTTTCTAAATCCACTAACTGACTTGGGAGGATAACAAGAACTCAGAGCCTTCACAGCCACGGCCACCCTTTTCGACGAAACATCTTAGAGCCAAGAATGAAGAGTAACTCTTCATAAATCTTATTCAAGGTTGAGAAAAACCTCACAATGCAAATCCTAAATAATTTCTTCAATTGCAATAATTGCACAACCATACAACCCAAAACATCCATCTCTTATTGAGACTAACTAATAAAGGCTCAAAATATATTTTGTCACGTCTACACCCTATAAGCTCTTATAGTTCTTGTCAACTCTCTAGTATATACAAGATTCTTTCAACTACTCATACATGGTATATTTTATGCTTAAAATAATTTAAAATTCATTAAAAATAAAAACTATTTACACAATATAAATGAGGTCATAAACTTATGATATATTCTTTTAAAATATATTGGTCGACCATACTACTATAGTGGTTAATCAGTTTATCTAAAGTCCTAATATTTGTTACCTAAATCACCATATTAGTCAACCAAACTTCGTAAAACAAGTTTTTCGAAACTTATCAAGTTCTTTCAAAGGTTAAAACATATTCCTTTGACAACTTGAATAAAAATCATTTTAAAAGTTCCCCAAAAGCATTTTAATGTATTAAGATAGTTTTCTTTAAAAACTTCCTAGTTTTCTACTTTGTTCATCTTTTTATCCTTTCATTGCTCAATTGGTTCATTTGTCTAGTTTATCCTTCTATCAAGCTTGATCTTTTACATATTAATTTACTAATATCACTAAATATTAAAACATTGGCAGTAACATATTTTTTATCATCAAAATTATATGTTTAAACCTTACTTGTTCCAATATTTTATTTGATAAAAGTACAAAAGAAAACCCTTAACTTGAAAAGTATTATTATCCATTGCGTTTTATTGTAATCCTATAAAAAAAGTATGCTTAATCCCAAAACGATAAAGGGAACTTAAATGCCTAATCCCCATTTCTAAATCCCACAAACCCACATAATCATCTTGAAGTTGAATCCTTAAACCTATATTATGTTGTGCGTTCTCTCATTATCTACTTTAATATTGGTCCCTGGATGGCATACGAGAACATTTCTTTCTTATTTGAAAATTAATGAATGAGATATCTATTTTAATAAATGATTATTGAAAATTCATATATGATAATCACAATACAATAGCAATAATAATAAAGAGAAAGGAAAGAAAAAACTGTTTTATAGTGACTTCACCAAACAACAACTGATCTATTACTTCTTAATCTCCATTTGAGAATTTTGTATCTTCTTCTTTCAACGGGTGAAGAGGAACCTAATGTATAATATCTTCTTTGCCATGGGTAAAGAAGAACTTTTACAATCGTATTGTTTTGTCACAAGTAACTCTTTACAATTGTCTTACTTTGTCATGAGTTAAGAGTAAGCATTTACAAATCCTATTTAAGGTATATAAAAAAAAACTAATCCTCAAAAAGTGTACAACAATTGCACAACCATACCACTAGAAACTCCCCTATCTTTCTCACATCAATTCTAAATCACTTCTTGATTATGACAAAGTATATGCAGTATGTCCTATATGAAATTGATCATGCAAAGATTAAATTCCCTAATTCATTGACAAGGTATCAAGAAATATTATAATTATTTGTTGCATCTTGACGTTCTTGATTCATCCTTATTTTGGATTCTTCACCTGAATTTTCTTTGACCTCTCTTAAATTACATGTGCTTCATTTTGTTTATTTACTTTATCCTTTGATAGCACAATCGATTCTATTGATTCTATTCATATGTAGCACTAGCAGTGTTGTAGTTAGTATTATAGGCTTAAAAGTGGAGTTTATCATCTTAAACTCTACTTTTGCAATATTCTTAGCAAAACCTGCATTTGTTTGTTGAAACAAAATCATATCTTATTAGATGACAAGAAATTGGCGAAAACACAGGCCTATCAACATACATCTCCTCTACAAATGTCTCTCTTTTCTGTCCAAAACCAAAAGAGAGAAAGATGTAGACACTGATACTTAGCAGAAGAAAAATTGCAAGCGACTGACACTTCAATTGAAATGGGAAATTCTACTCACGATGTCTTACATGCCATTGCCAATGCGAAACTCTAATCAGATCAGATCTTTCACGATGTCTCTTTCGTTATCCATATGAAGACCAACAGCCAACAGATGCTGAGCAAGATAATATTTCCCAATATCTTCATCTTCCTCGCTACGAATTTTGTTTGATCAAAGACCGCAATGCCATCTCAACCTCGGCAAATGGTTGGCCGGCATAAAGCTTAAGTTCCCCCTTCTTGACAACAATTACCCTCTTGGACTCTGATTTCACTGCCTCCTGAAGTTCCTGCAGAAGTTCAAATTTCGAACTCCCCTAGTTAGAAACATAACACGTGAGAAACAAGGAACCTATATACTTCACCCACAAAATTTTCTATTTATACACGTGAAGAACAAAATTACTCACAAATATAGCGTATACTGAAGTCCTTATGTTCCCTCCAACATAAATACCTCTCACATATGCAAAGGCTCGCTTTTGCTTTGCGATTGTTAACTACCAGAATAAAGTTAAATGAGCCTAAGAACTAAAGTTAGCTCTTCTATAAGTGAATGAAAGAGAAAAGCCTCTTATTCCTAACATTTGTAAAAAAGTGTTAACTATGCAAAAGACCACGCGAGTAGTTGGCCCTCTTCGAAGCATAAGAAGAAAGTCTTATGTAAGGTGCGTAGCCTTGCTAAATTCTCTCTCAGGTATTGAGTATCTGGTCCAATAGGACTGAACTACCTTAGAATCCGCTGTTAGCGCTTAGCTAGGCACTAATTAGAGTATCTATCACCCAAATTTAATTCCCTTTGACCAGGTCTACAAGCGTTCTACACGTCAAAAAAAGAAAAAACAAGATTAGCTGTCATTTATAATTATCATATTAATTTGGTTGTCATTTAAATAATAGTGATCAGATTACATTTGAGTATTTTAGATTTATTTCATCAACTTAGTTTATAATTATTTTAATGTTCCCTAAATAGTAAGCCTGTTGTGCTTGTAATCTAGTATAAAAAGCTAGTTATGCAAGGGAATAAGAAAGCATTTTTCTCCTATCAAATTCCCATTTTTGAGATCAAAGAGTTCTCTCTAATGAGCTCTCATTTTCTGGATTTTTCAAAAATCGGTCAAAAGGGCAGAAAAACTAACAAACACCCTGAGTTTCTTATTTCAAGTTGCAGGTTCCCATAACTATATCACAGTCAAGGGCTTATAACGGTTTGGTATTAGAGCAAGAAGTTACGGAGGACTCTCAAAACTTCCAACGACAATTTCAGGCTTTTCTAAACACCCTGAGTTTCTTATTTCAAGTTGCAGGGTCCTAAATACATCACAGTCAAGGGCTTATAACAGTTTGGTATTAGAGCGAGAAGTTACGGAGGACTCTCAAAACTTCCAACGACAATTTCAGGCTTCTCTAAAAATGTATCAGGACGATCAAGATCGTGATAAAGAGACAATGAGAACAAGACTGTGCAGCTATGGAGAACAAACAACAAGAATTGGCAGACTTTCGAAAAGCTTGGTTATGAAATTCCTGCAGCACAAGAGGATGAAGGTGAGAGCAGTATTATCCGAGGAACATACTGCATATGTTCTATGTGAAATTAATCATGCAATGGCTGACCAGTTGGGAACTTCTTTTTTTTCGCCATCAACAAAGAACAGAGGAAGATAAAGTGAGGCTGCCATCCTTCCACTTGGAAGGAGATGCCCAACTATGGTTTCTCAAGTTGGAAAGGGATCGGCCACAACTTCCCTGGGAAGATTTCAAAGCCAATGGCAATATGCTATTTGGCCCACCAGTCAGAAGCGATAAATTGGAAGAATTGTACAAACTTCATCAAACCAGCACTGTGGAGGAGTATCGGCAGCATTCTGAATGACTCGCTGCTCATGCCAGCACTCTTCCACAAGAACAGCAGGTTGAGATCTTCATTGGTGGATTGAAAGAAGCCATAGCAGTAGAAGTTGAGCTGCAACATCCTCAAGATTTAACTAGCACTATTAGCTTAGCCGGTTGTACAAATGTCAAGGAATTAGACATCGGAAAGAACAAAGTGGCCAACGATGAAACACAACAAATAATGCACCATGGACACCTTTTGTGAAGCGGCTAAATAGGGCGGAAATGGAGGAACGAAGAACAAAAGGGCTTTGTTACAACTGTGATGAGCCTTATACAGTAGGATACCAATATAAATGACTCTTTTGATTGTAGGGAATTGATGATATGCAACATGAACCAGAAATTATGGTAGAAGAAACAAAGGAGCTAGAAATATCCATTCATGTTATAACAGGAATGCAGAAATCACAGACAATGCAAGTGAAGGGCTTTGTCTACAGGAAGGCCCTACTGATCTTGATTGATTCAGGAAGCACTCACAGCTTTGTGAATGAATTTTTGGTGGATAAAATGAAAATACCCACTGAATCAAGGGCTGGACTGCAAGTAACAGTGACAAATGAAGAAAGATTACATAGCCCAGGAGTACCTCAATCGCTTTCAGTACAACTAGGTCCTCATACATTTCACTTTCATTTATTTTTACTGCCTCTTTCTGAGTTTGGTGCAATGTTAGGGGTAACTGGCTAAGGATGCTGAGTCCTATTTATTAGGACTTTGCAGCCATAAAGATGCAGTTTTGGTGGCAAGGGCAGAATGTGTATAGCTATGTGCAAGCAAAGATTTCAGCCCACCTACTACTTCTCAGTTAGCAACAATATGTTACGGTCCCGAATCTGTGATCAAGTCACCGGAAGATGAATAGGAGATTCTTCTTCCAACAAAGGGTTTTTACCTTTGATCTTCCTCCTGGATGTACCTATAATTGGTAATCCAACACAGCTCATTGAAGGGAGCTGCAACCTTGAAACTCGTTGAGGGAGAGTTTCAGATCTCTGGGTTTTTTCTAATAAATTCTGCTTGAAGATTATTGCTGAATAACTCCCTGTTTATAGGGAAATCTCCTTACAATAATGAAGACTAAAAGAACTAGGATTACTAACTAAACAATGATTCAGATTCCTTAATAGACTCTCTTTCCTAATAAAACTCCTACTGCCAACTAGAATTCCTAACTAAGCAAGGATTCAAATTCCTTAATAGACTTCCTTTCCTAATAAAACTCCTACTGCCATAAAATAAGGAAGTAACAGAACAGAACTGGAAATAACTAAAATTAGACCACCTAGGATTCCTTATTTCACACAGAATCAGTATCTTAGGCAGTAGTCTTTCTACGTCGTTCATATGTTCGACTCACGAATGCATCCGCAACACACTAGTAGAAGTGGATAAGGAGTTGTAGCTCAAAAGAGTCCTAGCTGAATTCACATACCTGTGTAGTGCCCCAAAAGGGCTGCCACCTACTCGTCAATGTGATCATCGCATTAATCTACAACTAGGAACAAGAGTTATAGTTGTCCAACCTTATCATTATCCTCATGGGCAAAAAGATGAGATTGAAAGGCAATGTGAGGAGATGCTAAAAAGAAGAATCGTCCAAACTAGCAAGTCTCCCTTTTCTTCTCCAATCCTCTTTCTTATTTCATGGAGATTTTGTATCAATTATCGCTCCCCAAATGCCCAAACTATCAAAGAAAAATTTCCAAATCCAGTAATCGACGAACTATTGGAGGAATACACAGGGCTTACTATTTCCCAAAGCTAGATTTATGCTCTAAGAATCAACAAGTTAGGATGCATGATAAAGATGTGGAGAAAACTTTTCGCACTCATTATAGGCACTCTGAATTTCTAGTGATGCCCTATGGTTTCACCTTCATTTCCACCTTCCAAGCCCTCATAAATGTAGTATTCAAGCAATATCTAGGCAACTTTGTCTTGGTATTCTTTGATGAAATCCTCATTTATAATCGTACTTGGGCAAAACATATGCATCATTTTCAATTGGTGTTCACCTTGTTAGATAGCACTGCTTGTTCCTAAAACAGTCTAAATGCTTGTTTGCTCAAACTCAAATCATCTAGGGAAGTGGAAGCAAACCCCCAAAAAGTCCCCAACCCACTACCATTCTAGCAAAGGCTTCCTTGGTCTTACTAGGTACTACAAACAATTTGTGAAAAATTATGGGGAAATTATTGGGCCACTAACAACTATGTTGCAAAAGAACTTTATTTGGATGCAAGATTTACTGGCCGCCTTTGAAGCATTAAAATTGGCTCAGATTTTGAAAAGATTGTGAAAAGATCTTTGTAGTAGAATGTGACGCCTCAGATTATGGAATAGAATAGGAGTTGTCCTACAACAAGAAGGCGGACTAATTGCTTGTACTCTAGCTCAACAACACTAACATCTATAGCCTACAAGAAGGAATTGATTGGGGACTAATTGCTATGCGCCATTTGAGATCTTATATGTGGGGATGGCACTTTCTAATACGAACAAATCATTATAGGCTAAAGTTCCTCCGAAAGCAACGCATTATTACCTCACCACAACAAATTAGGTTAGCAAGCTCATGAGCTTTGACTTTATAGTGGAATACCAAGTGGAGTGAGAAAATATTGTGGCTGATGCTCTCATGCAGAAATGAGGAATCTATGCCTCAGATGGGGTTCTTTTATGCGATTCGAACAGAAGTTTGTAACTCATAGGAGTTACAGCAACTAGTGAAACATATTACTACAACCAAGGAGGGCAGTCCTTGGCCATACCGTGATGGGATATTAAAAATTCAGTTATCCTCTACTGTTTTTCGAAGATAGTTACAGTCATCAGGGGATTTCCATTCATAGTCAATAAACAAGTCTAAGTCTTGCCACAAACGTTTCAGAGAATTAAAGTACTTAGTAACACTATCCTCACCTTGGTGGATCTCACCCAATTTGAAAGTTAGTTCATACACTTGGGATTGGTTTTCCAAATCAAAATACATCTGATTCACATTGTCCCATAGCTCCTTAGCTGTGTGGTAACACATATACTTGGAGCTAATATCTTCCTCTATAGAATTTACCAGCCATGTCATCACCATAGAATTTTCAGCATTCCATATTCCGTGTGTAGGATCATCCGCCATAGGTTCCTTTTTGTCACCTATCAAATATCCAATCTAGCCTCTTCCACAGATGTATATTCTCACTGATTGGGACCAGCGAAGAAAGTTCTCTCCATTCAGTCGTATAGAAGTGACCTGAATGGAATGAGAATCTGAGGTAGTATTGTGAGGAGGACGTGTTTGAACTGGGTTAGAGGATTCACCAATGTCAAACATGGTTGACATAGATTGGTAGGATTGGAAACAATAGGTGGTTGCTAGGGTTTTTGAATGTTCAGGTATGGCTCTGATACCATGCAAAAATTCTAAATTGTTGTATTTCACCCTCTTTCCATCAGTACATAGATACAAGTATAAATGGAAATAGAGAGGGCTATTCTAGGAAACTAATATCTTTACATAATATCCTACTATCTGTACAAAATATCATATCTAATTTCCTAACTATTTAGGAGTCAATAATATCGAGGAAATATCCAACTAGATATTTCTGTTAAAATAATTAAATATTATTTTAGAATATTCTCCCTATCAAGACAGTTATTAAAGATAGTTATTATTTTAGTAACTGTAAATAGTTATTATCAAAGCAGTTATTTCTGCTTTTATTAGAGGCAGTTACCAAAGCAGTTATTTCTGCTTTGGTGAACCGTGTACTTTAAAAAGGGGTGTATAGTGTGAATGAAACCAGTCTCTCTAAAAAACATTCTTTGTAATTTACTGACAATTTCCCAACAAGTACTAATACATTGGAAGGCCTTTCTCCAACTGATGCATTATGGAAGTCAATTTCTACTATTCTAAGTCATTATCCATCTTTTGCACTCGAGGTCAAGCGCATTCTTGATGAGGAGAGCAATGTTAAGATCCAAAAGTAGGTCCAACAATTAAATAAGCCTAAGTCAATCAAAGTAGTTCCCTTTGACCAAGTCTACAAACGTTTTATACATGAGAAAAAGAAGAAATAAGATTATCAGTTCACTAGCTATCATTTATACTTATCATATTAGTTTGTTTGTCATTTAGATAATTGTGATTAAATTAGATAGAGTAGTTTAAAATTATCTAATCAAGTTAGTTTAGAATTATTTGAATGTTTCCAAAATAGTACGAGTTTGTTGTGTTTGTAATTTAGTATACAAAACTAGTTATGCTAGAAAACAAGAAAGCATTTTTCTCCTATCAATTTCCCATTTTTGAGATCGAAGAGTTATCTCTAATGAGCTCTTATTTTCTAGATTTTTCAAAATAGGTTGAAAGGGTAAAAAAACTAACAAACACCCTGAGTTACTCTCTGATTTTAGGTTGCAGGGTACCATAACTAGATCACAGTCAAAGGCTTATAGCAAACAAGCTTAATGATGTTAACGAAACAACTAGAATTTCTTACTGTCACTGAAAGTGGAACAATGTCTGCATTGAAGTCATCCAGCTCGTGAAAGAATGCATCTAGTAAATAGCAAAAGTTGTTTGCATCAACTCGGTCCTCAAAAGCAAGAGTATAAGCAGAGTCCTCTCCGTCTAGCAATGAAGGCATCTTTAGAGCAAAAAGTCCTTGTGCTTCATGAATAGGACCTCTTCGCATAAGGACACCCTGAATGCATCACATCCAGATATTGATTAGAATTTAGAAAGACAAACAATACCTTTTGAGTTAAGAATATAAAACAAAGGTACTATAGACTTGGAACAATCAAGCAGATACTGAACTTGTAACTTGAAACTTAGCTGAAAAAGGAAGATTTACTATGCAAGAATTTCAATGAAAGCCTTTTAATAATAACACGGCAAGTTTAGAGGGTATAGCAATTACAATAGAACAACTATTAAGACGAAAATCTATATCAACTATGCGGATTAAAATCAATTAACAGAAAAAGATGAGGTATCATATATTAAACTGCATATTTGCATACAAGTATAATCCACAAAACCATTTCACTAGGAAAAGATTAAACAGTAAAAGAATCACTAGCTTCTGATACATACTAGAACATATGGAAGATTTGACCACCACAAATCTGTCTTTTCATCTGAATGTTTCTCGGCCACTGTTCTCTTTCTAGTTTCTCTGCTTCTATTTCTACTGAATGAAACAGGCTTTTTGTCTAAGGGGGCACTTCCTTGACTTTTTTGGGTCAAGTGTTGCAAATATTGTTTCTTGAAATCTTGAGGTTTCCAGCCCTTCACATCTTCTTCGGAGGACCTTTCTTGACTGGTCTCCTGGACATCACCTATAAATTTCTGTTAACATCCCAGAAGTGAAGGAGGCTCCCAAAACAAACCAGAAGATAATTAAACTAAAGAAAGCGTTCAGCATTAGACTTTTACATGCATGAACGACAGATTTAAGAAACCAAGGAAACAAACTGGGAAAAAAAAAACAAAGAAACAAAAAAAAGCCAAATTCATGGAATTGACATTTGAAGAAAAACAACAGTTAAATCATGAATCCATAAACATTACCAGGTCCCATTCCCCTAGCCAAGTTACTCCTTTCCTTTTCCAACTTACTCACCTCATTCTGGCCGGCAGTAGCTTGCATTCCAACATTAGTTCCCTTAGAATGATTATCACTTTGTTCTGAGTCATCACTGAGATATCTCCTAATCAAACCTGAAAACCCCTCCGGACTGCTACTCGTGTTCTTTGGAGGGCTTCTAAACTTAAGCTTCTTTTTGAACATCAACATCTCCTTTTCATCCTTCAAATCCACACCATCCTCTCCAATTCGATCCCCTTCATCCCCAAACAAACCCAAATAGTCCATAAAGGACACGGGCAACTTCTCTCTCTTGGAATTCAACTTCTTCTCCAACTTAACCAATCTAGCATCAATCTCCTTCTCAATTTCACTATCTTCATCACCCATCATCCTCTCACTACTTTCTCTCTCCCTAGCCTCCCTAGCCATTGCCCTTATCTCATGTATTCTCTGTTCCACTTCACTCTCGCTAAAATCACTCACATTACTCAAATTAGAAACCAATCTTCCATTGCCATTAAGCAAGGCACTATCTTCCTCAACCAAGTCCCCCAAGTTCCCGTTTTTGTCGCGAGAATTGGCACTGCGAAGTACCCAGACAGTACATATCGTCTGAAACACAAAAAGACCGACCAAATAACTACCATATTTCAAGACACAGCGTGCAGATAATGTACCAACAAGCCCCTTATACGCTTCACTATTATTCACAGTCTCCGTACCGACAAAGTCATCAACTTTATTATTTTGCTCGCCCGGAAAGATCTCACCAGCGATTTCCTCATCTCCGTTAAGAGGTGAGTGGGCCACTACCGGCTCGGGAGCTTCTATGTACGGAACAGGAGTGGTGGGGGAGGTTTTGGTGATGATTTTGGGACGCAAATGGTTTGTTCTCTTGATAGGTCTTCGTGGGCGCGCACTCGAAACAGAATATACGATGAATGGTCTCAGTCGACGCCGGTGATTGGTAGTGCTGCCGGTGAAAAGAGAAGGTACGATGAATGGAGGTCGGATAAAAGAGAAGGTGGCGCTTCCCAGAGCACCAGCCATGGCTAGCCGGAGAGGGCGGTAAGGTTTGACAGCGGCTTAGCTTTCACTCTTTTAGCTTGGACTGGTTGACGCCATGATCGCTAAACCAAGGGCCGAGCGAGAGAATGTTTTAGGCCTGTTTGATTTCATGGTTAATAACGGAAAGAAATGGGAAGTAACACACTCTTATCGTTTGTTTGAAGATTTTATAATGAAAAGAATGGATTGAGATGGAAGCGAAAGGTTTCATGTTACATTCTATTATATCCTAAACAGTGAAAATAAGAAACTTCTGATTTAGAGAATTTAGCATGGAACCTAACCTAGTAAATACATACTATCTAATATACCCTCAATAATTTTTCTTAATATCAACTCTGTCCAAATCATAACATTAATATATCAAATAGAATATAGGAATATTTAATATAATAGATTTTATTAAATAATTAATAAAGATATTTTCATAATAATAATAATAAATTATTTATATTTAATAATAAAATATAAAATTTTATATTTAAAATTTATTTATTTATTTTATTTATAT
>JAOTIZ010000202.1:20335377-20349673 GCA_027123425.1 Erythroxylum panamense
ATAATAATAATAATAATAATAATAATAATAATAATAATAATAATAATAATAATAATAATAATAAGTAGAAAATTTATGACAATAATTAATAATAATAATAACAATAATTAATAATAATAATACTAATAAGAAGAAGTTCAAAATTTATAATAATAATAATTAATAATTAATAATTAATAATTATTATAATTATAATGATGATGATGATGATGATGAATTTGATAATATAATTAAGAATAAAAAATTGCTCATGTGGGAGGAGGGGTATTTCTAGAAGTTGCTTATGTGTTTTGTTTCTATCCCCAGGACAAGAAATCTTGTACCACAGTCTTGGAAGGAACAAAAAATTTCTGTCCCTATGCTCTAGAGTCGAAACAAGAATAGGTTAGGATAGCAAGCAAACACTGTCAGGCACAACATTTTTGTGTCCCTGTCATCCATCCCCACCAATGGAGACGTCAGCCAAATGCTACATTATAGACTGGTGAGGACATTTATATGTCTCAACTTAACTATAACTTACCTAAATTTGATAAAGAAATCGTTTACACAAGCTATGCTTATTACTATGTATTGATTTAAGGTATCTAAAGACATATTGGTAGTACAACATTTCTACAATAAGAGCATTATAAGGATTCCAATCAAGGTTAGTTATATTTAAACTATCTAAACCTTGAGAAACATACTTCTTATCTTATTAAGTAGTATTGAATTTATTTTAGTTTCGGGTACTTTATGTTTAAAAATTGTAGAGGGGATCTTGAAGGAATCTATATCATGTTATTCTCATAGTGTGCATATGAATCATTTAATTTTAAATAACAAAACCAACTATATATAAAGTCATAAATTATGAGTGTATAAAAGTATTAAATCTAGAAACATCATTAACTGAAAGAAACATACTAATGTGTAACAGTATCATTGGAACAAAGTTTACGAGTATAATCAATATAAACCATTTCAATAAGAGCAAGTCCTTTAACTTTGAACATTTTAACAACTTAGGAAACAATAATCTTAGATATAGGAAAGTGGTATCTTTAACTAAAGATAAAAGGAATTTTTTTCAAGTTTTTATTTGTTACCACCTCATCCCTTTATTAATTTGTGATAGGAAGAATAAACATGATTATTCAAGATAATATCATAATTAGTGTAATAAATATCAAGATTTATACATTAGTAAAGTTGAAAGTTTTAAGTCTTCTCATAGTTAGATTAAAAGGTATGTTCAAGAAGAAAAGCTCTAGCTTCTCTCAAGAAATCTTATAGTTCCATGGGATGATCCTTTTGCTTACAATCCTCCCTACCTTCCTCGTTGCCTCTACCTCCTTTGCTTTCTTGCTTCTTTAATCATTTACTACTTCCCTTTTTCCTCTTTCTTTCCTCCTTTCTGATTTCCATTTTCTCCTCCCCCTTATTTGGTTACTTTGTTTTGGAAGTCTTTAGCCTGCAATGATCATCATATCATTATGCTTTTGATGCGTTTGGTTATTCTATTTCTAAAACTAACTTCTAAATTTCCTTACCAGGTAGAGCTTTATTTCCTCTTTAAGCTATGGCCATTGCTACTCTAGACTTAGGATAATCCAACCTTCTTCAATTTCCTCCTTTACCCTCATCTGTTCTAATTCCTCCAGATAAGTCTAAAAGGCTCCCTCCTTTTTTATCCATTTCATCGCCAGCTCTAGGCCCTTCCTCTTGCAAACTTTGGATACCTGAACTAAAGTTAAATTAAAAGTGTGTTTCAAGAGAACTTACTGACTCTCTATTGCAATATTTCCTCCAACCATGAAAAATGGTTCCTTCTTTGTCTCTTCCTCCTTAAACCTCTTAAAAGAGGGTGCATCATCATGGTTTGCTATAATGGTTGGCTTTTTCCTAGTAAAGCACCCTTCTTTTCCTAGTTATCAAACATTAATCTATGAAAATATGGAAAGGGAAAGGTTTTCAAGAGTTGAGTTGAATGATGACTAACTTTTCCTCTTTAAATTCTCCTATAAGAGTAATGCACTTGAGGTTATTGAGGCTAGTCCCTGACACTTCAATGGCTGACCTTTTTTCAAATATGAAAAACTAGGGATTAAATTAGAAGAGATAAAGTAAAAATAAGTGCAAACATAGGTCAATTTCCATCAAATTCCCCTGGAATACTAGTCTAAAATAAGTTTGAGCCATTTGGCAAGTTTCTTAGGTAGACCATTATGCATGGATGATACTACAACATCACAAAGAAGAGTAAGGAAATGCTCAGGTATGCGTGAGTGTGGATTTGAAACAAGAGTTAATGAGAATTCACTTCTCAAATTATGAGAAAAGGACAGTGTGGTTAAGGATTCCATAAAGGTAATATACCAATTGAGACCTTCCCTCGTGTAATAAGGGAAAGATTGGAGACCAACAGAATTAATAGAGGTGAATGTTGAAAACCATTCTAACTTTTTGTTGCTTTTTAGGGAGATCATTCAAGCGGCCTCAAGTGAACTCCCTCGAGATTCCAAAAGGTCTAATCATGAATCTAATTTGGCTTCTAAGGTTTAAGGCTCCTTTTAGACCTATTTCCTAAGACGTGATTCCATGTGAAGAATCCAAAGGACCTTATAATCCTCTCTCAACAGTTCCACAAAATTATCGTGATCCTCATCATGATGAAGCTAATGTTTTAGCTAAATTATAGCCTGCCAATAATGATTCCATTAAGATAGTGCAATCATCCTCTAGAGAAATAATAGCTCTAAAGTTAGATATCTCTCAAGGGATTAAAGGATTCGAGTAAGTTAAAAGGAGATCAAATCACAAGGAAAAAGGTAAACCATCTACTCATTACTCCAAATAGATTTATTTCTATTTTTGCATGGAATAAAAGGGGAATTAACGACCTTTAGAAGTAGTTAGTAGTAGATAGCTATATTCAGTCTCTCAAGCCAATGCTGGCCTTTTAGAGACAAAATTGAGAGATGATAAATGAAAGAACCTATGGTTCTTAAAAAATAAGTGGTGTTTGCTAACTAACCATGATAAACATCACCTAGATAGAATAATGGTTGCATGTAGCTCTTGTCTTGTCAAAGTAATGGGTCTAGTAGAGCATACAAGACCTTTATATATGGCAAGAACATCTCTTTCTAAAGGAATGAATTAAGGAAAGAGTTACTAGGGTTTAGGAATTCAATTTTGGACCTTTAACTTATCTTAGGGGATTTTTTCTTAGTAGGTGTGATCTGTTGGACATAGACCCAATTTTTGGCTTTTTTCGCTTCTTTAAAATGGGTTTTTATCATTCCTAGGGATATCAAGATACCACTATGTCGGGATATCTTATCTGTTTCTCCTGGAAAATAGATATCTCCAGAAAGAATTTTAAGTTCAATTTTTTTGGTTCTCTCCACCTAGACCAAACTGGCTACTCTACTTCTTGTATTTAAAGTTATTTGTGTATCCACTCCAATGATACTATTATTCTGTACCATTAAGGAATAAGATTCGGGGAAAATATTATCTCTGAAGCTAAAGGCATCATATCTCTTAATAAGCCATACAAGGAGCTCATCTCATGCTTGTCCTAATTAGAAGTCACTAAACTTAAAGCTAAAGGGAACTGGTTTACATAGAGCAATAAGCAGAAGGGCTATTGGCTAATTAGGAAGAAGCTTAATAGGGCTATAGTGAATTGTAATTAGATGAAATTCTAGGATAGTTACGCTAGATTCTTTGACAACCTTCAATCCCTCTCTAATTTAAATACATGCACTTATAAAGAACTAGAAAAAAGCCTCTCCTTTTAGATTTTCTAACTTATTATGTCACTTTGATGGCATTTAGGATGCAATTTAAAGGAGATTAAGCTAAGAGGTTTATAGGTTTGCCTCATTTGTTCTTACAAAGCTAAAAGAAATAAGGAAGCAGTTAAAAAGTTGAAAATACTGACTTTACCAGATATAGAAGCCACTCTTTCCAAAACTAGAGTAACTTTTTGAGAAAGCAAAAAGAGAGCTACCTATATCCAAAATATAATTATATAAGGACAGCTAAAACGGATTCAATAGGAGAGCATATCGAAGCCTTAGAAGATCAAAACTCGAAGATTTTATAGAAATTAATGGTGTAGTGGTTGAAAGAAGGTGATAACAATACAAGTTACTTTCAAAGGTCTCTCCTAGTTGGGTTAGGATGCTAATTCATAAGTTAAGCTTCTATCATATTTTAGAAAGTACTTCTGGAATATAATGGGAACCTAGCTTACCCCTCCCCCTCTCACCTAGGCATATCTTTTCTAATGCCCAAGCTAATCACAAATGATTAAATTGGCTTCCTTATAAAGCTAGTTACCATTGAGAAAATTGAGCATGTAGTTTCATTTTTAATCTTAATAAGTCTCATAGTCTGGATAGATTCAATGCATGTTTCTTCCAAGAATACTAGGGTCTTAGAAAACTAGATGTTTGAAAGTTTTCCTAGAAATATTTTTTATCTTAAAGATGGTGAAACCTTAGAATAAAAATGTCTATGCTTAGTCCCTAATTCTCCTAATCCATCGTCCTTAAAGGACTTTCACTCTATATCTTATTGCAATATATTTTACAAGATAATATCAAAGATATTGGCCCTCCATATCAATGGAACTCTCCCCTCTATTATAAATGATGTAGGAGGCCTTCATAAAGGGAATAAGCATAAATGATAATGGCTTAAGACTTGCTAAAAAATTATCATCTACAAGGTTCATGTAGAAAGTGTGCAATGAAGATAAATATACATAAAACATTTGATATAGTTAACTAGTCTTTCATCATTAATACATTAAGAGTTTTTGGATACCCATATAGGTTTATATCCTAAATTACCTGTTGCATCCCACCCCCTCATTCAGTATGATCATTAATGGGGAAGCCTCCAAAAGCTTTTAACAAACTAAGGAATTAAGGTAGGAGGAATCTCTCTCCCTATACCTTTTTATAATATGCAATTTACTAGTCTTCTCATATTTAATTGCCTAAGAGGATGTAAGGATGTTGAGATATTGTTTAGGAACTTTCTATAGTTAGGAGATTGTAACGCAAAACCAAAGGCTAAAGTTAGTCATAATATGTTTTCCAAGGCAAAAAAAGGTCTGAGGATTTCTTAAATTCATATTATAAACAAGTCCCTCTTAGCAAGAGGCTTTGGAGATTAGCTAGTGACATGGATTCTTTATGGACTACACGGGTACATGTTCATTATTTAAGGAATAACAATTTATAAATGGAAAATCCTAGGCAAGATTCAACTTAGAGTATGAAGCAAATTATGAAGATAAGGGAATCTCTCCATTCCTTAATTTAGATGAAAATTTGGAATAAAAAAGACTGGTTATAAGGTGATAACTGAAGAGCTCAGGGATCTTTATACTCGCTCATAATTGCTCACGGTTTAAGAACTTTTATCCATCAAATGCTCAAGTAAATGATTTAACCAGTGAATGGAATGGATTATAGTGAGAGGGAGGCTACCAACCATGGATCGCTTCAGGGGTATTATTAGAATAACAATAAACCTTAACTGTAGATTATGTGTGCTCACTCCTAAAACAATTAACCATTTGTTTTTTAAATGCCCACTTTCAAATTTGCTATGGTGAGATGTGCTAGGAAAATGTGGAGCCTCAAGTCAGGCTACAAATTGGGACCAAGTAGTCCAATGGGCCTTAAACCTCATCCATTTAAAGAAGTGATAGGTATAATCTATAGTGTGTTTTTCTATGTTGTAGAATTTGTTATTAGGCATTTTCTTAGGTGATAATCATGTGTTTTGGACTTAAATTTGTCTTTGTTAGTGATTTTGTGTGTTTTATTTAATTAGGGCAAGAATTTGATCTTAATTCATATTTTAGGGGATATTTATTGTGTTTCGTTGAAGATTTGAGGTAGGGAACATTAAGAAAAGCTAAAGAAGCAGTTCAAGAAGGAGATGGGCCATGATAGTGCACATGCACAATTATGTAGGAAGAAGTTAGAACTGCTAAATGCCCTTTGTCATAATCGTGCAAGATGTGCATGATCATGATAGAGAATGCAGGGAGAAGCTAGTGCACGATCGTGTAAAAGACAATTTTTTAAGTCAAGAGATTTTTGTATTTTTAATAATTTGGGGCTATTTTTGGAACAAAAACAAATGAAGAAACCCTAGAAAGAGCCCTAAAAGGATTGAGAAGTATAAAAGGAAAAGAGAAGCATTAAAAGAGGAAACTAGAACATCCAAAAAAGAGATCAAGGAGGCAAATACCAAAAGAACAAAAGCTGCAGAATTTTCTAGCTCAAGGACAAGAAAAAGAACACATCCAGAATTTAAACTTCTTTTGTTTTCTTTTCTTTTCTTTCCCTATTATTGAATATTGATTATGAAAAATTGTGGATACAATTGGCTATAGATTGCTTAATTATTTTAGGAATCACTCTTGAATTGTTTTGTTAAACTTTTTTGTTTTTAATTTAATAGATATCTACTTTGTGGCATTTATTGTTTTATATTTGATCTGAATCGAGATATTAGGTTGAAATATTTGTTATGTTGAACAACCATAATAGACCTATAAACATCATATTAATAGGAAATTGAAGAGAGATCTTAATTATATTTTAGTTACCTATATAATTGCTTCAAAATGAATTAAGTTGTTAGTAAGAGTTTTAAGAGATCAAGAGGTTGCAATTTAATTCTTATCTATTTTAATTGAAATTACTTCAGCAGATCTCTCGAGAGGGTGATCATAATAATTAGATATCTAGGTTCGAGTATTATTAAATTAATAAGGTGAAATGAATAAAAAAACAATGACAGAGGCAATTCCTAAATTGTTATCATTGATTAATCAACAAATTCACTACTGTGTGTTAAAGATTCAATTATGAGTTTTCTTTAGTTTAGTTTATTTTATAGTTATATTATCATAATGCTTAGCTCAAACAAAGTGTTACAAAAAATTTTAGGTATCTAAAACAATCCTTATAAGAATGGTATTATTTATACTATAAGGACATGGCCCATATACATGTTGTCTAGATAAATTTAAAAAGTAAATCAACAAGAAGGATGATGTATCAATTGTTCAAACAAAACTTGGTTATTCAATCTATAGCTTCTAGAGAGGAAGGAATTAGAGAGTATTCTATTATAGGAGCTTATATGTTAGTCAAGTGATCCAAAAAAATCTATCTTAGATTAGAGAACTGATTATTACCAAAGGTACTGAATTGGTGTTATCAAAGGCATCAAGGACAAATGGAACCTCTAAAATGCCTTCCATCCACTATTTTACTACTATTTTCATTAACATATAATATAGGCACTCTATTATCATGTTTGGCAGCCCATGTATGGATTGTAAAGTTTATTTTGGAACTGCTTTAGGGGCTATTTGCCTTATAATTCATTTGGATTTTGCCTTGTATTTCTTTTGGATTTTTCCCAGTAACAATCTTTAATTTATTTTTAAAGTAGTTCTTATTTCTAATTAAGGGTATTTTCATATTTTTCTTTATTAGTTAAGACTATTGTTGCATAAGGAAGTGTACCCTGTAAATATTTGTGTAGAACATCTTTATTAGTTAAGACTATTGTTGTGTAAGGAAGTGTAATCCTGTAAATATTTGTGTTGTACATCTTTATGACCTTTATTGAATGTCTAAATATAATTATAAACTATTTTATCTCGATTGTGAGTTTATTTTTATTAAACCCTAAAAATATAGTAAAGAGTTAAACTCGTCAAAGATTTTGGTTACACTGCTAATAGCCTAATCTAAGTTCTTAATATTCCTTTTTTTTTAATAAGGACATCTACATGTCCTAAGTTAATCATAGCTTCTTCAAATTATACAGAGAAGTCAATATTATTTTTCATACTTGCACTACGGATTGAGTATGAGAACAAAATCCAAGTTTTAATCAATATGGAGAATTCCATTATGCATTTACATTTGGTGTTGGTATAAGAACACCAGAAAGATTCAGGTTAAAGTTAGTTTTTTTAACCATCTAAACCACAAGGACACCTATCCTTTAACATATTGTATGCTATTAAATTCTTATTAGCTCTAAAAATCCAATATTTTGTAAATTATAGGAGTGATCTTAAAAGAATTTACAATACACTATTACAATAGGATGACTATTTATAAATCATAAGTATATATTTATATAATAAAATAAAATATTAATATGTCACGTAAAAAGAGTACAAATTTGTTGATATTGGAAAATGTTATCAACTAAAACAAGTAGACTGGCATATAGTAATATCATTGGAATAAAGTTTGTAAGTAGTATTAATAAGATAAACCGTGTTTGTTTTTGTAAATTTCATAGCCTAAACATTTCAACAACTTAAGAAATAATAGATAATAGGTTTATATTTTACATACTTTTTAGGGTTAAGTTACAAGGTATTTAGCACTTTTAAAACATTTTAATACAAATTATATTATATTTTCTATATTTGGCTCATTATCTTATAGGTGATAACTTTAAGAAGTAAATACAAAATTTAGTGCAACTTCCTCCACAAATGTCAAATTAAAGAGATTTTAAAGTCATTTAGAAGATAAGAAGATAGACAAGAACTTATTAGAAGACACGAGAAGCTAATTCTAGCTCTAAGATGTTAAAAAGTGGAGAAGTTAGTAGAAAAAGACACAAAAAGTGTCGAGCATGTATAGTAATAAGCACCTATCTTTTTTCAAAGACCTGGGAGGTTAAAAAGAAAAAAAACACTAATTTCAGAGTTAATCCTAGATCAACGTTAGACTTATCTGGCATTTACAAAGAGAAATATTATAAAACTAATGTCGTTTACAAGTTGGTTTCAGGTGTTGGTTACTTGTGGCTTTATGATTGCTAAGAATTCCATAATAATACCAATGATGTTGTTGGTGCTAATGTGTCATTGGTTGTCAATGATTTCTCCAGTTTAACCCATCTAGAACTCTATTTTCGTAACCTTGACTATAAATACTTGTATTAAAATTAACCTGGGATCTTCTAGCATGTTGGACTTCTTATTTTAAATTTTTTTTGTTCTTTCTTAGTATTGGAGGACCTTGTGGCATCTTCTTTTACTCTTTTCTTCTACTATTTTTTTATATGTTGAGAATTATTTGTTTATGTTTTATTTTATTATGCTTAGTGGCTTGCAATCCTAGTTAGGATTAGGGATGTATTATTTATATATGATTTGATTATTTAATTGGTTGAATGTATTCTCTTTATTCTTAAAATTGGATTTATGATCAGTTATCGTAAATTCAATCTTAGGAATTATATAAAGGAACAACAACTGAAGTAGAATCTACATATTAGGAGAATAAATACTCTAGTGCTAGAAAATGATAGTATCCTATACTTTAGTGATAACTAATATATTAACCATGATAAATAAATTTAATTAGGCGAAATTATGCATTGAGAGGTAGTAGTTACTTAATTGAATATATTTATGTAACTCGACAGAGGGTATAAATATCTTAGGTTAATTGTTATTCCAACCTAAATAATCAATCTTGTTTGATAATTATATTCCACAAAAATGAACCTTGGATCCATAATGTTTGTTTTATTGATCTTTCTTCATTTTTTTATCTTTCCTTTTCCCTTTGTTTAGTAATTAAATTTTGTTTAATAAACTCTTTAATTATTTAGTTTATTTATATAACTAAGATTAATAAATTTAGTAACTAGTTCTTTGTATGGTCAATACTTTAAAATCACTCCAATTTTAGTAAAATATATATAATTGACTCTAAGTTCTTGCAGATATAAAGTAGATCATATTTATGGTGTCATTTCTTAGGAATTATGATTATTATTCTTGTTAATCATATTTTTATTTTATTATATATATATTTTACTTATGACTCCTTTTGTTTTTTTCAAGTAGTTGAGGTGAAATGGGTAATTTATGAGTGACACTTAGATAGCCTACTTCAAATTGATCATGAAAGTGAAGAAACTTGCAATAATAACAGAGAAAAAAGGAGGGAAAAATAACTACACATCACAATGATATAGTTCTTGGTATAGAACAATGACAACCGTGACAAATTTGTATAGGGGACATCTAATTGCATATCATTAACATCAATCCCTCATATGTTAGATTGAGTCAAAATTCTAAGAACTATGATCAAATTCACTTTCTCCTAATTTTTAATGGATTATTTAATGAAGAAATGATCAAATTTAGTGAGTTTTACTTAGTGATCCAAACACTTTTACTAAATGACCTTACAAAAAATTAGCTTTGAATATGATGCTCTCTATATTGCATAAAAGAGTGAGTGAGAATTTGCCTACGATCAATTGATATAAACTCTTTTGAAGAGTGGAATTAAGGGTATAACGCATTCATAAGAAATTTTTTTACTCTGTATAAGACAATTAAATTGAGGAGGCATATTCAAAATCTTACATAAAATAAGAAAGAAGCATTCCATAAAGCTTAGGAAAGATACAAAGCTATGCTTAGCCAATGCCTACATCACCAATATTCATTATAGTTGGTGATGTAATTCTTCTATGATTATCTCATCCTAACATGTCAAACGCTGATTGACATTATTATGCAAGGGATTAGCTATACAAAAACTACTTATGAGGTCAAGGATATTATCAAGATTTTGGCAAGAAATTTTTTTACCAAAATGGTAAGGGGGAAGTCAAAGGCATCCCTTTATGAGGTGTAAGCATCTTCAAATCTAACAATAAAATTGTGGATCTTTTGAATCAGATGAAGATGATCTTAAATTAAGACATAAATAATAGGGAGGCATGTTACTAGTATAGAATATATGAGCATCCATCACATGCATTTATCATGACTGCCTATAGAGGAAATCAAGGAATGCATAATGAACCTTTTAATAACACATACAATCTGAGGTGGAATAATTACCCAAAATTTAATAAGAGTAGATAGCAACTAGAGCAGGTAGACATATAGGACCACTTAGGTTCCAAAATATACCTTGGTTTTAATAACAATCATCACAAAGCAATGATTTTGAGGAAACACTTAAATAGTTTATATCTGAACATTTGGTACAATATAATAATGTATCTATTAATAACTTAGAGATATAAATGAGCAAACTAACTAAGGTAGTGTATGAAAGAGGTTTGAAAAACTTTTGAGTAACATTAAAGTAAACCCTAAGGACCAAGTTCGTCTTATCAAATTAAGGACTGGTATAAAACTTGATGCTGGTGATGCTAGAGATAAATAAGTGATGAAGTCAAGAAAGCTTGAGGAAGATACAATGGAGGAAATAATAGTAAATCGATGTCAGTCTTATTTTCATCCAACATTGGTATTGATTGAGAGAATGATGTAAATGGGAATAGAAAAGAACTAACACCAATTCCATCCTCAATGAATGCCAGTCATAAACATAGACCAAAACCTTACATAAAATGTTATATGCTTCTAATTCCATACCTTTAGAGACTTAAAAAGAAAAGGTTTCAAAGTATTAGCTCAAATGCCTAACTATGTGAAGTTTTTAAAGGAGGTTACCTCCAAAAAAAGTAAATTAAAGGAGTACTGTACTTTGATAGAGGAGTATAACATTATCATAAACATAAGTTACCTCTAAAGGATCCAAGGAGTTTCACTATTCCTTGAAAATTTTAGTGACCTTAAAGTTCTTAAATGTTTATATGATTTAGGTGCTAGTATTAATCTAATATCTTTTTTCTATTTTTAAAAGCTATTAATAGGGAGGGCATTAAATGGAAATGATGATCAACTAAGGCCCTATCCAAAACAATCTCGCATGGAAGCGGTGTTAACTATAATACCTGAAGATCACAATTTTGTCACATGAGAAGAAGAAGAAGTTGAGCCAGTGACCCTAAACAAAGGCACTTCTTAGGAGGCAACCCAAGGGTACTTTTTCACATTAGTTTGTATATGCATGTGTGTTTTTGAATTTATTTGTTTTTACTTGTTTTAAGTTTTCAATCAAATTGAGAGAAATAATAAAACAACAAAACAAACATTTTCTCGTTATTCTGTTGCTTCTAGAATTATATAGTCATGATTAGAGTGTGAATTGACTAGAGAACTTCATAGCAACTTTAGCATGTACCTTTACTCTTGTGATTGGTTAATGTGCATTATTTTTAGAAGAGTAGTAACTAGTGGTAGACAAAGTCGATGAGATTTTGAGTCTTATTAGACTGATACATTCATATTAGTATCATTGTGTTTTAATAATGCATGACCTTCATGAAATGTACATCCTGATTTTGCCTTGATTTTTTTTGAGACCACATTTCTATCGCATGCATTAACATAGGTATGATTAGGCATTCTTTGCTTTTCCGAACTACATTAGCCAAATAGCCTACCCATTATATGATTTTCCTTTTTGATAAGCCCCCTTGAGCTTTATCTACTTTTTGTGTATTACCCACATTACATGCTTTAATCTAACCAAATGTCCTTCCCAAGCCTTGAAGCTAGTGGAACGTTTGTTGATTTTTTAGTTTGTGGATGTGCAAACTTCTAAGTGTCGGGGTATGCATATGTGTAAGTTGGTTATAATATTGGGATGTTATTTTATACCTTATCATTGAAATTCCCATATTGATATAGTTTATTTTAATTTTATAAGGAAAAAGAAAAGAAAGGAAAAGAAAGAAAGAAAAGAAAAAGAAAAGAAAAGAAAAGAAAGAAAAAGAAAAAGAAAAAGAAAAAGAAAAAGAATGTAAAATGTTTAAATAAATGTATCAAGAAGGAAGTGCATATGTAGTTTGCAAGGTTATTCACTCTTAATGCATCCTCCTAAAGTTGTATTGAATCGGTTATTTGAGTATTTTGAATATGAGGTAGATGTCGGCTTGAAAGGGTCACTCTTTATGGTTTCAATTTATTGTCATCAACTGTATGAGTAATCCCTTTGGATTGGTATAAACTTCATATGGTTTGTGTATAAGAGCTCGAGTTTGAGTTGTGAACTGGTTTTTGCATTTATCATAGTTGATGTATACAATTGTGATTGAATGTTGGTTTTTGCACTTGATGTTACACTAAGTGTTGCTTATTTCACTAGCTTTAACGACTTTCAAGCCACTTGATTTAAATACATCTCACTTTACCTTTGCCTACATTATAACCCTAAAAAGTCCTTTGATCTATGATTTCACATGTGACCTTTAGTGGTGGAGAAATGAAATGATATGCAAAGTTATGAATTATCATGATCATGAATTGTGTTGAGTATACCTGTGGATGTTTTTTATTTAAACACATTTTTTTAGTTTATCATTAGATTGCTCAGTTTTTAAAGGTATTGAATGTTGATTGATCATAAGTAAAAACTTGGAATGTTAAGTTCTTGCTATGAATTTCTGAAAGTCGTTCATCTTTGTTTATGATTATATATTCTTAGAACATATGGGAAACGAGTTAATATTTTTGGGTCTATAAGCTTAATTTTGATGTTTTGCCTGAGGACAGCTAAAAGCTAAGTGTAGGAGAAATTGATATGTGTTTAATTGATTGTTTAATTATTTCATAACACTTAGCGATTAATGACCTGAAATTGCTTAAGATACTCACTTTGACTTATATGTGATTTTAGGCACAATTCGGAAGCAAAGAAGTTAAAATG
The DNA here is from genome assembly GCA_027123425.1 of Erythroxylum panamense. NCBI lineage: Eukaryota > Viridiplantae > Streptophyta > Magnoliopsida > Malpighiales > Erythroxylaceae > Erythroxylum > Erythroxylum panamense. The sequence goes on from JAOTIZ010000202.1 coordinate 20,349,030, forward strand.
ACTCAAAAGCACGATATTGGGGCCATTTTTTGAAGATTAACTTTCGCTAGTCTTCATGGAGCAAGAAGAAGAAAATTAAAAGACAAAAATAAGATAAAAAAAGAAACACAAATAAATCAAAGCTGCTCACGGCTATTGTGCATAGACCATGCAAGGTGTATGTGAATTTAATGGTTTCCATGGGCGTGCACACCATTAATTTAATTAATGAAGCCAAGGATGATGGGCAGTAGCCCAAGCAATGTGTTTTTATGGGAGTTAGATGAAGACAAGGCAGTTGGGAGACGAAACAAACCAAATTTATCAATCTAAGAGGCAGCTGGAGAGAAGCAATATTGTAGCGCCCCCTTACCGCAGGGTACCCACCGAGATGCTCGGAGGTCATTCCGGCACATATCATACGATGAGGCCACGCTACGATCGATTACTACATTCCCTTCATATGGCATGGTAACATAATTCACTAAAAGCACCATAAGAAGATCACAGTCTCTTTTTTTTAAATCAACTTTTTCCTCATTACATTTCACAAAATCGAAGTCTACATTGTCTTTCAACATTATCCATATGTACATCATCAGAAACCTAATACAATAGTACTACGTGAATGAGGAAAGTGTATCAAAGTTATCTAAACCACCCAA
>JAOTIZ010000202.1:20351069-20363584 GCA_027123425.1 Erythroxylum panamense
TTCTAACTTAGTTTCTTTTGAAACTAACTCCCTTAACTATCATCTTTACAATCCAACTATCTCCAAAGCTCCCTTTTAATTTCTTTTTCCTATTTTCTACAATTCCCAAAATTTATTTCTATTTTCCCCAAAATTCACAAATACCATACTTTCATTGATAACTAATATTTCCCATATCAAATATTCATAATTCTCAAAAATTCACAAATCAATCCAATTATACCTGAAATTATTCATGAATACATGTACAATTATTTTCATGTGCAGATAAATTCACTAGTCATATATATGTGTATGGCATACTATGCATGAGAATAAAGAAGCGTTTGTAAGCCTTTCATAGATCACTCACATTTACTATTCTAACCCTCCCACAAGTAATGGGATGTTACAGATCGTATCTTAATTAAACACTACCTATGGAAAAACTCGAGTTAATTATTAACCCACGATTAATAGTCTCTAAGAGAGGTTTAAGAACAACGAATCATTGAAAACTGTTTAATTAAGGTGTAGGCCGAGATTGAACCCAAGAACTAGAATCCAACGAATTCACCACTTTCATCATTTTTGTATGCTTTCTTTAATTTGTTTTCATTAGGTTAGTTTTATTTTATTTTCTTATTTTTAAAACCAAAACCCCCTAAACCTAAACATTGATTAATTTCATTTCGTTAACCATACACACACTCTCTGTGGGATCGACCAAGACTCACCACTGCTATAGTAGTAGGTCTAGTTTGTTTTGACTAGCATTACGATATGTTGTCACATACATACCTGGTTAAAGGGACATTGTTTTTAGAATTGATGACTATTCCAAAACAACCGATTTTCCTAATCTTGTATAAACCATCGGGACATTGTCACTACCTCCATTTTTATCTATGTTCTTTTAAAGATTCGAGGAATCTTTACATAACATATAGTATATACAATCCAATGTTCATATAAGAGCTTCCTAATAGAAAATGAGATATAGATAATAAAAAGAGAGAGCTAGTTCAGAGAATATTAAAAACCTTGAAGAAGAAGATCTGCTATTGAAGACAAGGGGTGATTAATGTTTGATTAGGAGATTTGTTGTGGATCGATTTGTTCTTTATTAAGGAGAATTTTGCCATATTCCTCCCAACAGAACTCATTTTGGCCATAAAAAACTATTCGCCATGTCAACATTCCACTAGTATATTGTATGGATTCATCAAATATATTTTTAATAAATTCAAATATATGTACACTGAAAGATTTGGTCTTTTAAGAATAAGAGTACAAATATGTTGAATGGTTAAATTAGCTAGCATTATGCACTTTTATAAACTTTGATGATCAAATGATAAGACATCGTGCAATGTTAAAGTGATTTGAAATAAATTTTAAGATTTTGAGCTATAAAAGATTGAAACATTCACATAAATATATATTTCCTTTTAAATGTATTGTCTTATATTAGAATATTTCTCTAGAACTTGTTTGGAACATTTCAAGACCTAATCATTATATGCATGTATAAGAATAAAAACAAACTTTCATTGTTTTACAGCTTTTAACTTAAAAATTCGCCCCAATTTTATATCCCTAGGTAGCTCTTTTGAGCCATAACCTTTTTCTTTTATTTGATAACTATATTACAAGCCAAATTCTCAATTTAAACATCCTTACCTATTATGTTATGGTTCAAATTATTTTGTTTATTCATATATTTATTAATAAAAAGTACTAAAAAAGAAAATATAAGAAAGGTAGTAGTAAGAAAACTCAATCTGAGTCCATTTTGTTCTTCATATGAATTAATTAACCATTCCCAAGTAAGTTGAATGTCATGATTCCAACTTACACGTTTATTACCTATATATGTTTAGATGCCTTCCTAATATTTGTAGTTTCGATCATTTTACTTTTAATTCTTATGTCTAATCATAGCCTCATTACACGTTAAAATAAAGTCCTTTTGACTTATACATATGCATACTATAAGTGGTAGAGATTTGATGAAAAAGCAATCATATAGTAAATATGCACATAAACATCTCTTTAAAAAATAACCTTGATTCTCTAATAGACCTTTCATGAAACAGTTAGCAGGCTTTCCTCAAACAAGCATCGAAGGTGGAAAAAAATGTCAACCCACACATCCACAAAACACAGTTCACCATCTTCCAAACAAAATCACAAATAAAAAAGCCATACACCATAAACAAAACACAAAATCCATATAAACTCCAAAATATAGTAGAAAAATATAACACAATTAGGATAGTTCTTGAAAACAGAAAAGAAGAACAATACCAACACAGGACATGACACTTCTTTGATGGTGATGACCACAACACAGGAGACGACCACAACACAGGAGACGATGCTTCTTCGATGATGAACTAAGAGGAAATACGAAGAGAGCTTTGTTTTGGTGTTAATAACCTAGAAGAAAATTACGTCTTTTGTTGTTAAACAAAATGATGTCCTTTTTTATTAATTCGAAAGAAATATGCCATTTGGCGACAATTTAGAAAATCGTCCCCAAATGGTGTTGTCCCCAAATGGTGGCTCATTACCATTTGGCTTGCCCTTTGGCGATGAAATGATATATAATATATACATTTTATATAACAGTATCAAATTTATATATAATAAATAAAATAATATATTACATAATAAGAAATGAGAAAATTTTTATATTATTTATACATTAATAAATCATTATACTAGTTATAGTTATTATCTATACATTCATATAACATTATATTAATTACCACATATATTTATATTTATTGCAGTTAATTAAAAATTAATTACAATATAGAAAAAAAGGAAATCTGGTCATGCAAAAAATGACAATGAATCCCGATGCAATATTAAATGTTAATATCATATTCTTAAAAATGAAATTTAATATTAATGACAATGATTTTAATTCTAAAAATAAATTTAATTAACAACAATGTCATTTCAAAAATTTATAAAACTAAAAATACAAATTTAATTTTTATCACATAAATATATAATTTTTCTTAAATCTCTTTTAAAATATATGATTTGAAAATTTTATGTGGTGTCATAAAACTATATTTATTATATATAAATTCTATACTATTTTATGGAAATGATACATTAAAAAATTCTAAATAAAAAAATCAATAAATACGAAAAGAATAAATCATCACCAAAAACTTGATTTAGCGATGTTACTAAGAAAACATCACTAAAGGAGAAAATATGACTATGATTCCAAAAATTTGTCGTCAAATATGTCCCTAGCGATGATTTCTGGAGATCATCGCTAAAGGCAATGTACATTGGTTTAACATTTGACGATGATTTCACCAATTGTTTAACTTTTGACGACCTTTTCAGAAATCGTCATTAATTGTTTCACATTTGTTTTCTAAAATTGTCGTCAATTGTTGCATCATTTAAAACACAATAAGATAAAATGACATCATTTTTTCAACAACAAATGTCATCATTTTCATTTCATTTTAAATGAAAAAATGTAACTCCCCCCTCCCCTTTCTTTTTTTTCTTATTTGTTTGTTCCTACGGTTTTCTTCTTCCGTCGCCACCATTCATGGTCATCATTTTTCTTTTATTGTCTGCTTCCTGAGTCTCTGGTTAATCATCCATCAAGGTTAATCATCAATGTTTTTTTTTTGTTTTCATTATTTTTGTTAAATGCTTTTTGTGTGTCAGTTTTTTTTTAATATGGTTTGGGTTGTCTATGTATATTTCAACTGTTGATGGTTCATGGTGTGTTTAAATTTGTTCATGTTGTTGAAGAATGGAAAAAGACAATGGTTTTGTTATTAGTTAGGGATGAAAATTTTAAGGCGATGAAATGTTCGATAAAAGTTCTAATAGGGATGATTTTGTTAATGTCAAGGTTGGTGGGTGAATAAGATTGCATAATGCATATCCATATGCCAGTAATTCATAGAATCAATATTTGGGAAGTCCCAATTAACTTCAATCTAGTTGGATGCATAGTGCATTTGTATTCTTTTGCATAAAACCTTACGTAAATTCCAAATTGGTTTTATTTAAAGTGAAGATAGATGCCCCTATTTACAATTGTATTGCAGATTCATCATCTTAAGCAGTTTTTTTCTCATCCAGTTTAAATTTGCATATGAATTCTATCACTAGCTCCCAAGACATTGGTCTTAGATATAAACAAAAATCTATCAACCCATCATAGGTGATAGTTAACTTAAAAAGAGAAAGTTTATATCACAATTATAAAATTATGTTCGCATCTTTACATTATGGTAATTGTAAGGTTAGTTCATTATAGTACCTAACATTAAGAGTATTTTAATTGAAAAAGTAACCATTAAACTTAAAATGTCCCCATATGCAATTATGTCCTAATTAACTAATTAGTTACTAATATAGACACATAATAACTTGTTTTATATCATATTCACCTTAACATTCAACATGCCACTCACATCCATTCATAGGGGAAAAAAAACGATGTCAATCTTTAAGAGTTCACTCTTCGATTCAATCAACATCTATTGTAACTTACCATCAAATCCCAACTTCAACCAAGTTAGTTCTTTAATTTCTTTAGATGATTATATTGTCATTTATTCTTTTAGTCCAAGTTCAATTTAATCTACATGAATTGACCATAAGTGAGATTGTATCCACACTTGAATTTATTAAGATTGTATTCACACTTGAATCACAAGATAGTTCTTCAATTTCTTTAGATTGTGTTCACACTTAAATAATTTATATAATTGTGATAGATAATGGGAATTACATGTACATGATGAATTTTATGTTAGGTTCATACTTCTTATTCTTAGTAGGCTCAATATCATTGTTGGTTTGAATTTAAACTTATTACGTCGATTTCTAGTGAATTATCATTATATTATTTAGATCTTCATTGTTCATTGTCTGTCATCTTTGATTGTCCGTTTGTCCAAGTAAGTCATCCAAATTTTATTCATTTTTTATGTTCTAATTCAATAGAGAAGAATTTGTGTTTAGGTTTTATTGGAAATGGAAGGAGGGTTCTGATTTTGTGTGTTGTTTTTTAGAATATTGTTAGAATAATTGATGATTAGAGGTATGTATTATATAGTATTTACTGCATATAGAATGAGTTTGATCTCTTATAGATGATGCCTTTTATAAATCACTTGGATGATATATAGGCTGGACACATATAATGTAGCTCTGATGAGGATTATTGGTGTAATATTTCACGAGCCTAGGAGTCACAGCAAGGCCCTTTCTTAATTTATATGGTCTAATAATGCCACGTACCTTAGTTATATTATGATTTCAAACATAATATGTCAGCTATAATTTATAATTTTAGACTAGTAACATAAGAAATCCACCTATAATTATGCAAGATTTTATTTATTATAAACTGCCAGGATGGTATATAGGTTAGAAACCCATGATGCTACTCTCTTGAGGCTTATCGGTGAAATTTTCTGCGAGCCTAGGAGTCACTGCTAGAATACCCTTTCTTAATTCATGTGTATAACTTAGGATGGCAACTTGTATGATTTATCGTTATATTATTTTGAAATTAAATTGCATTTAGTAATTTAGTTTTAATTGTATAGCTAAATGGGAAAAAATGGATGTCTTATCAGAAATGGTCCACTGAATACTTACAAGGAGTAAGAGTTTCATGCAATTTGTAAAACATAAAATGGGTGTCGAATGTTGTATATGTTGTCTATGCATAGATTGCTTCAATGTGAACATTCAAAGTCAAGATGTGGTATATAATCGTTATATTATTTTGAAATTAAATTGCATTTAGTAATTTAGTTTTAATTGTATAGCTAAATGGGAAAAATGGATGCCTTATCAGAAATGGTCCACTGAATACTTACAAGGAGTAAGAGTTTCATGCAATTTGTAAAACATGAAATGGGTGTCGAATGTTGTATTTGTTGTCTATGCATAGATTGCTTCAATGTGAACATTCAAAGTCAAGATGTGGTATATAATCTCTTGCTAATCCAAGGCATAGATAAATTCTATTCTCCATAGCTTTATCATAGCGAACGTTCAGAAACAAGTTGTAGTAGAAATTTTGATACAGGTGTTGATGATGGTAACAACATAGATGGCAAAAATTGTGATATTAGTGATGATGGTGATGATGAGATTGGCGAGATTTTAGAGGATTATGAGAATTATATGGACACTATAAATGAAACTGGCTTGCCTAACAAAATTGGTAGTATTACAGATGATAATTTTAGGAAGTTATTGAAAATTGTTAAAGAAGAATTGTATCCAGAGTGCTCAAAATTCTAACAGTTATCTTTTGTTGTCAAATTGTTGCAATTAAAGGTCTATACTAAACAAAGTAAACAATCTTTTGACATGTTAATTGACTTGCTTAATGATGCATTACCTGTTGGACACAAATTTCCAAAATCTTATTATGAAGTAAAGAAATTGTTAAGGGGCCTTTGATTAGGATATATACCAATACATGCTTGTTAGTATGATTGTGCTATATTTTGGAAGCACGGTAAAGATCTTGAAGAATGACCAATTTATGGTACATCAATGTGGCGAGTGGATAATACAATATAAAATCTTGCAGCACTTGCTTATTAAATCATGACTACAAAAGTTTCTTATGTCAACAAAAACAACCATAGATATGAGGTCGCATAAAGAGAAATGCATTGATGATAACATTATGCATTATCTAGCAGACTTAATGGCATAGAAAGACTTTGATGGAAAGTTTCTATGGTTTGCAGAGGATTGTCATAATGTTCGACTTGGTTAGCCTCAAATGGATTTAATCCATTATGTAATATAAGTGCTTCTTACAGCATGTGGCTGATAATTCTAGTGCCATACAACTTACCTTCATAGAAGTGTACGAAGGAGCCTTTTATATTATTGCCTTTACTTATTCCAGGGCCTACTAATCATGGTAAGGATATCAATGTATATATGCAATCACTAATTGATGACTTAAACCATCTCTTAGAGGTTGGATTAGAAACTTGTGATGTTGTTGAAGGTGAAACATTTATAATGCATGCGACTGTTTTGTAGACTACAAATTAATTTCTAACTTGGCCATTGGTATATTTTGAACAATTGTGAGGAAGTTATATACATAGAGAGAGAGAGTAAGTATATTACTTCTAAATAGAGAGCAAGAAATATAAATTGAACCACAAAATTTAAATATGAAACAATGAATGAGAAGTAATAAATAGAGAGTATGAAGATTTAATTCGAAGGGATTGTTAATGTTAAAGAAATACATAAGATTAAATTCCCATCATGGTTTAGGAATTAAGTAAGTTATTGATGGAATATTACGAATTTATGGCCATTTGTCTATCAAATTAACTTTTAATTATATTTTGTTTTACAAATGATACAGTTACATAATCGTAACATGCAAAAGGCGAAAACAACATTATATGTTTTGGCATGTGGGCCTCATATGTGCACCAAAAAATATACAGATTGCATTGTTAATGGAGTTAGATTTTACATACAAGACCGAGATAGCTGACTTAGAAGCCAAAATTATAGGGTTGTTATTGAGGGATTTCATGATGATGATTTTATTGACTTCTACGATGTTATCTCAAAAATTATATAGTTGCATTACATCAAGGATAGAAAGGTTATTCTATTTGAGTGCAAATGGTTTAATCTTGGTGACATAAAAGTGAATGGCAATATTACTAGCATCAATGTTAGTAACACATGGTATGATAATGACCCTTTTGTCCTTGCAAGTCAAGAAGCAAGTATTCTACCTCAATGACACTGTACAATAATTAAAAAGTTGTTCCACAGTTTTAACACCGAAATCTCTTCGATTTTTGTGAAAGGAAAATTGTTCTAATAAGTACATATGATGATGAAGTATATCAAAAGATTGAATCAGAGATGAATAATGGAGCCCTACAAATAGAAGATGCAGCTAGATTATCATTCCATAGAAGAGATGTTGATCCCGATATACTAGAAGCAAATGAAGTACAAGCTAATCTTACCGTAGAAAGAGATTAAGACTATATTGAGGATGAATTATATGACAATGATGACACTTTGGCTAAATATAATATGATGAAGAGTCAAATCATAATATGATTAATGATGATGGTTTTCAAGATCTTGATCATTATAACTGAAGTTAATAAAAGTGTTGTTTATCTTGTTTGAAATGTAATGTTGGTAATATTTATGTTAATGCATATTATTGATGTTTGAGTTATGATAATGCATATTATTGATATTTGAGTTTTGTTAACATGGATTGTTGATGTTTGATTTATATGCACTGTTGATGTTTGAGTTATAGATATCCAATATAATGACACCTAGTAGAAACAAAGGGAAAATGGCAAGAATTGAAATTGTTTCTCCCCAATAACAACCAGATCAATCAAATCCTAGCCAATAATAATAATCTACTTCATGCACCAATGAAGCCAATCAACAATAACCCCTATCTACCTCAACTACTAAAGAGGGATTTATAGGTTTGCTAATCTTTAACACCTACAAACATACTTATGCTCAAATATATGTTTACATGTTTAATGCATATTTTCTTATCATTATTCATTTGTTGTCAAGTTCCAATATCAATGTTAGATAAAGAGGTAGAGGTATAACTGAAGGTTATGAGTTGCAACGAATGAATGTTGCAATGAACAACAAGTTTTCTATATATATTGATACCTCGCAATGTTATCCTCTAGACAAGATTCAATTAGTAAAATTGTCTAGTAAATTAGGGATAATTGCTAGAACTGAATTGCCTTGCCTAAATCATGCCAAGCATTCGAAGGAAGACAACTTGCTAGAGAATGCTTTGGATAAAGTTTCGATAACTTTTCAATTTATTTAATTATATGCAATATTGTTTGACTTATTTAAAGATTAGTTTCATTTTTACTTGTTATTCACGAATGAAGCTTAATATTGTCAATCTCGACAACCCTAATGTTTCAAACTGTGTGACTTAACTATTGAAACAAAAGACTAGGGATCATCGTTATCGACTACATCAATATTACAAATCTTTTCCTTCAATGAGGAGGTAAAGAGACATGCTCTTGAATGAATTTCTCCAAAATATTAAAGCAATTGGTGTGATTATTGAGTCTCTCCCAATGCTCATGTTTGTTTTCTTTCTCTTCATATTTGCTTCCATTAATCTTGTTAAACTATTTAATGACTATTTATTTTCTTTATTTAGGAAAGTATGAGAAAGTCAAGGTGAATAGAGGAAAATGAAAATTCCTCACAACCAAAACTTCAAATCATTTTTTGTCCTACAAAATAAATATGTATGTTCTTTGTTTATAAGTTATAATTATATCATAAAACACAATAATATTGTGTTTTGTATTTTTTTTTTCACAAAACAGAGTCAGAAGGAACTACATAGAGAAGATTGTGATAGGATCATACTCTATAAACTGACAAATTATAAGAAAAGTGAAGGGTGGATGCCTTAAGAAGAGCACAATAACTACTTAAGTATAAAAATTTGTTTAAAATTTAAGTTTATTTATTTATGTAGTATTAACTAATGATATTTGAACTTGAATTGATTTTATTTTTTAATTTTAGAATAAGAAGCATGAGTTATTGTGAACATCAATATCTGACAAAAATGAGCCAACTGTAGATGACACTTGCAACAAGGTGATTGGTACATGATCTGGATACATCAAAGGGCTTGGGTTTGGTCCTAAGTCAATTGCTCCATTCTCATCAAGACCAGTATATATTCAACATCTTGAAAAGGAAAACAAATTGTTTAAAAAAAGTTAGCCAAGCATGAAAAGTACCTAAGGAAGTTACTTGGCCTAACTTATGTAAGTAGTGAAGATGAAAGTGAGTTTGAGTGATTAAACTAATCTTTGAATTTTATTTTGTATATAAATATTTTTGAAGTTGTAATTAAAATCTTGTACACGATCAAATTTAATGATATTTTATTTTTATATACAATGTTTCAATTATTTTTATTATATTTTTGTATAATAAATTAACAACAACAAAAATCTAAATATTATATACAATAATATAGATAAAAAATTTGACAAATAATTATGACTAACATGGTATAACATTTAGGTAAAATGTATATTAAAAATTGGACTACATTTTAGAAAACGTAGCTAAAAACTTAAGCCTAAGTTTCTAGATATGTAGCTAAAAACCTTTGACTAGCTAAAAATAATTTGCTACGTTTTGAAAATGTAGCTAAAAACTTTTGGCTACTTTTCCCAAAATGTAGCTAATTATCTTTAGCTATGAAAAGTAAGCATAGCAAGATTGTATTGGTGAAGATTTTTCAAAACATTGCCTATACTTTTTCTCTACAAAAATAAAGTGTAGGAAAAACTATTAGCGACTATTAGAGAAAAACGTCACCTCTAGTTTTCTATTACGAGGATTTGACGATGTTTTCAGTGACGAATACAAATTGTCGCTAGTGACTATTAGCTACGATTTTGTAACTTTTACCAATGAAATAAATCATTGCTAAGAGTCCCTTCTGTTGTAGTGTTATTAGAGAACAAGTTTATTGAACAGACCATATATGAGAATTACATTTGAAACATTACTTGTAAGTCTATAAAAATTCTCATTGTGATGATTGTATAAGTGATTAGTTAACTTAAGATCTTCAAAGTTATCTCATATAAAGATTGCTATATTTGATACTACTTATTACTTATTCTGGTCAAGGATAACTCAGTTAATAGTCATTGGATATAATATGAGCTATATGGAAATAGTTAAGTGATCAATACAAGATTTATCACTCTAAACTGATTAGGGATGAGGTTCCATTATTAGTATTAATTTGCAAAATCCTTAACTAAGATGCTATTTAAAAAGTAGTTTTCAAATAGCAATAATTGAATTCAAAACATTATATAATGGAGTGATTGAATTTTATGAAAAAACAAATATACGAAATGTTTATTAAAATTACTTTGACATTCCTAAACATTTAACAATCTTAATATATAGATATAAATATTTTAATTAGAGAATTCAAGATAAACTAAAGGAACTTAATTTATCTAATCGTAAATATAATTTAGAGTAATAATATTTATGAACCTAATGAATCACACACAAAGAATGAGTTGCAAGGAGAAAAGTATTTTAATTAAGTTGTATTTGATTATAAAATTTGAGAAATTATATAATTAAATTTGAAATATTTAATAAATAAGGATCAATATTGGATCGTATTTAGGCATAATTGTTATCAGATAATTCTAATTAAATTTCAATTAAAATTATAATTTAATTTCGCTTAAATTACTATAATGTAAGAAAACCTATTATAAACAGAATTAAATTTTAAGGGAACTAACACTTTCTTCCTAATCCTTTATGTAATAATTACGTAGTTTTCTTAAAATTATTTGCGAATACTGTTTGAAACTAGACACCTGTATAGTTACAGTGATTGAGATAAACTGATTTTAGAAACAGTTCAAGGTATATAATAAGAAAAAAAAAACAAACTTTAGAATAAGATATAAATTAATATTTATATTTTATTATGATTTATGTGTTATTTATTTTGTTAAATTTAAAGTGATATTAAATTTTAAAAAATAATATTGGAAAGTTTGTAATTATTTAATTGCAAGCGAGATCCCGCTGAATTTTTGAATATGTACTTGCATAAAATAGAACACGGAAACGCTAGCATGTCTCATAGCATGTACTAAATGAGAACGAAATAAAACTTTTGCTTCGTAAGTTGCTGTGCGCGAGACGAGATGAGCAGTAGGATAGATGCGTTGGAGCAGAGCGTTGATGATCCTAAAGCTGAGATAGGGTGGAGCCGGGGCTCCCCTTCTCTCCGGGTTCCTCCATGTCGGCGGGCAGTGTAAGATGCCTATTGATATGTATGAATGAGCATCTTTTCAGTTTGACATATTTGTTTCTTCTGCGGCTGCTGCTAATTAGTCCTATATGATTTCTTTCTTTTTAGGGCATGTAACAAATGGCACTGCATTTTTTCTAGAAAAGCAGGGACAAGGTTTATGTAAAAAGAAACAATTATTGCCCCTTTTCATTCTTGGACATCGTACTTATTGGTGTTTGTCAGGCCATCTGGACACCACCGTCCAGGTTTCCTGAGGCCATCTTCAATGAAGGCATCAAAATATTAAATTTGGTATTTTGGTACAAAGAATTCACTCTTGACCAGTGTTTAGTGTTTCGTACCGTTCCGGCCGGTATCGGCCGGAATATTCCGTACCGGCCGAAAAACGGTACCGGAACGGCCTCTGTAGTACCGGGTATAAATTCCGGTGGGTACCGGCCGATTCCGGTAGGTACCGGCCGGTACCGCCAATACCGAAATTTTCGGGACCATTCCGTAAAATCTAAAATTTTGAGGGACTAATTTGAAAAAAAAAATTATCTAACCCACCCCCCCAGACGTTCTCTGGAATCTTCTCTCTTCTTCGGTTCTCCTTCTTCTCCTCGCCGCTGCT
>JAOTIZ010000202.1:20403897-20416266 GCA_027123425.1 Erythroxylum panamense
CCGGTACGGTACGTTCCGGCCGGTACCGGCCGGAACGGAACGGAACTCGTATCATTGCTACTAAGAGATGCCCTCCTTGTTGGATATTTTTGACTTTTTTCATAAAATTGGACAACATCTAATTGCATTTTTTAAATTTTCAATGACTTATCGATTAAATTACGTAATTTGATCCAGATAAGGACAATAAAGTGATCCAATAAACGATCTAAATCAATAGGTCGAAGTCCAAGTAAAAAATAAATCCCGATCAGTATGAATCGAACCTATATTGGGCCTGTGGCCTGTGATGGGAAAGGTCGATATAGATACTATATATAAAGATTAAGGTCTCATGAAATTACTCATGTCATTCGTAAGCATAAGGATTCTTTGATCCGTTAAGAGAGCTTACGTTTTGAGAAAATAGTAGAAAGACGTTGATCGCATTCCAGTGAGGAGTTCCCTTGAAGACGATAGTGGATTTGCGTTCGTTTCAGCTTCGAAAAGCTCGTTTGAAGTTATGAAATTAAAACCAAGTATTTTTTTACATTTTTCGTTCATTGCCTTTCACGTTAGATCCGAGATACGTAATTAAGGTATCGTTACGTGTTACATGTGGTATCAGAACAGTGACGTGATCGGGTGATTCAAAATGAAGATTTTTCAATTTTTTCTCCATAGTTAACTTATATTTCTCGATTTTTTCTTACTTTTTATTGCATTAAAATAGTATACATATGTTTAGCTAGGGTTAAGAGATTGATTAAGGAAAGCATTCTCTCAATTCTAGATTATGATGCTCTGGAAATAAGTGATGACTGTTGCAGGGGTAAGTTGACTAATAAGGAAGAGGAGCCAATTTGTGCTTCATACTTGTTAAGTCTGATACATAAAGATATCAATAGACCTTATACAATTGCATTATACAATTCCAAATGTATTCTAACATTTGTTGATGATTATTCCCATTAAAGTTATGTGTTTTTGCTTAAAGATTAAATGTTGAAAACTACTTGGGAAAATCCATCTAGAGTTTTAGATATGATTGGGGAGGAGAATATCAAGGCAAACATGGTGTTTCAGGATTTGAAAAGGTCCACTTGCCAGATATATGAAATTAGTTAGAATAGTGACTTAGTTCACTATGTCAGGTAGGCCTGAGCAAAATGGTGTATTATTGAAAGGCAAAACCTCACCCTAAAGAACTTGAAGAAGTCGATGCAAAACATGATTAATCTATCTGATTATTTAGAAATGTGGAAACCCAGTTTTGCACACATTCGTGTATGGGGCTGCCCTATTGAAGTAGTATAATCCTTATAAAGATAAATTGCATTCTTGTTATGCTCATTGCTATTTAGTAAGATATCCTGACTACTTTAAAACTACAGATCTTGTTGTAGAGAAGGAGGGACCAGAAGTGTGGAATCACAAACAACTAAGTTTCTGGAATACAATGTCTATGATGATGGTAGACCCGTTGACCCTTAGGATGATAGTAGGGTGGATACTACAGTTATCATGTACCCGCTACTCATATAGTTAGATTTGGTGGATCTAGGTTTTTGTACTGTGCCTGTATAGGAACAAGAACCCATACCTGTACACACAGAGATTCTTGGAGGTACAAGATCTAATGCAATTATATAAATCCACCAAAATGAGACGACCTGCTATCCCATCTAATTACATAGTCTATTAGCTGAAATGGACTATGATATTAGACATGTTACAAATCCAGTTACTTTTACAGAAGTTATTTCTAGACCCAATGTAGATTTGTGGTGGGATGTAATGACAGATGAGATACAAGCCATGAAGCATAGTAAGGTATGGGAGCTAGTTGATTTATGGAGGAATTGTAAACTCGTCAATTGTAAATGGTTTTAAAACCTAAAAATTTCGGGATAAAGTTAAGCGGTTTATGGGCTTCCTCAGTTACCTAATCGTTCACTCAGAGAGAAAGGTTGACAGCAAAGTTGACTTTAATGTTACCTTTTCTCTCATATCCTCCTAGGATATATTTTGAGTGATTATGACAATTGTTGCTCATGATGATATAAAGTTACATCAAATGACTTTCAAAACTGCTTTCCTGAATAAAGACCTTTATGAAGAAGTCCATATGGTACAATCTAAAAAATTTCAGGATTTAGATGGAATCGACATGGTTTGCACGTTAAGCAGATCAATATATGGTTTCCTATCAAACCTCCCGAAAGTGATACCTTACATTTGATGAGGTTGTGACCTCTTTTAGCTTCATGGAAAATAAAGTTAAAAATATGCTTATATTATGAAGTCAGGAGCAGCAAAGTTATTTTCCTATGACTGCATATGGATGATATATTGCTTATATCAAATTACTTGGCCATGTTGTATGAAGTTAAGCAATTCTTGGTCAAGAACTTTGACATGAAGAACCTTGGTGTAACATCTTATGTCTTAGGTATTTAGATTCACCGGGACAGATTTCAACACTCATTAAACCTCTCACAAGATGCATACATCGAGTATGTGTTACAAAGATTTAATATGGTTAACTTTACACCTGTCATAACACCTATCTGTCATAGTGAGAGATAATCTTTGGTACAGTATCCAAATAATAAAGTAAAAAGAGAGGTTATGAGGAATGCTCATGAAATTGGTATGGTTGATACCCTGACGTATGCTAGGGTAAGTACTAAGCGGGACATTGCATTTACTGTTAGAGTGTTTAGTCAATGTCTGGTTAACCCAAGTATAGACCATTGAAATGTAGTCAAGTGAATGTTCAGATACTTAAAGGGAATCAAGGATTATATGTTGACATATAAAAAAGTCAACAGACTAAACCTCATAGAAAATTCATATTCAAATTTAAGCTATGTGTCTGGATGATCGAAAGTCCACTTAAGGTTACATTTTTCTTTTTGCAGATGGTACAACGTCTTGGAAGAGTTTCAAGTAGAAACGGGTGACTTCCTCGACCATGCATGCAGAATGCATGCTATGGGGCTACTTCATAGATAGTTTGGATCAGAAACTTGATTTCTTAGTTGTCTATGGTTGATTTAGTGGTTAGACCCATTCAGTTGTAATGTGATAATCAAGTTGTAGTGTTGTTTAATAACAACAAAGAATACCACAGGGTCTTAGCATTTAAAGGTCAAGTATTTGACTATGAACAAGTTGATACGAAAAGGTGACATTAAGGTTTGCAGCAATTAAAGACTAAGGAACTGTAAGTTGATCCTTTAACTAAAGGACTTCGCTGACTTGTGTTTGTGATACAAGTATACAGAATAGGTGTTTTGACATCCTTAGACAGACATTGTTAGTTAGGGGATCGCTATGTTTGATCCATGTAAATTTGTACTTTTATACATTTGATATATTATGACAGTATGGTCATTCATCAATAAATATGATCATCATTTAGCCTCAGTAA
The DNA here is from genome assembly GCA_027123425.1 of Erythroxylum panamense. NCBI lineage: Eukaryota > Viridiplantae > Streptophyta > Magnoliopsida > Malpighiales > Erythroxylaceae > Erythroxylum > Erythroxylum panamense. Next base: position 20,407,313 of record JAOTIZ010000202.1, read on the forward strand.
TACGTGTTATCGTATATTGTTATAATACGTATGAAAGTCTTAAGATTTGTGTCTATCTTAAGCATTTAAAGGTCATTGGGCATATATAAAGATTGACCTTGAACGTATGTCATTTAGAAGCATACAATTTTATACAAATGTCTATAAAATTTGACATGACAAAGGGGGATATAAGTTTTTTAATCTCATAAAGGTTCTCTAATATAGTTTAGCATTCAGTTAGAGAATATAAAGGTTTTCTTTGATGTTGTTTAGCATTCAGTGAGATGAAAGAAGTTTTCTCTGATGTTGTTTAACATTCGGTGAGAAAGAACATAATTTTTTTAATGAAGTTTAACATATGTGATTTAACATAAAGTTGGAAAAATCGAGACCTACAAACGAAGATGATATAATTTAGATCATAAAGGTATCATTTTAGTTTGTCACACTCCATTTTCCCATTTATGTTACTGAGGTATTGGTTATACGTGATTATATTGAATATGTATCGCATATGACATATGTATTTGATACTTTTCAGTATCGAAAGCCTTACAGGACAGAATGATGGACTTTTGTTATTTTTGGATCAAATGTTTTATTTTTAAACTGAGTCGACTAATAAAGTAGTCTAGCTTAACTGAGTTTTTTAAACTGTTTTCAACTTGAGTCAAAACCACAGTTTTGTCCAATGGGGAGAATGTTGGATATTTTTTACTTCTTCCATAAAATTAGACAACTTTCAATTGTATTTTTCAGTTTTTCAATAACTTATCGGTTAAGTTACGTAATTTGATCCAGATAAAGATAATAAAGTGGCCCAATAAATGATCTAAATCAATTGGTCAAAGTTCAAGTAAAAAATAGATCCCGATTAGTATAAACCGGACTCATATCAGGCATGTGATAGGAAAGCCCAATATGGATGTTATATATAAAGGTTAAGGTCTCCTGTAGTTGCTCATGTCATTCGTAAGCATAAGGATTCTCTAACCTGTTAAGAGAGCTTATATTTTGAGAAAACTATATAAAGACATTGATCGCGCTCTGGTGAGGAGTTCCTGTGAAGACGACGGTGTATTCGCTCTCGTTTCAGCTTCAAAAAACTCTTTCGAAGTTATAAAATTGAAATCAATTATTTTTTGCATTTCTTCATTTATTGCCCTTTCTTGTTCGATCATGATATGTAACTAAGGTTTCATTATGTGCTACACTCTTGCGTACCAACTCTATACACCACCAAGTATCTTCTTTTAGAGAGACCAACAGCTTCCGTATATCATTCACGTTCAAAAGAATATGTGGGAACAAGACTATTCAAATTAACCATATACAAGAAATACTCTACATATAGAAAACCAAGTAGTTCAACTCTTGACGAACAGGCAACTGGCAAGAGGCATGCGTAGAGTCTAGTAAATTAGCTGTGAGATTTTGGTCTTTCCATTCCCACTCAAGCATTTTATTATCTAGATGGGAGTTGATAAGTGCAGGGATATGATTTATTAGTTCAAAACATGGAAAAAGGAACAATTGGTGTGATAGACATTAGACATGAGAATTATCTGCCACGAAGAACCAATCAAAGCAAAGTATGAACCCATTCTCCTCTATAAGGTGCAAATCACGATTGATTTAATTGAGCAACTTAGAAAATATAATCATAAACCAAAATGTTTATGATTTGAAAATTTACATTAACATCTTGAATTGTAAACCACAAGTTGTCTACATGTTCAACCTCTAACAGTATTCACATAGTAGAGAAAAAGAACTCAACACTTGAGAGGATAAGAGAAGAGTGCTAACTCGCCTTTTTCCTATTCATGGAGAAAGACAAATGAGTTTCTTTCATATTGAAATTAAAAATTCTAACTATAATTAAAGTTGAACTCTAATTACAATTATAATTTAATTATAATAAAATTTAATATCTCATATTTGATCTCTAAAATTTTTGAAAATTCACAATTAAGTTTAATTTAATTGAAATTATTTTTCGCTTTTCAACTTTTCTATATGTGCAATATTAGGCAATAGTATTGGTCAATAATAGGCACCATTTTAGGTAAAATTTTAAAATTATAACATAATCACTAAATTTTTTAAAATTATAAAATAGTTTATCAATATCTTTTTCTATATAATTTTAATTTTATATCGACTATGTTTCCAAAAATTGCAATAATGTAAATTTGAGATAACTACTATCTCTTTATTTCTATTAATATTACTTTTTACGTATTTTATGTATAAACAGTAACCACAATTAATATAAGAAAAAGTTTATTTAATTATCATCTAGATATAAAATTAAAAATAATGAAAAGTAATTAAAATGTTACAATTTACTTCATACAATAAAGAATAATTACATAAAAACATGATATTGTAAGCAAAATATGACTCTATAAACATTACAACAAGTGTTTGTGTTAAAGAACACATCTAAGTAGAAGCGAAACTTGAAATAAAAATACTTGCAGTTAAAAATATTATATTTATGTTGCATATATAAAATTTACCATATATATTAAATGCTAGTGAAATTAAAAGAAAAGAGAAGAAATGAAAAATCTAGAACTTTATTCAATAGAATATGCGCTTAAATTGTATTGAATTTTTATTTATTGCAAAATTTTCATCATTAAGAGAAAGTTTCATCATCACTATCATTCAAATTTATCATACCGAATGACATATCAATAATCAAAAACTTAACTAACTATTTCTATGTATGTCAATTATGAATTACCGCAAGTGCACAACATAGATGTAGTTAGTATCAACAAATATGAGTTGATCCCACGAGGACAATGATGACTAGTAGTTACCGTTGTCTTATTATTTAGCCTATGAATTTGATTGTAATTTTTAATTAAAAGAAAATAAAAACTTAAACAAGTAAAATAATTTAGCAACAAGAGTGAATTAGAGAATTAAGGAAGCACTTAACAAACTATAAATATAAGAAAATTAGTATCTACGTTTTGAATCCCCCTAAAACCTTAAACAAATTGATCTTTTATTATGCAATTGTTTTGTTAATTTATTGGATCGTGGAGCTTCCTATGATAAGCTAATAACTGACCTTGAATCTATTAATAACTAATATTAAGGTTTTCAACTGAATTAATCATGTTAAAGTTTATATGATTGATTTATCGATTTGTGAATCTCTTTATTAGGTTTGACCATAATCTAGAATATTTATGTCATCCTATCTCTAGGTTTCAATCAACTCCTTCCAATTAAAGTAGATTTATTCATAAAAAGGATTTCTCAATCTCTATATATGAAATCAGGTTATGATCTGATATTCCGGATCTATTATAACATAAATAAAACACTTAATTGGATCACAATATATCAATCAAACCAATTGCATATAAAAGAATCAAATCATATTAAAGTATAAACATAGGGTTCATCTAACCTAGACACTAAAGGAATTTAGTTACATATGATCGAATACGAAATCAAACATAAATAAAGAGAAAAGAGAATTGAAAACAATGGGTTCATAATTCTAAATCTCTCAAGTTGTCTTCTATTGAGTATTCTTATGAGGTAGAGGTTGGATCTTGTATTCCGATGGATCTTTCAATGAATTCATATTTTTTGCTTTTCTAGCTCAAAATCAGCCTTAAGTTGCCTTTGAGACCTTTGAGAATTTCAAAATGCCTTTATACATCTCCTCCTTCTATTTGGCTCCAAAAATGTCTTTTTATAGTAAATTATAGGGCTTTCACTGATGTATGGACTGATGCACGACTACGCATCAAATCATGCATATCCAAAATCTCTAAAAATTGTAAATTTGCACAGCCTAAGATATGTTCACAGGATGATATGTGGTCATGCATCCCTTTTGTGCTTTGAATCTTCATTTTATGTCATGTTTTCTTTTGAATTCTTTTCTTTTAAGTTTGTAGAGGCAATTGTTCTCTATAAACACACTTGAAGCGAATTAAGTACCAAATATATGATAAAAGTATATTTTATCAAGAAAATAAATCAAATATAATGTATAAATATGATTAATTATGCACCTATCGCTTTCCCATCTAAGATTATCTTCCAAGTCACTCTCATATATGAAACTTAGTTTATTAGAAACTCAATCTGCTAAAAGATTTATAGATCTACTCCTTCTAATAAGAATCCTTATAAACAAATAAAATTAAAGTACTAAGAAATTACAAAAATGATAATAATGGATATTTCTCTATATCGAAGAAAGATCAAATCATTTAATCTTTTATATTCCAATTTATTTCTTTTCTTAAAATGAATGAATTTAAATATGTTTCAATTCTTTTTAAACTTAGTTGCACTCACATATTGACTCAAATTTTGAGTTTTAAACCTTTTGAATTTTGAACACCACTTTTAAATTGATCCAACAAAGAAATCATAAGACAAAATGAGTAACCTTATAAACAAAATAAATTGATTATTAATTTCAGCTGAGTAATAAAAGTGAAGAATGTCCCTTTGACAAATTGCAATGAGCATCCAAAATCACCACATGCATTCTTATATGCCTCCAGTTATGAGCTAATAACTTTCCCCTGACTTTAGATTTTTTTGTAAAACTTAGTCTAAAATAAATATTGGGATTAAAAAATGCCCCAACAGTAAAAAACGAAAAGTAAAATTACTTTTCTAATCTTTCATTGATGATCACAAAATAAGGCATAGAGAAAAAAGACCTATTTTTCATATTGGCCTTGATTGATTCGTTTGCCATCTCCATGCCATCATAAAAAAATTCATTATTGCCTTCTTATCACTATCAACCAGATGAAGTACTCTCACCAAAATCTCACAAATTTGGATGACAATGATATTAGGACCAAAATTCATTATCTTTAAGTATAATTATGCAAACCTTCATTCTAGTATTAAACCTATCATATTGAGATGCAACTCACTTATCATTTACAAACATTTGTCACATCTTATTCTTCATTAGAAGAAAACATTGAAGTGATAAGAAATTAGTGCCAACTCTTGTAATAGTAGGACAACACAAATTCTTACCATTCGTGAAATCCTTTTTTCATTAAATTTAGGACCTATGGGCGATTATATGTGAACTTGATCGCTTTTCTTCCTTTGCGCATTGTTTCATTAATGATAGGAATGTATCTAGTATCTCTTACATTTATCATCTTCATGTCAATATTATGTGCAATATTAGGAAGCTAATAAAAAGAATTATAACTGCATTGTAACCTTTTTACAACTGCTTTATAAGTAGAATCGTTGTCAATGATTAACTGTATAATATTTTCAAACACAACTTCATTTATAACTTCATCAAATATCTAAAATAGAGTATCAATTTATGGCTTATATTTTTGTAATCATTACACATGATTGGGCACTTATAAGTTGCCTAAAATTTTATTCTTTCATCTAAATAACTTTTTATTTTATAAATAAAGCTACTCAAAAGATTACCTTTGCAGTCATCAATTAAAGGAGCTTTATATATTGGACTGTAAGAGGCAATAACATTCACCATAGGCTGGTAATAATAAGACTAGGTAGCATTAAATGATACGCATACATCATACCACCATCTAACCATTGCTATGTTCATATTACGAGCTGCTTCTTTAGATTGTAAGGCAGTATGAATAGAAGATTGACCTTTAAGAGTTGTTTGTGGTGCAAAAAAGTTAGACACAAGTCTTCTTCTCTTCTTCAGATCTAATGTAATAATCCCTTCTTGTTAGCTAGGAATACCACCATCAATATTCCAGTATCATCCTGACTAGTACAAAGAAAACTTTCTCTACCAATTTCGTAGTTCAATCTTTGCCTTTTGTCTCTCTCATTCTAATTCTCCTTAAGCAAAGTTTTTATTTGTTATTCACATCATGATTAACTTTCTTACAAAGCTCTACATCACCTTTGATCTCATCTAAATGCTTCTTTAATATGGTGATTCCCTTTATTCAAATATTTGTTATAATACAAACAAATGATGCGGTTCTTCATTCCAGGAATCCATCTAGTATGAGCCTAAGTTGGATCTTCGAATCTTCTTAAAAAGGATGAATTATCATTAATACTTGAACTTTCTTCCATTTATTTATAAAAGACACAAAAATATATCTCAAAATTAGATTAATAATCTCATATTTGAAAATAAAGTGTTTATATATATATAACATTATTACATAGCTATAAAACTTCAATTGTCAATTATAAGCGTATCCATATAGTTTCTATTTTACATATTTCTTTATTATAATGCACATTGTAAAAATAACTTTATCGTACAAAATAAAATAGAAAAAATCATTACTTAAACATTTACAATTTCATATTTATGTTGCGCAATAAGTATACTCTCACAAATCAAGACATATCCTAAAAGTCATTTTAAAAGTATACAAAATAAAAAGAAAATTCTTATAGAACATTTTCTACTATGCATTTAAGTATCTAAAAGATAGGATAATGAATGTGCATTTGTAAGTTTGCAATCATATTGGAAAGATTCATTTCCAAAGTTTAATTTTGTGTATTCGTAATGTTATTTTCTAATGATAGTAATATAGGAATCCAAACATTTTTTTTACTTAGTTGCATATATTAAACGATTTAATTATATATTAAATCTTATATTTAAATGATTAATCATATATTAAATTCTTTTTGTGTACAAACAATAATTCATAAATTATATATTTAACATAAATCAATTAATAAATTAACAATTCAAAGAAATAATATTGATCTCATTTTGTGATTATTAGAATAACAAATTATTTGAAATATCAAATAAACAAGACTCCATATCTTTATGAAACCATTCATAAAAATATACAATGTCTATTGCAGATAAATATAAATTCAATAACATAATCTATTTCATAGTTTTCATGAAAATTCAACTTGGTTTTCTCATAAATTCACCTTAATTTTCTTTTACAAAACAACACAAAACTATATAACTAATTTATACTTTATATTGTATAAATAAACCCCAACATGAGCTAAATGTTCTTCATTGGAAAATTATTTCAAATTTAACTCAAACCATTCATAAACCATTCACAACTCACATGTAATAGAAACAAAAACTAAAAACACACAAAAATTAAATAAATAACAATCCAAAAATGTCGGGTCAGGTTACGAACAGAGCCTAAAATGTGGGGACATATAGGTAATGAGGAACTGGTGGTCAGTGATATCATGGTGGAGATGGTGCAGTTGTAAGGGTGTTGAGACTTAAACTAGTGCCAGGCCGAGGAGGTGAGGACGTGGTGGTTGTTAAAGACTAGGAGTTAGAAGTTGAAATGTTATTTGGCACCTTAAAGTTGGCACTTTGCTAAGTTGGACTAATTTGGAAACGTTGGGAAATCATAAGAGAGGGATTAGGGATGATGCAGTTGGGGTTAGGTAGGTTTTTTTTGTCAATATGGCCCATAATTTTGAAATTTACAAATTTCACCTCGATTAATACCAATACTCCGAATACTAGTTCGTTCCCAACAAAAAAAGCTAGAACTAACTAATATCCATAGCTAGTACGGTACTAATAATATGATTACTATTTTCGGCCAATACAAAATAGTATTCATGCTGTTGTATATGTAACTCATTAAGTTCTAAATAAGTTGATAATAATTGTAAATTATTAGATATTTTATCTTTAATTCTTAAACTAAACAATTTATAATTTTAGATAAAGATTGATATCTAGTAATATGTCATGATCACCCAAATATTAGGAATATTAAAGTGCTTTGACTAAATCTATCCATGTATGGTTATGATATATAATTTAATCATTTATCCAATGGTCTAATTAGATATGGAGTATAGATTTAGTATCTACTCTTTTAAATTCAACCATGTTCTCTCTTACGAATAAGTAATTGATATATTTTTATGTCTTTCTTACATTACAGTAATACTTTCAATTATCATCATGTAAGGTGTTAGTTTTTATTTTATGGTGATCAAATATATATCCATAAAAATTGCTATTAAACTAATTCTTGATAAGTAAACCTCAATGTTTAAAAAGGTTTTAGAGCTAACATCCTAGGACTTAAGCTACGTGGATACCTAAAATATATCAATAGCCTTACTTTATAGGTTAATATCAAGTGGTTTCAAATAAATGTCAACAATTGGTATCACCTTAATTGATATCAAATTGAAAACAACCGTGGTATGTCTGACAATTAATTTCAAAAAGAAAATCACCAAGAGCCATCATATAAGTTAAATAAGAAAATTAGAATCAAAAGATTAACTGTTGAACCATGTGAGAACAAAAAGGATGTAACTATTAATGATATAAAAGGAGGTGACATATACTTTCCTATTAACTATAATTGAGAACATCAACTTAGCATGCATATTTAGGTAGAAGGAAAATTGTTGTATATACTTACGAGATAAATGTTTGTTGACCTTTAAATTGTCACATGATTTTTAAATCCTAATTTATTTGAAAAGCACTTTGCATCTACTTTTTGCCCATGTTATAAAAATTTTCAAAAAGGAGAAATGGAAGTTATTTATTTTTCTTTTTTTGATGCTTATAGCTTTACATAATAAATATGCCTTTTAATGTTGATAAAAAGGAGAGAGTGACGACGTGAAACGTGATCAATTATGATGCATGAACTAAGAGGTGTATGCATTACTTTTATTTTTAGTATAATCAAATATTTTATCATCACAAAAAAGATAAATATTGATATACCATTCGAGATTATAACATATGGTTTTGATGATAACAAATTATATTGCTATTAATGAATTTAATTTTTGTGATATTATTAGATCTATTATAATGAAACTAAGTAATATGTGAAAAATGAAGATCAATAGAAAGGAAAAATGATTAAAGGAGCTAATTGAATAAATTGAGCAATCAAAGAACTAAAAAAAAAATGCAGAACATATACAACTTAAGAGAGTTTCAAGAAATT
>JAOTIZ010000202.1:20416366-20428802 GCA_027123425.1 Erythroxylum panamense
GAGGTCACAGGTTCGACTCCCGCATGTCCCAAGAGGGGATATGATTCACTAAAAGCTTGACGACCAAAAAGGGGACAATACCTGACTGGTGAGGGTCCCGACCCAAACCAAAAAGGTAGTAAGAGGCGTAAGTCTTGCACCCAACAAAACCCCTGAAGTCATAGGTTCGACTCCCGCATACCCCCAAGAGGAGATAGGGTTCACTAAAGGACCTGACGATCAAAAAGGGGACAATACCTGACCGGTGAGAGTCCCGGCCCAAACCAGGACATATTATTATAGTATGGTATGTACGTACCAAAATATCCAAAATAAATTGAAATCAAGACACTCCTCTCGCAGAAATAGATTAATGGTAAGAGCAGTTGATGTAATGTGCCAAACTCTCTTCACTCTTCATTTATCAAAAACAAATGTATTTACTATTAAGTGTCGCGTGTACTTCTTTCCGAAAAGAAGAAGAGCAAAGACCCAAACACGGCCTAGAAATTTCGCAGACCCTGGGCCAGAGCAGGTAGAGTGAGACCAGAGAGCCTACTCTCTCTCTCTCTCTACTGGAAAATCCCATTTTGTGCCCTACCCACCCAACTCGTTGGAGCTCCGGAAATGACTCAAGAATCCTTCATTTACAGCTTCGTGGCTCGGGGCACCATGGTGTTGGCCGAGTACACAGAGTTCACCGGCAACTTTCCGGCGATCGCCACTCATTGCCTTCAGAGACTGCCTTCTAGCAACGACAAGTTCACCTACAATTGTGACCACCATACCTTCAATTTCCTTGTTGAAGATGGCTACGGTAACTATTATATGTTGCTCTTACTTAATTTGAAGTATTGAGTAATGCTAAGGAAGTCTAGTTGTTAATGGAAGTAGGTTGGTCTAGTTTCAAGCTGGTTGTTGAGTGTTTATTTAATACGACAAAGTTCTGTACTTTAACCGGCAGTTTGTGGTTTTAGATAGTTGTTGTTTGTTTTGTGGGTTTACTGAAGAGAAAACAGAGCCCTTTGCATGGATCTTAGGATAAAATAACAGCAATAACTTGGATTAAGATTGTCTTCTTTTATTGGATATCATGGATTTTTTATTTGATCAAAGTATAGTAGGTATAGCCCTTAGTTGTTATTGGCAGGCGGCAATTGTCAAGGACTTCCACAAGTAAATCAGAAGAGACTATGGTCATGAAATTTCATTTCAGCACGTCATTACTCGAGCTAGCCTGGATACAAAGTCTTACGAAGTTATCTCCCGAGCTCTTGGAAATGTAGTTTCCAACTTAAATTCACATGACTCTGTCTGACCGCCGGAGCAGCTGCATTCCTAGCTGGGAAAATATCGAATATCCATGTCAGTGCTGCTGAAAATGACAAAGTTCCACTTTAACTCTTTCTTGGAAGGAAAGTTCTCTAAATGCTCTAGTGCTTCTAGGCTTAGACAATGTACGTGAGTTTAGTTCATTTTCAGGGAAGCAGAAACTTGTTACCCAATTAACATGTATTTGGGATATTGCTTCTGTTCTCACTTTTGTTGTACGCTAAGCTGTTCTAGTAGTAAAGACATCTTAATCTTGGATGAAATCTTGTTTGAATGAGCTTCACAGTTGCTGGTGCAACCCAAGATGATGTTGTTATTCGTCCAAACCTTTTGGAGCTTAACGCAACTGGTTACGAATTGAATAAAATGAGCAAACTTTCAATCTCTATATCTTGACAAGTTGCATTTTGCAATTTGCAGCTTACTGTGTTGTAGCAAAAGAAACTCTTGGCAAGCAGATCTCTATAGCATTTTTGGAGCGGATGAAGGCAGATTTTAAAAAAAGATATGGGGGTGGTAAGGCAGACACAGCCGTCGCCAAAAGTCTTAACAAGGAATTTGGGTATGTGCAAATATGAAAAGCTATGGATGTTTGGGTGTTGTTCTTAGTTACATGTTCATTTCTGCACATGAAAGTAAGAAAGTGAGACTATTGTTTCAGGCCAATTATGAAAGAACACATGAAGTATATTATTGACCATGCTGAAGATATTGAAAAGTTATTGAAAGTAAAAGCTCAGGTTTCAGAGGTGAAAAGTATAATGCTGGGGAATATTGACAAGGTAAAGCAGCTATTTTGTAGGATATCTTGGTTATTTTGCTTGCTGCTTTTTTATTCTATTTTTGGCTTCATGTGCCCGATCTCTGTGTTTCTTTGCTAACCCATTTATATCTGTGTTGTATTGATGCTCTCCTAGGAATGTTTTTCCTCTTCCTCCCACTCCAATCTCTGTCGCCATTTTCTATTTCTTCCAGGTTGAGGCTTGGTGTATTTTGTGATACTGGAAGTTATGCTGATACAATTCTAAAATTAGGTGGACTTATCCTTCTTAAGGGAAATAGTGTGCTTAATATATATATATATATATATATATATTGCATGAATGCCCTTTGGAGTGTAAAATATCTCAATTAGTGGTGTAAAATAAACATCTATTGTGGGTGAATTCAAGAAGAAAAAACTTTGATGAAGCCCAGAAATGTCTTTTACTGGTTGTTAAGCCACAAACATGCTATTTACCTCTATCTGATAAATATGGATGCTTGCAAACTGAAATCATTCTCCATCATGGACCTCAAGGTTGCGAACTGGGATTGTCAGACTACTTCCGACTAAACATGATGGCTCATCAATTATGATTTAAATGAATAAGCCTGTTTACTGGCCGATTGTTGGATAATATACATGATACATAATGTAGATCTTGTTCCAGTTTTAGCTTTTGAAATGCAATATCTACATGTATAGTTTTTTTCTCTGTTTTCTTTTGTTTAAAGCGTGGTTGCTTGTATGTGATCAATTAAGAAAGAAGCACACATTGCATACCCGTTCACTGTTTACATCTCTCAGGCTATTGAAAGGGGTGAGGCGATAACAACTCTTGCTGACAAGGCTGAGAATTTGCGAGATCAGGTTGGGCAAATGAGCAGAATAAAATCTTTAATAACTTCTGTCTCATCATACCAAGTTTTTGATTATGTTCCTTGTTGCAAATTTCAGGCCCAAACGTACAGGAAACAAGGAACTCAAATTAGACGAAAAATGTGGTACCAGAACATGAAGATAAAGTTGGTTGTTCTTGGAATCCTGTTACTTCTGGTTCTAGTGATCTGGCTTTCCGTCTGTCATGGATTTAATTGTGCAAAGTAGCAAGTACTCAATTGCAATCATACACATCAGTGGTTCTTCAATTTATCTTTTACCAACAGGAGAGTCATCTTTTCATCTACTCATTGGTTGTCTACCATTTCCCAGGAGTTCCAGGCTATCCTTGGAATGACTTAGCTGTATAATGTGTTGTAATATTAATTTGAAAAATTACAGGAATTTTTTGTTTTTTGTTATTGTTTTTTTCCTGTTTGCATATAAGAATGAAATTTCAGAAACACTATTGCGGTGCTTGTCTGAAGATTCTGTCTTTGTGTTATCCTGTCTTAAAATTATCCTAAAGCCGTATTCAGAGCAGATAGTGGAGTCTTAGCTTTGGAAAAGGCGCTTTTTCTTATAATATGGTGAAATGCTATACGGGAGTGTTGCATCTACAAGCTCGTCTTGTTAAGTCAGGAGGACAAATGTCCTTAAATTACAGAAGTTGTTGATTGGTCTCTTACAAAAAGAAACGAGGCGTGCCATTCCTCCGATTCTTGTATCAATGAAGGGTACATACATAGGAATGCGTAACGTATCAAGGACGGTAAAGCCTTGGTAGGCCAGGTATAATCTCAATTTTTTAGGATGAACTGGCCCTACTTTTTCTCTCCGACTGATCAAACTTGAAATGAAGTGGATAGTTACTGACTTATTTTCAGGGAGCCTTGACGCAGAATTACGGGGACTTCGTCAAGGGTTGCTTTTGACGAAAACTATTAACACTAGATTTTTTATTGTAGAGCTTGATGCTATGGATGTGCAGTTTCTTAGAAGTGGACTTAGTGCTTCACACCCTTATCATACTTTCGTCACTGATTGCTTGGAGCTACTCAAAGGGGGATGGATTGTCATTTGTTGCGAAGGTAACCATTGTATAGATCGTCTCGCCGATTTGGTGTATTCCTATCCGCAGGGCTTCACTTGTTGCGCAACCCCTCTAGCTCACTTACATCCTTTGCTCACGGAGGATCGTGAAGGCATCGGTGTTCTACGCCCTTAACTTTTATTTCTATTCATCCGTAGAAAAAAAAAAAGCAAATTTGAGCTGAAGTCGGCCTAAGCCCTAAGGGCGTGACAATGTGATTTCTCTGAACTAGTTTCAGGTTCCAAAATATAGCACTTCTCATTTATTAGACAATTAGGTCTAGCTGCATAAAACTTGCACAACCATTTAGAACTAGAATTCACATGTACGACTACCAAGATAAGTAGCTAGTTGTTAACGTCTTAAGTTTCTAACAATTATTGACCTAAAAATGAAGCCATGCTTCCCCATTCAAAGCAACCTCTTTTATTATATTGTTAGTTCAGTTAATGGTCAACCTTTTGATACAACTAGTCCTTTATAGTCAGAAAGTCGAATGAAACTAAAATGCAGCTGGAAAAGAAGTAGAGCCAAGTTCCGATTAATCCTTACAATTAAATTAGCTCTAACTCATAGGTCACATTATTGAGCATTTAATTCCTATTAAATGATTATTCAGTTTGGGGTTTCTTTTGACGTTAGGTGACATGCGTATCATATATATATATAAATAAAGTAAACAAATATAACAGGTTAAAGTAGCCGAAGAGCGGGACTTGATATGAAAACGCTACTGATCATCGTCACTACAACGCACTATTTTGAGAAGTCTTTCTTCACAGAACTTACGTTATTACTTATTTAAATATTGAATCTATTTAACTTAATGACATCTATTGAGGATCGTCTCAAAGTCAAAAATAGTAGCTTTCGGCGATTTTTGGTAAATTTCGATGCAACAAATTGGCCAGCTATATTTTGTAGCTGGCCTTCACTCATTCATTTTTTTATAAAAGAGAAGCAATAACAGCGAAAAATAGAGAGAGAAAAGAGCAGAAAATTTAAAATAGTTGAGAGAAAAAGAGAGAGAAAAACAGCAAGGAGCATTTGTATTTTTTTTTGTTCTCTCTTCTTAGAAGGAGTGTGTGAGCTTAGGTTAATTTGAATCTTTTGAGAAATTGAATAATAAACACTATTGTATATTCTCACTGATTATAGTGAAATACTCAGTCATCTCTAAATTGGACGTAGACATTGCTGAACCAGTATAAAAATCTTGATGTTCTTGTTGCCGTTTTAATTTTTCACTCTAAATTTATTAACATTTTCGCACAACAAGTGGTATCAGAGCTCCAGTTTTTTTCGACTGGGGTGTTGTAGGAGTGAAAATATGTTAGAGCTATAGTGTCGGTAAATAGTATCAGTGCTACAGTTTCCGTGAACAGTGTCGATACTACAGTCCTATATTACAGTGTTGTGAATAGTATCGAAGTTACCATTCGTGTAAACAGTGATTACAAACAGTATATAATTGTGAATAGTGGCAAGTAAATGGCTAGAGATAAAGAAGAGCCCGTTAAGAGAGAGTCGATATCGTCATCGTCGATACCTAGAGTCGATACCAATAAACATCAAATTGCTACTATAAGGTTAGAAGTTGATAAATTCAATAGCTCTAATAATTTTGGTATGTAGCAATGTAAAATTATGTATATATTGTATCAACAAAAGTTGGATATGATTTTGGAAGATAAACTCGAAGATATGGATGACAAATGCTCCTTCACCTATTGACTTTTCTATAAAAGAGAAGTAACAACAGTGGAAAAGACAGAGAGACAAGAGAGCAGAAAATTTAAAAGAGCCGAGAGGAAGAGAGTAAGAGAAATGACAAGGAGCATTTGTATTATTATTTTTTGTTTTCCCTTCCTAGTAGGAGTGTATGAGTTTGGGTTAATTTGGGTTTTTTGAAAAATTAAATAATAAATACTATTGTATGTTCTTATTAATTATAGTGAAATACTCAGTCTCAAAATTGGACGTAGGTATTGCAGAACAAGTATAAAAATCTTGATGTTCTTATTGTTGTTTTATTTTTTAACTCCAAATTTATTAACGTTTCTGCACAACAAAATCCTTTTAGAATACATTAAATTCCATATGTGAGGGAATTATCACGCCATAAGCTCATAACTTGTTTCAAGATTCAAGCCCTGAACTTCCAAGTAACCACTAATCACTATGTCAAAATGTTTTTCCAGACAACGTAAGTATCTACTTGATATCACATAAATGCTCCTAAAGAGTGCTTGACAAAATTTAGTGACGTCTAATAAATAAAGAAACCGATTTATGTAGTGGCGGGCACGACACCTTCTTTCTCAATTTACAATATATACAAAAGTATGGTGGAATCAGACAGAAACGAAGAATTTTTGAAGATAACACAACTGTTTTAGGTTTTTGGGATTCATTGTTCTATATGGATTTATTAATGGGATTGATCCCAGATTTCAGAGAGGGATGTTTGGTGGTGCATGGCATGACATGTTATTGGCAAGACAAAGGCAAAGCTCTGCCCATATTAAAATTGTCAAACTCATGAGAAGACAAAATAGGATCTCTCTTGCCCCATCCTTTGTGGATAGGATCTCTTTTGTAGCTTCTCTTTTCATGGATTTGTTCTATCATATAGTGGATAGGATAAAATTGTACCTGCATAGCCAAGACTTCATCTTCCTTTCCTCTCACTTCTTGTTCTTCTCTCTTTTGAGAAGAAGATCATCCGTGCAAAGAAAACTGACTAGACAATGCAAAGTTCATCTCAGCTCATTCAACCAAGGAATGGGCTCGTAGCCTTACCAATCTCACCAAAGAAGCTAACAGCTTAAGAGTGATTGTGAAATTTCTACTTGATGGTGGTGGGTTTTCTTTTTGTAGTTGGTTTCTTCACACCAAACACGTGTTGATAAGAGGCTTATCCATACCAGTTTATAGGGATAGCACCTTCTGTAAGTGCATGCAAGGTTCTAGCTAGCTAGTGACAGACTTTTTTGATTCCAACTAAGAAAATTTTAAGCACATGTTGTTTGGAGTCATGCATGCTTTAGCCAAAGAAGTGGGGATTAATGAATATGGCTGCTGGTCCAATTTTTTGGAAAGATTTTAAGGGCACCAGCAAGACTCCAAAAGGTGACGCCATAGAAGGATGGGTTACAAATTAGGTGATGAAAGCCCTTTGCATTGCTTCTTGGTAGGCCATATGAAAATCGATTGTGCCTAAGAGCCAAAATTATGATCAAATTAGGTGATTGAAAGGGAGGATGTTGAACCACTATTATGAACAACCGTCATAGTTTCTCTCATTTTCCAAATATAAAGTTTTTGACTTACAATGTAAATATTGCACCAAAATTCAAAATTATGATCATAAAGAAGAAAGCTTTAAGCTTCGTTTATCAATATTGATGAATTTTGAAGTCGGACCAAGAATTGGAATAGCATGCTGGAGCTTTTGCTTCACAGGGATCTTGGCAAATTGTGTGTGCACCTGACAAACTCCATTACCTTATGATGAAAATGGCTCTCCTCTTCGCATGGCCTTCCTAATATTACCAATGACCTATTCTTTTGGAAATTTGTGTAAATTTTGTCCATTTCCACATCTGGGTTGGGAAGAGAATCTGATTTCCATTCAGGGCAACCTTCACTTTTGTCTGACATGACCAAGAAATTAATATGTAACACACCTTGTAAGTTGTAACTTTATCACATGAGCGTACGTAAAAAGCAAAAAGAAACCTGGTTTTCTCTTGTCAAAGTCTATGATCAGTAACCATCTTCAAATGATCAAATAGGACTTGCCAAATTCTTTTGATTAGAATTTTAACGCACCTTATTGGTGTGCAATCAAGTCTTGCTTAATACACTTTTCGTAGTTGCCAGAACCTATTTATCGTTACAAGTTTAAATCCAACTTAATTAGTACTCATTAATAAACTTTAAGTGAAGTGACATGTAAAATTGAAAAACTTTTAATCCCTTAAACATAAACTGTAATCTTGTCCTTAGGGTGTGTTTGTTTGATTACCCTTGAGCTGCTTTCCCCTTTTTGTCAATCAACCATATGCAGTCAAAATAATATTGCCATGAAGACTAAGATCTGTCATATGCGTGCTTGGAACAGAATGATTTTTAGAACAATCAAGAATAAGGAATATCACTCGCAAAAGCTCAATTTCCGTTCTTCAATATCGAAGCTATAACGTTTTACACAAGACTATGACAGTACTCAAATGTCACCAACTGCTCAATGAAAGCAAGCAAACCTACATTCATCCATCTTTTCCTTTCCCTAACCTAAAAGCACACCACTTTAGACTAAAACATCACATCCCGTATTAAGAAAACAACATAGTTTAGAATAAGATCAGATGAACTTTGATACATGAGGACACAAAGCGTCACTAGAAAGACTATATAAGTAGAAAATTACTAAAGACATCCCAGAAAAGAGAAGAACGTAGACCAACCAGTGGCTCTAGGCCTGTAGTTACTTATGTTGTACGAATTATTGCATGTCCCTAACTTCAAACATGTTACGGTTTTTAACAACAATATCGTACATGTGCATGGACTTGAACTTGCTAAAGTCCCTGGGGAGAGAGATGAGGTGAACTGTGGACCTCTTGTGAAACTGAAGGAGGTCAGGGTCATCATAATATCTCTCCCAACCTAGTGAAGATAGCTTGCGTTCAAGATCAGAATAGGAGGTGATTACTTCGTTGGTGGGTGTGTGAACTAGAACTTTACGAAGAGCATTCGACCTGCCACCTTCCAACGACTCTGCACGTGGGTTCTCCACCAACTGAACCACACCATTGTTCTTGAAGACCCAAACTCCAGACATTCTCAACTAGTATTTTAGCTTAGCTGGGTAGCTAATAAGGAAGTGAAGGGAAGGGGCTTTTGTGTTGTTAATGAGGTATGTATGTGTGTGCAGGTAATGTACTTGCAACAGCTGGGAGATGGACTTGGCAATAGTATAAACAGGTCCATTTATACAAATGAGAAGTGGGGTTGGGATATTATGGGCATGTTTGGGGGGTGTAACTAGTAAGTGTTTAGCTAAGGTTGGTCCCATTTGAAGAGAAAGGGTCTAACTACGCAATCTTTATTTGGGTTTTTTTTTTTTTTTTTTCTGGGTCATGGATTTTTGGGGCCAATACATTGTAGCATAAGTCTAGTGTGGGCATTGCATTAACAGGATTGAGGAGAATCCAGGGTGTGTGTTTTCTTTTCAAAATCTTTTTGCATGCAGGGGAATCTTTTGTTTTTGTTCTTCAAAGAAACTATATTACGGACGCCTGAGAACTCTTCTACAGAAGGCTAAAGGAAAGAGACTGTGAACAAAGTTGACGTGAGTGTGTGTGTATATCTATAGGAGTAATGCTCCTCTATCCAATTTTATAGTCTCTTATTGTATCCAGTAAATTTCAGTCATTTATTTCTGTGGAACCTGTATTTATTTATGCGAGACTCACGTAAATAAATGACTGAGATTCACTGGACACAATAAGATACCATAAAATTGGACAGAGGATCTGGACTCCATCTATCGTAGAGTTATTTTTTGTCCTCTTACTAATTAGCACCCCCAATATTCCTGTCTGCTAAATATAGGCGATCACATTCACAGAACATTGGAAGCTTGTGCATAATATAACAAAATCTTGTTGTATGAAGGACAATTCATATTACATCAAGAAGAGAAACTTGAACTTGATACTTGTTCAGATGAGTTTGACTCCTTCTGCGCACGGGTTCATAATAAATTTATAAATTCAATATTGGATTAGTCTTTAAATATTGATAAGTGAATTTATGAAAGGTAATCATTTATTAATTTCATTGAAATTAGATAATTGCAATGGTGTACATACATGTAATTGACGTGTTTGCTTCATTTTTATATATTTTATAAGATTAAAAAATAGATGAACGGATGAGATTGAATTGCTTATGGAGTTGGTATTTCCATTAGTGGAAAGGAGGGATGCTCAAGGTAATGGTCTAATTGGGTGGACCAATTAGTATGGGAGAGAATAATCTTAATTCTTGGTTTGTTTCCCTTTTGCAATAGTCCTAACCAAACGTGCCAAACTTTTGACTATCTCAACCCCAAATCGGCTCCAATTCATCTTTTGTTTTTCATATTAGGTCATGCTAATGGGTTAAGTAGACTCAGTCGCGACGTTTAAGCCAGAAATTAATTACATGGCTATTAGAACATATACAATGTATAACTTGAGTAGTGGAATTAATTTGATTTGAGTTGACATAATTATTGGACTTAATCACAATAAAATTTAATTTGATTGAACTAAAATATAATTTGATTTAATTTTAGTTGAAAATTTTGATAATTAGCTTAATTTGGATTATTATTGATACTTTTTTAAAATTATTTTTAGGTATATCAATAGAATTTATAAAGATTAATAATGTTTTCCCTTCTCTAGATTACGCAGCAAATAACTATATTGGTTCACAATGAACAATGCTAGGATTTGCTTTGAGATCTTGTATTCTATGGCGCCTCATATGAGCATGAATGTGCAGTCTATGCACAAATATGTGCCGTAAACCTAAGAAATAATTCCTATGGACCAACTAAGGTGCAGGTAAGTTAGTAAGGGGTTCTCCTGGCTTAAGTGAGGTCGTGGGTTCGAACCCCCCTCATGTATGCAGCTGTTTAAAATTTGGGGTTAGAGCTTTGTCTTCCGAAAGGGACCTACCCGGTTCAAGCGAGGATTAGTCTGGGAGTGGATGGCTTCAAGGTACCTTCTTATAGTTGAGACCCTCCTAGGACACCTCGTAGGTAACCAAAATAAAAATAAAAATTTAAGAGCATTCCTAGCTGCCTTTTCAATTTCAATTTTCACCTCGCCTCAAACATATATAGATCGTTGCCGGTTCAATATCAGCCAAGAATAAATGACATAAGTTGATTTTTTTTTAAACTGCATCCATCGGGGAGGCTGTTGTTGCCAATGGAGCTACTAGTTAATTTGCTAGTACATGATTGATTTTCAAGTACGTATGTTTAAGTAGTTTGTCCTATAGATTCTTTTCATAAAATATAAATTGTAGACAAGTGGCCGTTTTCTTTTCCAATTTCAGGTGCCAAAGTAGTAGTAATCTTGATTGAAACAAGCACCATATTGGAACATCTTTGAAAGGGACGACCTCTTAGGAAACGAGAGACTGGCATATGTACAAAATGTGTTTAGGTTATTCCTTCTATCTAATTTCCCCTTTTGAACATCATTATATATAGCTAGCAATCCAATTTCCCTTTGAAGATCATTCAAACTGGTGCAAATTAATGTTTGCTAGTTATTTCTTCTTGCTTTTTGATATGTTATCCTCGTAGGTATATAGATTGGCTTGTTCATGGAAGGAATATTTGTATTTCTCTGATACAAAGCAAGTTAGTGAATACTGGTTAATAAAGGAACAATTTAATTTCCACCCCAAGTTTCAATTCCAAATAGTACGTATATATCTATACTAGTGTAGTATGATTATCTAAACTCGCCTATTTACTACGAGATTCTCAGACACGAAACGTCTAATTTGCTAGTTCTCCATAGAAAGGAGCCAATTTTAGTACTCCTCCAAAGCAATGCCTTTCTCTCTATTCTTTGCCGTCTAATCTTGTCCTACAACGCAGGACATGACGAGAATCGTTCTAGAAGCCACGTGAATTGGGAGTTGTCATATTCATTCACACCCAGGGGCAAATTAAATACGTTGATTAACCGAAGTGATTTAATTATATATTTATTTTTGAATCCTAAATTTTAAGATGAAGCAACTAGGGACAGATTTTATGATTAAATTATTATTCTTTATGGATATTTAGAGACACGTTTCTCTACTACCAGCTCCATGTTAAGAATTTAAACCTTCTAAACCCACACTTAAAGATATTTAATAGACAAAAATATCATAAAATAACAACACAAGAGAATTTACGTGGAAACTTCCAAACCGGAAAAAAACCACGGGCATCAAGAAGAAAATCTACTATGTGAAAAATTCTTACAATCACATAATTTTTTCCCTCACCCAATCCCCCAATACACCAACACACTCACAAAGAAATACACAAGACAAACTCTCCAACTCTCACCTCAAATGAGGAATTTAACTAGAATCAAATTTGTACTACAAATTTTTGATTTTATTTGGTGCATCAACTAAGAAGGTAGCAACTTCTTTATATAGGTAAGAGCCTTATCTCAATTATTTTTTTCAACTAATATGAGACAACAAAGGAGCCAAATCTCAACACTCCACAGGTTTTACTAATTTTTTGTTCCTCAAATCTATAGAAAGAAACAAAAGTAAAAAGACCAAAAACTTATGGTCTCATCAATTACTTC
>JAOTIZ010000202.1:20443765-20466064 GCA_027123425.1 Erythroxylum panamense
TTAACCAATTCTATACATTTTATTATTATCAAAACATAAGTGGGATTTAATTTGTCAACCACCATTGGTCCAACATAGGAAAATTGCATACTAGTCGTCCTTCTCCCTTTAACTCTCACATTAACTATAATCTTATCAATTTATTTCATTCCCTTATGTCTTAAGTTTCTAATGGCATAAATTTCATGCAATTTGGTTAATTATATCGAGAGTTATACCCAAAACACTATAGGATGTTCGAAAACAGAGATAACATCCATAACTCAACTTCAAATAGAATTCAAAAATCTTAGAGGCAGAATCAGATTTTGGTTCCTTTATGAAAATTTTATACCTATGTCTCTAGTTTAATCTTCAATTGAAATTGTCCAATTTGGAGGTCTACAGGCCAAGATATGGCCAAATTATAGAAATCTATTTAGTGGAACCTATCCATTCAATGAGGTACACATCCCAAGTCAACTAACTTCAATCTTATCAAGCAAGAGCAACACAAAAATACGTCCAATTTAACCAAAAACATCCTATTTACTTATGAAATACTTCTTTTATCAATTTCCCTCACTTCACATTCATAAATCCAAGCAAACATATAAAAAATTTCCATACATATTTCATGTCTAAGTATGTATGTCCATGCTAAAGCGAACAAATTATCCATTTTCCCTTGTCTTTTACATTAAGGACCATTATATTTCTTACTATAATTAGATGTACTTAATTCATTATAGTCACTTCTTAATATATCCAAGACATGCTATAATACTTCTAAGGTATATGTTGGGTCATTGCAGGTTAAGAGATATGCAAATATTATATAAATGACAAAATTTAGTAACATTTTAGGATTTACTAATGGCTCATAAAATTTAAAGACAACATGTAAGATGAAAGTCAATTACAATAATATCATATCACAAATAGTTATGTAGAGTAAAGGTAAAAGATGCAATACCTTGAAGGAATTATTCCACACAATTTAGCCTATTGAAAGCATAAATAAGGACTAAAATTGGAGGCATTTACTTAGATATGATAATAATTATCATTAAAAAAGGATGACTGCATGACTTTTCTTGCCAATACTATCTATGGTAGAGATCATTTATATTTTTAATTTATGCTTTTGGGTGTATTATATTGAGTATGAATTTCAACATTACCATAATGCCTAAGGCTTAATAAGAAAGATACTATTGAGTAAAATTAATCGATCTAAATTCATATAAATAATTTGTATGTGTTAACTCATGAGTGACTTATACTTAAATAAGTTGCAAAGATATAAAGTTAGATAATCAAAACTATCCTTTTATGTTATATTGGTTAAAAGCAATATAACAGTAATCAAAGATTGTTATATACAGATATATATGTAAATATATTTTAATTATGAAGTTGCAAGGATACGAAGTTAGATGACCAAAATTATCTTTTAAAGCTATATTAGTTAATTCAACAAAATGATATGTACCTTTTAATTATAAATTGTATGGAACCTATGAAACTTGTTATATTGAAGGATGACCAAATCAACTTTTAGTGAAAAGATGATTATGATATTTATTTGTTAAATCTTATATATGTGATGTATCAGGTGTAATAGTAATTCATAAAAGGATAAATATTTGTATCTCATTAATTTTATCAACAACTTTATATGATAAAGTTTGCGTATTAAATAAAATTTTGATTTAAAATTTTGAAAATTTGAAAATATTTAAATTTAACTAGGAATTAAGCATCGAGAATGTCAAATAACTTCAATGAGAACAATATATTGAGTTTTAAATTTTCTTGGTTATGTATAGGGAATGACATTTTCTAGTAAGTAACTCCACAACTAAATTCAACAATAGTATAGATTTGTCTAAGGAGGAAAAACACAAAATGAGATCATGTATAATGCATTTATTTCTTTTATAGCTATATTTAGTACAATAACTTGATTTCGATAGTTCCAATTAAATCAATTTGCAAGATTCCATACTAGATATGGATTTTGGAATGTAATGCTTAGTTAAAGCATATATTATTCAATAATTGTAGACCAAAATTGCATAATAGAAAGTTAAATTCAAAAGGTTAGATATCATATTATAAACCCCATTGAATAAACTATTTTTTAATGCATAATTATAAGAGAATGGTTATTAAGATAAATAATAAGAGTAAAATTAAGTTTAAAAAAGTTAAAATCTCATGATAATACATCTAAATGGAACTAGTTCCTTTATTGATACATTTAATGTATGGTTAAAAGTTTACGAGATGTTGAAAGATTAAATTTATAATACATTCAAACAGTTTGTTTTAGAGATGATTATCAATTTATTGTGTTTACAAGAAGGTTAAAGAGAGTACATTTTTCCTCTTCAGTGTGAATATATAGAGACATACTTTTTATAGAAAACAACTATTCATATTTCAGTTATTAAAGATATGATGATCTAAGATAAACTTTACATTAGATATAAAAAAGGTAACAACTTAATTTTTGGGAATAAGAGTCTATAGAAATAGATACACAAGTTGGTTATCTATTCTAATCTAAGTTGGTTATCTATTCTAATCTAATCATAAAAATAATGTTCTAAAAACGTTAAGTATTTTAGATGTCTAATACTTAAAAGATATCCATTATTCTATATATAAGTGGGTATTTGAGTTCAAGGTCATTTCGATTTCAACTTTGGTTTGACATGAATAAAAAGTAGTCATAGTTAAATAATATTTTTAAGGTGGAAAGATTCTAATATAGCATCAATTGTTATTAAGAAAATATATATTTTTATATAATAAAATTGTTTATTTGGATTAATAAGTTCCTTGATGAAATTGACATAATTCCTTACATTGTTGAAATAATGATGTATTATAGAACATTAGAACCATCAGGCATATGAAAGGAGTTAAGATCTCATCAGATATCCAAGCAAGTATTTGGTCAATTTCTCTTAGTTATGATAATAATTAAGATGAAATTTGTAAGATTTATGTAAGTACTCAGTAAAAAAATCATGTAGAATTCTCTCACTACACCACTATTCTAATAGTAGTCTAATCACCACACAGTGATTCAGTATAAGATACTTAGGCAACTGACTTAGTATAAGTAGGACAATGTTAGTTTTTGCCCTATAAATAATTAGTTGGTTATAGATTTTATGACATAATTAATTAAAGAAATATACAAGATAAATTCCATGAGATAAATGTATATTATAAATGAAATTAAGATAAGATCATATTTATGAGATTTATATTATATTTAGATATTATCCATAAATTATTCCTAGTTGTTATTATATTAAGACTAGATATTAATAAAGCAAAAAGATACTTTCTTATGAAAAGAAGTGGTTGATCTCATAGACTCAAGATTATAGATACTTAAACAAAGGTATGAGTGCTTATTAGAGAACAAATTCATTGAACTAACTCAATATGAGAATTCATCAGGAACATTACTTATTTGTCTATGAAAATTCTTATTGTTATGATTGTACAAATGATCCTTTGAATTGAAATGTTTAAAGTATCTCATATAGAGATTGCTATGTTTTGATACAACTTATGACATATCCTATTAAATCATACTCACTTGGTAGCCATTAGATATAGCATAAACTATATAGAGGTAGTTGAGTGATCAATGTATGATTTGTTGCCCTAAAGTAATTAGGGAGAATATTATATTTTTCTCAATTAACGTTGATTTGGAAATCTTTAGTCAAGGAGGAATGACACCTTGAAAATAGTTTTCAAAAATTATTTAAAAATTAACCAATAATGGTGGAGAACTAATATGATTAGACTTAAATAAAGTATACACTAATTATATGTTCTATGTTTAATCGAAATGAAAGGATTGAATTACACATGGTTTGTTTATATATATTCCTTAGGGTTTGTTTGTGATTTTTATGTTCTTTGTCGAGTATTCACCAATAATAATTGATTGTCAATTGTTACATTTTTTATTGTTTGTTTGTCCTTAATTTTTTTGCATACATGTTCTTTTATTATTTATTTGTTTGATGATTAGTTTTTTTATTGTTGTTATTGATGCTTTTAATTATCTATGTAGGATCTCTTTCTATCTATATATATGAGCTATATAAAAGGAAGTCCTACCTCAGTTGCGTGATCTCTTAAAAAAAGTATAAATATGTTTTTATATTCAACCTGAAATAAGAAGTAAACTAGAAAAAAAGTTTAATTAATTAACTAATTTGAAAGTTTAGTTTCAAGGGAATATAAAACATAAAAGAAGAAATATTGAAAGGCAAAATGAACATTGAAAGATGATAACTAGTGATAGTTATTATTTATCATTTATATTAATATGTGAACTTCCTATCATTTTTCAATATTAAAGTGTTATATTCTTTTTTTTGTTAAGCCCATTTTCCTTTGTGTTTTAGATATGAAGTAAGAATGATTAGTGAGTTATAATGTTTATCAAGTTTAATAGAGGTTAGTAGCTCTAGTTATATTCAGCTTTCATAAAAGTTTATTATGTTGATTCACATTACTAGATGTAATCTTGAGTTTATAATGTATTTTAATGCATAATAATTTTGAAACTAATGTTATATTTTTTGAACTTTAGACAATATATTATATTTGTTTATTGATTGTATTTGAAAATCTAATATTGTACGTATAGCGAAAACTTTTAGATATGCAATGCTAGTTCATAATTACTAGAATAAATTTGGGCATGAAATTTGGATAATAAAGATATTAAAGAATGGTTTATCTCTTATCTTGTCCTGAACTTGGAATAAAGAGAGTACTTATTGTTTTTGACTATTTATAATGTTCAGGTTCTAGACTTTATGATAACTTAAAATAATAAGTGATAAATTAAAATATTATGTTATAGTAAGGTATAAAAATTAGATAAACCCAACCTTTATATCTTTTTCATTTTTTTATCTTATTTCCACAAATTTCTTCTATTTAAAATATTTATTGTAAAATATCCTGGTTTTCTTTCTTCACCTTTTTGAAGAATCGGTAATACATTCAATGAAGTGAGTAATGTACACTCAAGGTTCACTTTGCCAACAACCTGTTCTAAGGAGTTTAACCCTATAATACACCTTATAAGAACAACTATTACAAAATCTTGGAACTACAAGTAATGTATGCAAGTGAGACTCTTGTGGTTGATTCAACACTACTTGTGTAATAAATTATCAAATTCTTGTCTTGGTATAAGTGTAGTTAGCAAGAAATCCAGCTTAGCATATGATCTAATTCAGTAATACCTTGTTACTAAATTTATGCTTGCATTTGTATAGATTGATGTGTAGTCTAATCTTGTTTATGGTGATCCTTTAGGTTTCTTGAGGAGTATTCATAAGGGACTTGAAAATTTTATTATTTCTTTCAGTCCAGATATCTGCTACAGCATAAGCTAAAGTTATGACAATTATCCACCCATCTCCTTCATATGTGTGTTTGAAGTGAGCACTCCACTCTATACTATCAGACCAAACTATAGGAGGATTGTTTATCCCACACAAAGCCATTATGAAATTCTTGATTTTGTCTGAGTAAAAGAATGAAAATAAAAATTAAAACCTAAACTAAATGCCTTAAACTATATAACTAAACTAATCACCTCTCTGACAATGATACCAAAAACTTGATCGAGGTTTTCTGATATGTGTAGTTTTAATATTTTAACCTCGATATTTTGAAAGCGTGTGAGTCGTTCGCGTAATATCTAAGAATTCAATCAACCAATTCAGCTCATGCATAATATGTCATACACATATACATGAATAGTGAAGTTGTTGCACATGAAAATAATTGTACATGCATTCATGAATAATTTTGGGTATAATTGGATTGAGTTGTGATTATTGAAAATATTTAATAATTCAAATTTTTTATATTGGAAATATTATTGATTAGTGGAATTGTGATATTTTTGAATTTTGGTGAATTTCAGAAATTATAGAGTATTTTAGAAAATAGGAATTAATCATGATTGGAGATAGTTAGATTGTAAATATGAGAATTAAGGGAATTAGTTCAAAAAGAACTTGGTTACAAGTTTGGGCATTAGTAAAGTGATAAGTATTACTGACTAAGTGATTTTTAGAACCTTGTAGAAAGTAAGTTATGTTATCTGAGAGTTAAAAAGGTTAAGTGATATTTCTAAGTTCCCTTCTTCATAGTCACCTTCTCCTAATTTCTTCCCATACGTAGAGTTTTTCATCAAACTCCTTCCGGGAGTTAACTTTGCTTTTTCATACCCTTCACCATTTTCCCCACTGCAAGTGGTTTCTTTTGCCTTAAGAAAAACCAGAAGTTGGTTAGTATTCTCAGTGGATTATGTGTTCTTACATGGAGTTTAGGGCTTTGGGATAGTTGAAGATTTTGAAATTTTTAACAAGTAAGTATTAAGAAAATCTTTTAGAGTTAAGGATTTATGAAATAAATTTGATGAATTGTTGTTAGTTGCATGATCATGGTATTTACGTATATATATTCATGAACACTGTGGATGAGATGAAAAAAATTTGGTTATAGTGTTATTTGGTTTTTGATTGATTTTTAGTGATATGATGTTGTGGAAATAGTTTTTGGAGTTGAAATAGCAATGGAATGGTGTATAGGATTAGTGTAGAAAATTAGATATGGAAAGGTGATATGTGTTCTGTTCTTCACTGTGCATGTTTATATATATATGAGTGTATACATGAGTTGATGAAAGCTTTAGAGATGATCAAGAAAATGGTTTTTGAATTGAAGAGTAATTGTAAAATGATGGTTTGAGATGGGAATGAGTGTTTAAATAAAATTTGAGAGGAAGAATAGTGATTGAGAATGAAAGTTGAAAATGCAGAAAAGTAACAGAACATGAATATGAATTTTTGGCTTTTCTTGGTTTTTGATTAAACTTGTATATTTTAGAATGGTATGAATTTACGATGAATGAGTTTAATGAAATGGAGTGAAAAAACTTGAAATAAAAATTTGAAGTGTTGGATTTTGGAAAATGGAAGTCGTTTGGAAATTTTCTGAGAATAGATGGTTAGAGAGTTGAATTTTTGATCTAAGCATTTCATGAATTTTTTGTACTGATATAGAGAGATTTTGACAAAGTTGTCTTCATAAAAGTTGTAGATCTTTATTTAAGCTTTCCATTGATATAAATTTTGTAATTTTTGATCGGGTAAAGGTGACCCGAAATTCTGATTTGGGAAAGGTTGGAGAAAAAAAAAATGGAAGAGAGGAAGAAGGAGTCGCAGGTCCATTGGAGTGTCGTGGTGGTGCATGCACACGATCGTGACTTCGCAGAACCACCTGAATGTCACAGTCATGCGTGTGCATGATCATCACTTCGTAGGACCACCCGAATGTCGCTGTCGTGAATGTGCACGATCGTGACTTCCCTGTTTATCCAAGGGAGGTTATTTTCTGAACATACTTTGATATTTTTATTATAACTTCTTTTTTAGACCTCCAAATGATTGGATTATTGAACCAATGGATTCTTAACACATTTTTCTATCCCTCCATAAAATTTTGTAGCATTCTAAATTGAATTGAAAAAGATTGATCGAATCAAAGTAAGGGTATCGGTTGGAAGAGTATGAACTAGATATTTTACTAAATATGTTCCAGTATTTTGATGATATCTAGATCTATAGGATTCTAAATGAGATGATTGTTGATTTGGAGTAAACTAGAGAAATAGGATACAAATCATATGAAAAAGTAGAATTATGATTCAGTCCCTAAGAAGTTGAATTTTTGGATGGAAGTTATGCATAGTACACTATTTTTAAATATGAACAACCAGATAATGTTTGAGGCATATCTTCCAAATTACTGAACCAAATTGAGTGATTTTGATATCAATGGAAAGATAAGACATAGACATCAGTTTCACTTTTTGATTGAATGTGAATAGTAGACCTGAAAGGGGTGTTTTAGAAAAATCTGAAGTGATTTAATGAGAACAAAATGTGATTTTAATGGTTTTAATGAGGCATAAATCTAAGTATAAATTATACTTAGATGAGTTTTGATATGAGAATGATTTTGTAATGAAATTAAAGGAAAGATACCTGGGATTGTCATGAACATGCATTGTA
Organism: Erythroxylum panamense; assembly: GCA_027123425.1. Lineage (NCBI taxonomy): Eukaryota > Viridiplantae > Streptophyta > Magnoliopsida > Malpighiales > Erythroxylaceae > Erythroxylum > Erythroxylum panamense. Next base: position 20,451,889 of record JAOTIZ010000202.1, read on the forward strand.
CATAATTCATTTCATTCATGTGCATTGTTAAACACTTATAATTGTGCAAATTATGATATATGTGTATGTTATTGGATTTAGAGGGACAATTGGAACGTTGACCTCCAGACGTTGATGGACCATCTAGGCAATAACATTTTGGATTGTATTGTGAGTAGACCTAGATGATCTTACCTTATTGTTTGTTTCGTTTATGTTATGACTTGAGTGCTTATGAATGAGATGTGAATTGATTGTGTGATTCCGGACAATGAAGGTCCGAAGTTTCTAATGATTGAATGTAATATTGAAGTGCTAATTATATGTGAATGTGATAAACTAAATGCTTTATGACATAAATGCATGATCACAAAGTGTTTCTCAACATAAATGTTGAATACCGGACTAAGGTCCTATGATATGTGAAAGTGAATAAGTGATCATATGTGATTGATGCATTTCATTTCATGAATGCATGAAACATAATCGCAATTGTGACCAGAGTAGCCACCGATCAGAGCCTAAAGCTCAATGAGTGAAAAAGAGCCTCGAGCTCAAAAGGAATTCAGAGCCTTAGGCTCAACGTTTAATGAGCCCTATATGAGACAATTATCAATAAGCCCTATATGGGATAGTTATCAATGAGCCCTATATGGGACAGTTTAGGCACTCGGTCACAACAAAGTAATAAATAGAAAGTGGGTCTCATGCATACTGCATATGTATAATATGATGCTTGTGAAATGTGAAATGTTGTGATTGTGATCTATGTGTTATGTGACTGAGTGAGCCATCGATGATGGTCACTCATTGAGTTCACAAAACTCACCCAAAATTTGCAATTATTTTTCAGGCTTGAAGAGTGACCCGTTAGACAAATGAGAGTATGCCTATGACATACAAGTAAGAGATAGAGGTCAGGATCAGTTGGAGTCTGCATTAGTATTTCCTTTTTTGTATCAAATTAAGTCTTCCACAATTATTGTAACTTGTGTATTCGAATATTTTTGTTTTCAAATATATTTCTGTTTTGAAATAAATTTGAAATCAGAAATGTTTGCATATGGTTTTTGTAATGTAATGAAATTTTGACAAGTATTTTGTTTTTGTAACAAGCCCAAATGGCTATTGAAATTTTTGGTGATTGTATTGCTATGATTGAAAATGTTTATGAAATAAAGTGGGCTCGATTTGGTTATCCATTTTCGCACTTTATGTTTGTGGTTTCAAAAATTTTTTTACTAAGTTTTGAATGATTGAGTGCTCTAGCATGCCACCCTCACGGGGCACAAACTCAGATATCCCTCAGGATGTCGGGTATGCATCTTGAGGAAGTGGGGTGTTACACTAACACAATTTTACCAAAAATACATACTAAACAATCTATTAAGCAGATAAAGACATATCAAATTATACCCTAAAACACGATGCATTTCACACTTATCAACATCCTTACACTTAAACATTTGCTTGTCCTCTAGCAAACAAAACAACAAACATACTATTTCACACAGCACATAATGTAGTAATGAGACAATGGCTTCAACTTCATGATATAAATTTAATTTAAAACATAATCATTCAAGTTATTTCAAATCATTAACATGCAAAATCCATATCTTAGGGCTCTGAACTAAATATACACATTAATCCAGACTCAAGTGTTAAATTGTTTACCCTTCTCAATTGCACACACTCATTAATAATTCTTTGGCCGTTCAACTCTGTAACTAATCCTAAGTACATTTTTATGAAAAGTCAAATTATTACAAGTTCGGTAGGTTTTATTCAATAACCCAATTTTATTTTATTAACTTTTTATGAACATGGACTTAGTCGTTTTACGCGAAGGCAAACATTGGTAATGATTGTCGATCTAGTTACTCATCTAAATCATGTTTTTTATTAAGCTGCTTGGTTGGAAAGTCATCATAGCCTCTCTTTACACGAAGGCACACATTTGTGATGCGTGTCGAACTGGTTACTCAGCTATATCAAGTTCTCAACTAGTTACTAGCTCAATTTATAACCAGAAGGCCAGCAAAATAGTTACTTATTTTAAAAATAACAACCTTTTTTATTGCCTACGTTGTTGCTTTAGCTACTCATTTTCATGAAAAAATACTAGTACTTAGGTTAAAAGGCCTTAAATTATGAATTAATGTGACAATTTAGAAGGCTACACTTAAACACTAAATCCTAATTAAGCTGCTTATTTAATTAAAAAATCCCAAATCACTAATTTTGCCAGTTAATAATTCTCTACAACCTAATAGATCATGTTCAAAATTAAATCAATTTTAATTCATCTAAGCTATTGACATATTCACACGATTCATAGAATGCAAACTAACAACTATAATATGCAAAATTCACATTCGAATAAACACATAACCCTCCCCATACTTGAACAATACATTGTCCTCAATGTGAGAAGGTGATAACAAACATACATAAAGAAATAAAAATAAAAATAAAAATAAAGACTAAATTTAAAAAGAAAGAAAGTGTTTAGAATAAAGTTTACGGTGATGGAGGTGGTGATAGGGTTGGAGGTGGCAGTTGAACACCCCGAGCCTTGAAATAGCGATGAATATGACGTATGTCTTGGCTCTGGCATCGTTGGGTTCAGGCCATCTCCTTTATCCTTCTAGAGTTCTTCGCAAGTTATCCGTATATACCTTGGTGTTTGCAGAGATTGTGTCCAGTACCTTCTTCTAGTTCGGTTTTTCTGCATCTTCTTCCTCTTCAGACTCCTCACTAGTTGAATCCCCATCTTAACTCCTTGTGGCTCTTTTACCTCTCTTTGCTTACTTCATTGACCATAGAATTCATGTTGACATCCAATGCCTTCTTTTTTTATTTGAAAACAAAATAACCTAACTATGGAATTCAAACTTTCTGAAGACAATTTAAGAATATTAAAATTACATAGGTTGCCTCCCATGCAAAGCTTCTTTTAACGTTGGTAGCTTGATACTTTTCTTTTGCTCATGGTGGTTCAAATGAGTGGTGCAATAGTAATGCAGTCATTATTCTAACAATTTGCACGTGAGCTACCATGCCCACGATTCCACCTTCCTTGTGGCTCTCCTTCTTTCACCTTCTTCTACGTAATTGTTTCTTTTTAAAGGCACTCCCAGGATCTGCAATATCTTCCCATTGCCCTCAAGGTTTGGGTTCCTTGCCATTAGTTGGAGGTAAAGGAGGATTGTTGTCTTTTTTTTGACACTTTGAAGGTTACTTGTTGCTTACCTACCCTCAGAGTTAGTCCCCTCCCCATCAATATCAATGATTGAGATAGTAGTGGCCAGGAATGATCTTCCAAGGACCATAAGGGTTTCTATATCTTCTCCAATATCTAATATATAGAAGTCTATAGGAAAAGTAAAATTATCAACTTATATTTGCACATCTTTAATAATCCCCTTCGGTTAATGGATTATTATATCGATCATCTTTACAAACATCTTTGTGGGTACTAACTCTCATAACCCCAACTTTTGACTAAAGGTATAGGGCATCATATTGATACTCACTCCCAAATCTGCGAATGTCCTATCTATGTTGACTCTATTTATATTATAGGGAATGTAAAAATCCCCTGGATCCTCTTTGTTCCATGTTGTGTTAAAGTTTTCTTCTTCTTCACGCTCCTTAACCTTCTTCTTCATCGATTCTGTTAATGTGTTCTGTTATGTTCTCAACCTTGTTTAAGTTAACTTCCTCAGAATTCCGGGTTACCCTACTTGACAATGATTTCCGCTACACTAGAATTAAGGTATGGTAATTTAGGTTGAGATTCTTTGATTGACTCAATTTTGAGCTCACTTGGAAGGAGTTCCTCAACTACTTGTCCTTTTTCTTTATCTTCATTCTCCTTTGTATAATCAAGTTCCTTTTTCTGAGACTGAGTGATGGCCATGAATCAAAGATAAAAACAACCCAAAGGTGAGTTTAGACAATCCTCAACATTCATAAATCCCATCTCAACAACTATTTAAATTCTATATATAGATAAAAATGGAAATACACTGGACAATTGATCCGAATGGATGATAGAGGCAGCAACGACGGGAAACCTCCTATTTTGGGAAGTACTTCATGTAGGCTTCTTCTCCACGTCTCTCTTCCTTCATCTCTTTCTTAATCTCTTAATGATCTCTCTCTAGGTTCGTGATGGTTGCTAATGCAAGAAGCTTCTCCTCTCTTTTGTCTCATTATTTATATACTTAATGTGTTCTGGGTAGCCCTAAAAGTAGAAAGGTCCAAAAAATCCTTCAAAACTTGACTTTTCTATGTGTCTGGGGGTCTGCCCGACGCAAGCCATGATCGTGGCCCCATAAGCCATGATCGTGGGCCAATTGTACGCTTTCTGTCATGATCATGGCAGGCAGGCCAGGATCGTGGGTCAAGTCTTATGCTTCTGTCACGATCGTTGCAGATAGGCCACGATCGTGGGCTATTGTTTTAGTCTAAGTCTCTTCGAAACTTCTCTGTTCTTTGCTGTTGACCCTAAAACACTAACAAACACATCAAGGTACCCTAAAGATATAATAATTAAGCTTAAATGCTTGTACTAACTCACAAAAACACTTCAAACATAAATAATTCACAAACTAACATAATTATACTGAAAATACATACCAAACAATCGAATAAACAAATAAACATATATCAAACTATACCCTAAAACATGATGAATTTCACATTTATTGGACACCATCCCCACCTTTATCACCATAAGGCTTTGTTTTTAACCCTTTTATTTTTAAATTTGGTCTTCATTTTTTTTGTTTTACTTTAATTTATGTTTCTTCTTGCGATGCGTGTTGTGTGCCTCATTCTCACATTAAGGACAATGTGTTGTTCAAGTGTGAGGAGGGTTGTGTGTTTTGCTTGAGTGTGAATGTTGCATATTGTATGATATTTTGTTAGGTTGCATTTTGTGAATTGTGCGAATGTGTCAATGGCTTAGATGGATTGAAAATGATTTAATTTTAAACATAGTCTATTAGGTTGTGAAGAGTCATTAGCTCACAAAATTAGTGAATTGGATTCTTTGGCTAAGTTAATTAGGATTTAGTATTAGTTTGTTACTCTTTAAATTGTCACATTCATTCATAATTTTAGGTCTTTCGAATAAAAGTAGCTTTGTTGATATTTTTATGAAAACGAGTAGCTTAAGCAATAAGGTAGGCAATAAAAAATGTTTGTTAATTTTAAACAAATAACTATTCCACTAGCCTTCGGTTATGAATAGAGCTAGTAGTTAGTTGAGAATGTGATGTAACTAAGTAACCAGATTGACACTCATCACAAATGTGTGCCTCCACGTCAAAAGGTTATATGATGTTTCATCCAAGCAACTTAATAAAAACATGACTTAGTCGAGTAACCGAATCAACACTGATCATCAATGTTTGCCTCTGAGTAAAAGACTAGGTCCAGGTCCACAGAAAAATAAAAAATAAATAAAAATATTTTCTAATAAAACCTACCAAACTTGTAAATAGCTTGACTTTCATGAAAATGTACTTAGGAGTAGTTACAGAGTTTGAATGACCAAAGAATTATTAATATATGTGTACAATTGAAAAGAGTGAATAACTTGACATTTGAGTTTTTGATTAATATGTATGTTTAGTCCAAAGCTCCTATACGCGAATTTTGCATATTAATGGTTTGAAATAACTTAAATGATTGTGTTTAAAGTTAAATTTATTTCATAAAGTTGAAGTTATTGTCTCATTATTGCATTGTGTGCTTTGTGATTTTTTGTGTGTTTGTTATTTTGTTTGTTTGAGGACAAGTAAATGTTTAAGTGTGGGGATATTGATAAGTGTAAATTGCATCATGTTTTAGGGCTTAATTTGATATATGTTTAGCTATTAATTTAATCATTTAGTATGAGTTTATGTTAGAATTGTGTTAGTTTGTTAATTATTTGTGTTTTATGGTTTAGTCAAGTCTTTAAGTTTAAACATTATGTTTTTAAGGTACTTTGATGTGTTTGTTAGTATTTTAGGGTTAACATTGAAGAACAGAGAAGTTTTAGAGACATTCATATCAAAACATTGGCCCACAATCGTAGCACAATAGGCCACGATTGTGATAAAAGCACCAGAGTTAGTCTAAGATTATGACCTACATGCCATGATTATGACAGAAGCCCAGGACATAGCCCACGATTGTGTCAGAAGGCCCAGATGTGGCCCATGATCGTGGCCTGTAGGGCCACAATTATGACCCGTGTCGGCCAAATGTACAGACACTAAAAAATGTCAAGTTTTGAGGGATTTTTTAGATCCTATAAAAACACTAGAGCTGCTTAGAACATAAAGGATGTTTAAAGAACAAGACAAAGAGGTACAAAGGAGCTTTTGCATCAGCTACTTTTGAGAAACCCTAGAGAGAATTCATCAAGAGATTGAGAAAGAGAAGAAGGAAGAGAGAAGTTGAGTAGAAGCTGACTCGACGTATTTTTCAGATTAGGAGTTTCCTAACATCACTACCTCCCATCATCCGTTCAGATTGTATTTCTTGTTTGTTTTCAATTTTATTATTGTATAGAATTGGGAATAATAGTATTATGATAGGATTTTTGAATCTTGAGATGTTCTAAACTCACTTTCAGAGTTTTATTTATGAATTAATGAAATTTGAATGTTTATGTGTTTCTTGAATTTGTTGTGGTTTAATTATGCAAGTGCATAATTCGATTACAAACTGAAAGGGTGAATCGAATGAAAAATAATTAAATTGGGCTAACGAGAGTTACGTGATTTAATAGAATAAGAATTAAATCAAATCGATAAATTGTGCAAAAATAGATCTTGTATAAGTTTCCAATAATTTATTAGATAACTTCACAACTAATTAGAGTTTTAGATAAGTTGTTAACTGAGAGATTGCAACTTTCATAATCTGATTAGGATTAATGTTTATAACCCAAGAAAGAGTAATCAACCTTAGGATCATCTGAAACCAACAATTCGGTAATTTATAATCAGTTAAGTTATTATTAAGGATAGGTAAAATTTCCTTTCTCTCAATTGGTAATTCCCTTAGGTTGATTCTTAAGTGTGTGTTGCAATTGCTAAATTATTAATATTTTCGTGATTGATTCTTAATTTGATTTGATTTGATTGGATTGAATTCTCGTTTTAGTTTCTTTACATTTTGAATTTCTATGAATTATTTTGGCGTTAGATCTAAGGATTAGATTATCTTTATTGTGGGATTGACACCTTAGGTATTACACTAATGAATCGTGCACTTGCGAATTATCAAGGATATTTATTAAAACCTATGCACATCAAACTCCAAATCAATGCCTATTAACCAAATTCAATTGTTTAGATGACTCTTTTTAGTACTTGCAAAATCCCTAAAGATTCAAAATTGGATGGAATAGCAGTTAAACAAATATTTAAATTAAAGCCTAATAATAGGGTTGTTTATCTTTCAGGTTGTAACATATGTGCAACTTGTAAAAAATGGAAGAATTTGAAGGAGTTAAGATAAGTGATAATAGATAAAAGAATAAAGAAAATTTAAAGTTGTAGCTTGATAGAGAAAAATGATGTTGTCAATAAATTTTTAATTAGCTACCAATTACATCCTTAAACTAAACAAATTTAAGTTAAGTTAGAGGAAATGATAGCTGACTTGAAACTGGTAGGTTGTTCACTTGATATTTCAAAAGTGTTTCTAAATGTAAAGATAGAGAATAAAGAGAGTCCCTGTACTAGCACACTGAGAAGTTAAATATTGCATTTGGCTATTTAAAGGATATTTATGACATTGATACTGAGAGCACATTATGTACTTTTGTAAAGTTTAACGAGTATTTTGTAATTTTAAAAATTACTTGAAATAACATACGATATTGACTGATATTAGTACTGTACTATATTAGAATTAAATTTGGTACCGAAAATATTACGATGTTCGTAACATTGAATTTAAAGAAAGGACAAAATATAGAAGAAAGATAGGAAAAAAGAAAATTTTATTTATTTTCACTTTAATTTTTGATTTTTTGCTTTATTTTTAAAGAATTCTTATCTTTTATTTCTTATAGTTTCCGTAATTTATAAAACTATAAAAATTGATTTTTTGTTTCTATTTTTTCATAATTTGATTTATCATCAAGTAAATATATTATTTAATGTTAATAAAATTATGAATAATTAAATTTAATAATTACTTAATAAATATAATTTAAATTTAAACTATCTCCGAAATATGTAAATTTAAAATAACATTTATTTTAATAATTAAATATATTAATAAATAAATATTAATTTATAAATAAAATCTAATTATTTATTTTAATAAAATATAATAATTTTGTGATCATTTTAAGTATTATATGAGAGATTAAAATAAATTTATTTAACTAATTATTTTATTTTTAAATTTTGTCCAATATTCATTAATATTATTAATATTAACAATATACTATTTGGAGCTATATTAATATTAACAATTAAATAATAACTATATTAATATTAAAAATTAAACGATTTAAAGTTTAAAAATAAGACTGAAAATAAAGTGAAGCTAAGCGGCCATAAATAGATTTTTCGCCCCCGTCTCTCACTTCATGGCCTCTTCTTCAGGCATATCTTTTCTCGTAAAATTTGTCTAAAAATCAGAAGAAAGAGAAAGTAAGTGGCAGCGGCGGCGGCGGCGTCTGCGGCGGCGGAAGAGAGGAGAGTAGTAAAGATTTCCATTTCCAAGAATACCTTTGATTCTCCTTCTCCTTCACCCCTCTCCTTTCTTTTTTCCAGGTACCACTCTCTCACATTCTTATTGTAAAACTAAAACCCTAAACTTTGGGAACTTTTGTTATTGTTTTCTCAATATCTGGTTGTTATTGGATTATTTTGATACTTTGTTGCGTTTGTTTGAGTGAAGTAGGTCAGAGGGAGAGAGAAAGAGAGGTGGTGTTTGATTGGCATGGAGGAACCAAGCCACCTTAAACAGGCGCTGATTGAGGCAACTGCTGGAGCCGTTGCCGGTGGCGTTTCACGTACCGTTACTTCTCCCCTTGATGTTATTAAGATCAGATTCCAGGTTGTTGCCCCCTTCTACGCCTTAAAAGATACCACATAGTTTTTCACTTTGTGCCTGCCTTATTTTCTTGTAACTTGTATGATTAGCATGTGTATCGCCATTTGGTTCTAGCTATAAGTTTGTGTCTTTTCAAGTGCACTTCACGTGTACTAAGTGCGTGATTTTTGTGTTTGTATACCTTCTTTCGGCATTTGGTCGTTTCTGTATAAGTTTAATTTAATTACAGGTCATCGATGATTAGGCAAGAGTAGAATTAAGGATGATAGAATTTTGACGACATAAAAATTGGGTATAGTAAGTGGGAAAGTTTTTATATTTATGTGGCCATCATTAGTAAATATATTGACTTTTGCAAAACTAATCATATATCATCTAAGAGTGCGTGCTTAAGAAGTGGACGAGGCACTAAGGGTTAGAAATTAATTATTCTGATTGGAGGATGAGGTTAGGTTCAGCTTTGATACAGTTATATAACAAACTTATGTGATCTTTCATTTTAACTAAGTTAGATCTTTTGTATCTCAATTGTTGTTTCTAGTTGTAGTTGACAAAACATATTGGTATGTATATTTGATACAGGTTCAACTGGAACCCACATCTTCATGGGCTTTGCTTCATAGAAACATGCATGGACCATCCAAGTACACTGGAATGTTGCAAGCAACAAAAGATATATTCAGAGAAGAAGGATTGCCGGTATAATAAACTCTCTTCCGGTTATTATCTGATGCATGTATTATTGATTTGCAGAACAGTAGAGCCTTGTTTTTTAATTGATTGCTGGTTTATGCATTCTTTCACATTAAAGGCAATACTAAACAACCTGTTCCTTCTGAATTTAACTTCTGGGAAGGGAGGCAAACGCTGACAGCTTTTTCCAACAAACAATCTGCATATCTCCATTTCTGATCCAATGCCTCTCAGTTATATCTTTCTTTTCTGATTCCAATTGTTACCATACTAACTTGCTTTAAGTGTGTGTATGGAGGGGTGAGGAAATATTATTTCATGAACTCTAGTTTCTTGCAGTGATGCTTTTGAGATACTTATATATAACAAGTTCTTCTGGTAGATTATTTTCATAGCTTCGTTCCAAATATCTTCTCCCTACTATGTCTTTTACATTCCATAGATGTTACCTGTAGGGCTTCTGGCGCGGTAATGTCCCAGCTTTACTCATGGTTATGCCCTACACTTCCATTCAATTTGTGGTGCTACAGAAATTGAAAACTTTTCTTGCCGGTTCTTCTAGGAAAGGTATTGGAGTTTGAGAGCTTTTTAAAATTTTATTTTGTGATCTTACCTTTTCTATTCTTAGGTATGTGGATTGCTACTGTATGAGTTCCTTATATGACTGACTTGTTGTGTTGCAGAGGATCATGCAAAGTTGAATCATTATATTTCATATCTCAGTGGATCGTTGGCAGGCTGTATGGCTACACTTGGATCATACCCATTTGATCTTGTGCGAACAATATTAGCTTCACAAGGTGAACCTAAGGTACCATATATGGCTGTGTTCCACCATGTATTCTCAGATTGTTTTTCCTTTCATTTTACTTGTTTTCTTTATTCCCTTACTTACAGATGCAGGAGCATTCCATAAATTTAGTTACTTTTATTAAGTATTTTTATTTAGCTTGCTTATGTTACTTTTCCTATATAAGTACTATATAGTTTATCGGCTATGGTTTCAAGGAGTTGTATTTCATGGTGAAGTTAAGAGTTGAATTTGAAATAGTATAAATAACTAGCTCCTGCACAGACACGGCACTCTTTATGCCATGTTGTTTTAAATACAGGTTTTTCTTGAAATTCTCTCTTATTTCTGTTCCAGCCACAAATCACCCCAATTCCAGCCCATTTTGTTGGAAATGTTGCTCTAAACCTTTCTCTGCCTCTGTTGTGGTCAATTTTAGTTATTTTTTATTTACCTTTTGGCTTTAAAGTATACGACATTAAACTAGTTTTATACGACATTAAATTATTTTGCAGGATGTGTTATCTGAAGCCATCCTTTTGTTAGGGGCATTTTGATTGCCATGCTATACTGCCTCAAATTTTTTCTGTTGATATCCTCTTATGAAATTTCAGTCATAAGAATCTTAAATACATCAAGAGCTTTAAACATGAATTAGCTATTGATATCCTTGTAGTTAAATTAATCTTTGTCACTTAGTTTCATATTATTGATAATCACTTTGCAATCACAGTATTTCAATTATTGTTTTCCTTGGAAGCATGGATTTCTTGTTTTTTGGAAGGATGCAATGGTGTAATGATCTTACGTATTTAAACCTTGTATGAACATGTGGTCTATACAGTGTTATGTTTGTGCCAGATCGCACCTGAAGTGAACCATGCATAACGAACTTCTGGCTATACAAATTAGAATAATCATCTTCCACTTGCAACGTCCCTTTTAGTCCCAGTTTAGCATCATGTTTTTTTTAGTTCAGTTAAAATTAACATTGGTAGTGAGCATCTCAAAGGGACACCTTTGGTTCTTTTATTTTACTATTTCCCTTTTTCCATTATAAAATTCTTCTGAACATAAGATAGCTTTTGTGAATGCTTGCTCAGTCTTTAGCATGGCATGTTGCCATAAGGCTATTTGGTCCTGTAGGCCTTGCTAGCTCAAGATAGAAGTCTATATGTGTCCCTCTTAGCATTTGTATGATTCTTGAGAGGCCTTGCTGGTGTCTCTTTTTCTTATACCCCAGTCATAAGCTTGTTTATGAAGTGTTAGTCTTGGTAAATAAACTGACAAAATAAAAATGTAATGGTAAGTGGTTGTTATAATCTTAGTAGGTAAAGTTGCCTCAGTCAAGCTTCACATTGTTTTGTGTTTAGTTTAGAACAAACTGCTACTGCTTGAAGATATCATGTACCTTGCTACATTACTGTTTGACGAAAAGGTGCCTGCATTAGGTTTATCCAACAATGAGGTCTGCATTTGCTGATACTATCAGAACTCGTGGAATCAGGGGAATATATTCTGGACTGTCACCAACATTAGTTGAGATTGTTCCTTATGCTGGCCTTCAGTTTGGTACCTATGACATGTTCAAGCGTTGGACCTTGGTATGAATTTCGGATATCTTTCTTTTTAAGATGTCTGTCTAGAAAACTTGGTTTTTGGAGTAAGAAAGCAATCAAATTGATACTTCACCTGATAACATTGGTCTGATAGGATGAACCATCTGGAAGTACATTAGACAGAAATGGATGACGCATTTACTCCTTTTAGATTTATTACTTATTACCATTTTCCCTGGCACCTTTTCAAGTTTCAAATTCGCAATCACTTTACAGATGCTAATAGAATTCCTTGCCATGAAATGATTTGCTCTTTCAAAGAAAAACATGTTGAATTCTCCACTTGTTTTTACATACTTTTAAATGTTAGTGATATTTTATTCTGCTTTTTGCACATATGTGCTTAGGCATTTTGGATTTGATGTATTTTACTGCTTTGATTGTAGGCATGGAATCGTAACAGGTCATCTGAAGGAAGCTCAATGCATGCTGAACTTTCAAGCTTTGAGTATTTCTTATGTGGTTTTGCTGCTGGAACATGTGCCAAACTTGTCTGTCATCCTCTTGATGTGGTTAAGAAAAGATTCCAGGTTGGGTTCCAGCCTCCTTGAGGTTTCGCTTTACAGAATCTTTTTATTTGTCAGTGGTTGAAACACTTGCAATGCTTCTTTTTCTTCGACTACTGATCAATGTTTGTCAAACTTAATGTTGTATGACAAACATTGATCAGTAGTTGCCTTTGTATATTGACCTTGCGGAATTCATTCTGGTGATGATCACATTTTCTCAGAAAGAGTTTGTGTTCTGTTTTAGATTGTGACATTGGCAGATAGCTTCTCTTATTTCATTCTCTGGTCAGTCATAATAAAAGAAATTTCCATGTATATTTAACTATTATTAGCAGTTAATACATCGAATTATATCCAAATCAAGGAAGTCATTAAATTTACATATTTTAAGGTCTGTTAGCCACAATTATTTTCTGATTCAAAAGACCAAAACATCAGGGCCGTCTAATGATACTCTTCTCCTTATATATATGTATATTTTTTTTCCTTCATAGGGTCTATCAATTTCCTGAGCAGCATGGTTAGGTGTACGAAAATTCTTTGCCCATAGGTTAGCATGTATATTGAATATCTTGGTTTTAATTTGCAGATTGAAGGGCTACAGAGGCATCCAAAATATGGTGCTAGAGTTGAGCACCAAGCTTATAAAAATATGTTTGATGCTTTTATACGAATCTTAGAAGCTGAAGGTTGGGCTGGTCTTTATAAGGGTATTGTCCCTTCAACGATAAAGGCTGCACCGGCAGGAGCTGTAACATTTGTAGCTTATGAAATTGCGCATGACTGGCTAGAATCTGTTTGGACTTGATATCTTGGAACTATCTTTTTGTGTGTAGAATTTTCTCTTTGGGCTTCACTTTGGCCATCCCATTTTTTGCAGCCTCCAATGAGGATTAGATAGCACTTAGAGGAGGAAAAGGGAATAATTGTTACTCCCTTCAAATTAGTTATTTCAGGTATTGGATGGATTGGGTTAAAGGTTAACACGCAGATCAGGCAACATGTAAAGATGCAACTTTGAATATTATAGTAATATTGGCTCTGAATAAATGCCAACAATTTGTCCTTCCCTTTCACAAGATTTCCATGTTTTGGACAATATTTGCTTATAATCGCAAGACCAATTTTTACAGTCCTCTCGGGTATTCTTTGGCTTTGCTATAGTTTGGAGCAAACGGTATCAAGTTTTAATGGCTAAGTCCTTTTATATCAGTAGAGTTTTTGTCAATAGAATTTTTGTTAGTAATTTTTTTTAAGAAATTAATTGACTGTTTGACTATTATTTAAAAAAGAGTTTTTTTTAAGAAATTCATATAATAGATTATTTGACAACATAAAAATTAAAAGTATTTTTAATTTTAATTATATTTTATTTTGTAATAAATATTATTTATGCATATAAATATCATTTAAAATATATTAAACAATATGTAAAATACATTATATTAATTATTATATAATTTTAAACTATATGAAACATAAATGAAAATATATCTAATCAAATC
>JAOTIZ010000202.1:20466164-20476693 GCA_027123425.1 Erythroxylum panamense
ATGAAACATAAATGAAAATATATCTAATCAAATCTTTTATATGCATTATAATTTAAGTAAAATTAATATTAAAATATATAAAAAATCAAATAATATTATATAAATTTCAAAATAAACGTGAAGATGTGTTTGTGGGTATTGTGAGAATTATGTGTAAAAATATAAGGGTAAAAGAAACTAAAAATAGACTCATTAATTAATATAAAAATCTATCTGAAAAAGTACTTTTTTGAAAAGCTTCAAATTTGAGCTTCTTAAAAAGTTATATTTTATCTTTCAAAAAAGTTATTTCTATGAAAAAAGTGCTTTTAGATTTTATCAGCAAAACACTTATTTTTCTTAAAAACAGCTTTTGTGAGAAAAAAATACTTATTCATCCTCAAAAAGCTAAAACAAATAAGCATCAAGGCTGTTGCCAAACAATAGCATGTTAGGTTACTCAGTCTTTTAGTTGGCAGATCTTTAGGAAAGATAATTTTGGTCCAGCTCAAATTTGATGGGTCAGGTTTGGGTAATTTAATCAGTAGGATTTTTTTTTTTTGTAATTAAGAATGAGAATCGTTGTCCAACTCAAATAGATCAGCCCAAAAAGTTTGATGATCCAAAGTTTCATCGTTTTGGTTTAATTACTAAACAACATTGTTTTGATATGATTAGCCATTATTAAAACTGACATACTTAGGTTGGAGGGTCCAATTGGGCTTGGTCAGTGGTAGAATTGGCTTGTTACCATCCTTATTCGTTGCTTGACATTATGCATTTTAATGAATGGGAGTAATTTCTTTTATGTTGAATCAAAAAGAAAATTTTGTTCTTATGATTGAAATTAAACTTTTTTTTTTCACAGTGGAAATTGACCATTGTAACATATGGTTGCATAATTGAGTTCCAAAATTTCTGTCCTTTAGAAAATAGTTTAATAAAATTAACGATATCATTTGAGAATATTACTGTTGTAGGTATTAGATATGTAAAATTTGTATGGATTGTTGACCTTGCTTATAACGACCAACAAATTATCTAAAATTTTGTTAAGAGTTGATAAGCTTTAATGATTACCATAATATTAACTATTTTATAATTGTATATTGACAAATAATATATAAATAGGAAATTAAGTCAATATAAGTTGTGATGATGGGTTTGGATAGAAGGAATGGATCTTAAAAAATAAGTTCTGTTATTAGATGGGACTCTTCTTAAGTTGAAAGTGAGGATACCAGCGATGTATCTCTCCAAGGCTGCCTTTCTATAACATTAATTATATGTCATGAATGGCACGACAATGCATTAGCATTCAAATAATAACTTAAGGATTCAATATCTAATGATGTTATTGGAGAAATGAAGGAGATCAAGGAGTACTATAGTGAGTAATTTCCTTCTTATAGTTTTACAATACCAAAATCATATTTACTTATTCTTTTTTTTAAAAGACTTAGAAAGGAGATTGAGTTGCCCTTTAAATTGTTAACCTTGGAAATTTATAATGAGCATATGACATGGCCAAGACATAAGAGTCGATTTCTCAATGTTAACTTGCAAATATGATAAATGTGTGTAGAGTTGAATTCTATTCTTAGAAAAGCTCTCTCATATAGTATCTTTGACAATAGCTTTTTTAGAAATTAAAATGATGTATTAATAAAAGGGAAATTGTCAGTTTATAAGGCAAAAATATTATAATCACTGATAGGTTGCTAACTCGGAGTTTGACCCAAGTTGGACCATTAACACTAATAACCTCACTTTAAGGATTGATGTCCTTCACATGTGTTTCATGGTTGAGTATCAAAAGTAACGTAGTGGTCTCATTGTCTCTGTAACTTTCCTCCACAAGAATCAATTTTTGCATGTGTTAGTTGTGTTGTTCCTCCTTCCTCACAGACTGTGTGTAGTAAGATATATTAGGGGCTCAGGACTTCAATAGCTATTACCAAGAATACGTCAAAATCTGCCTACTTCAGTAGTGTTCCTCCTTATTTCATTATTAAAGTAGAGTTGTTCTCTAATCTAGTTGATGGTTTCCTCTTATAAGCATGTATTGGTTTTTTCCTTCCCTATAAAGCACTTTGTATTTCTTTCTACCCAAATCTTTTACATGTATGCTCTGAGGCTTATCATATAGAATTTCGATTCGAGTTTGGGGATTGTTCTATCTTCATTTATCCAGTTTATGATTTGTATATAGTTTGGGGAAATTGCTTAAAAGTGATATAATCTTGAATATTCCACTATATACCTGTAGTAAACTCACATTTAAAGAACATATGTGTATGAGACTCTTCTTTGTTTATGCATAATGGATATAATCTAGACAAATTGAGGTTTCTAAGCTTATCCATGATAGGTAATATCTCTTTTACTGCTAACGAGAGTAGAAAGAAGATTTTGGGAATTAGATTCTTATTCTAAACAATCCTGCTTCATGTCTGAATTTCTCCTCTATCTCTTAGCCAATTCTTGTATGTCTAGTTAGTGAATTTTCTTGAGGATTGTATGTGCCAAATGTAGGTATCTAGATTGTCAGGGTTAGGATTATTCAGGTAGAATATGGGTGAGGGAAATTGAGAAATAAGCCCATTAGTTTCTTATCGATATCTTTACTTTAAAGTCTTTAAGAATTCTATTATTAGTAAGTGATTGCAGTTAGGATTAGACTAGAGGGCTTGTCTTGCACCAATCACCATAGAATAGGCAGGCCTTTTCTCCATTTCCCATTATACATTTAAGTGCTCTTGATAAATTTCCTCTGAATTTCATTAGTTATGATAGAAATCATGAAAAGGAAGCCCTTTCCTTGATTTCCCAAAGGCTTTTGTTTCTTAGAAAGTAGGTGTGTCTCCACCTAATCTAAGTAAAGTCTTTATCTTCTAATAATTTCCATATTCTTCTCCCCACAAACACCATGTTACTTAAGCTAATCAGAGTGATCCCTAAACCATCCTCATTCAATGGCTTACATACTGATTTCTAACTAACCTTATCATTAGTATTGCCAAATTTGCTTAACTCCCCATAGAAAGTTCCTCACTAGTCTTTTAATAGACTTAATCAATCCTTTTGAGGAAAAAAAGTGAGCAAAACAGTAAATATGAAGGGAATTGAGTATTGATTTAATTAATTGAATCCTACCTACATTAGATCTTTATTACTCCAGTAATCTAATCTCTTGGGAATTTTCTCCACCAATGCTAAGCACTCTCTAAAAATTATCCTATTAGAGGATAATGGGAGTTTAATTTGAGATATGTTAAAGAAGGATCTTTTGTCCTAAGACAAAAATTCTAAAGAGCCATTGTGCCAGATGCGAGTCACTAAATGATATGGTCAAATGACTCTTGTTGTAATTGATAGCTAGTCCTAAAAGCACTTTGAATGTAAGAAGTGAATTAATTAATACGAAAACTGATTTGTCATTGGCTATAGAAAATAAAGTAAGGTCATCAACAAAGGATAATCTAAACAAACCTAACTTTTTGCATTTGCTGTGAAACTAAAATATATGATCCAAAGTAATATTATATCTAACTAGCCTGGTCAATGCATTAATACACAAAATGAATATGTAAAAGAATAGAGGGTTAAGTCTCATGCCATGTGCTCCAATAAAAAGCTTAGTAGGTTCCCATTGATGAGGACATTGTAAGAGGTAGAGATTGTGTAAGTGAGCAAACAATTACTAAAATTAGAAAAAAAACTAAATGCATTAAATAGATGATGTATGAAATCCTAGCTAATTGAATCAAAAGCCTTATGAAAATCCATTAAATTGCATATTTCTTAGGATAGTTGCTTCAACTATAGCCCTTAAAAAATTCCCGTGCAAGTGGTACATTATCTCTTATTTATTTCCCTTCTAAAAATGCTCCCTAATTCTCATGAATCATAAGGCTTAACACCATTTTTAACCTTATTACTAAGAGTTTGGGTATTATTTTATAAAGAACTAAAGTCCCCAAACGAAGTAGGGTTTATAAACTTTAAGAATTAAAATTATAAAGGTTTTATTGAACTCCCTTAACATCTTACCTCTATAAAAGAATTATAGTCTTCCATTTGGACAACATCCTTGATCAGAAGCTAAGATTTTTTTGAAAGAAATGACCATTTAAACCATCAATTTTAGGGCCCTTGGAGGCATCTGATTGGAAGACTACCCTCTCAATGCCTTGAGCTGTGACTAGCCTATTAAGAAACTCAATTTCTTCCTCTTTGAATGGACTGTTGATAAAGGAGGACATAAATTAAGTTGATGAATTACTACTAACATCAGTACCCAGAGTACTTTTGAAGAAATTGTATGTTGCCTCTTTAAAATCTTCTTAAGAATTGAGGGATGTTCCATCTAGTGGTGATTCTATTAGTGTTGCTTCTTTCCCTTATAGAGTTATGAAAGAAATTGGTGTTCATATCACTCCCTTTTAGCTAATAGACCTGAGATTTTTTCTACAATATAGAATTATAGAATGAGATGGCTTTAGTATATTCATTTACTACTTTTTTGTTCTCTTTTTCATTTAGAATGAGGTCACCTGGGTTGTTGACGGAGGGCTTTTTAAACTAGTAGCATTTTGGACTTTATATCTATCACTAGAAGACTAGTGATTGTAATTGTTTTGGAATTAAAAGCTAGAGTTCCTACTTGATTTAGGAGAGCTTTTTTTCTAAACACACATACACCTTGGTTCCTTGTATCTTATAAGATAAGCCTTTATGGATGGCTTCTCGAAATCCCTCCATATTTGTTAGGAAATTGTTGAACCTAAAAAGGGATATTTTACTTCTTATGAATAAGTTTTTAATGGTGATAGGTTTATGGTTAGAGAATTTAGGACTGTGAAAAACTACTTTTCTTTTAGGGAATTGATCCATCCATGCTTTATTCATTAAATTCCTATCTAGTTTCTTTCTAATAAGCTAGCTAGTAGACTATTTATTGTTCCATGTGTAGAAGCAACCCTTTATTTTCATATGAGTAATTCCAATCTTTTCCATACACTCTTTAAAGATCTTTGGGAATAGAAATTAAGTCTTTAATTGAAATATTACCTACACCTATTAATAGTGGTAATAGTAAGGGTAATGTTCAATCAAATAGAATAAAATTAGTTAAGAGTTACTAATAGTAGGCATTTTAATCAAAGTAAATGTAAGAGGTTTTGTTTTTAGTTTGATAAATTTTTTTCCATGACCACAAATGGAAGAAGATGAAGCTATAGGTGTTAAATGTGGAAATTGTGGTAGAAGAGGGTAATGGTGGAAATTGTTGCCTAAGTAGATGAATTTAATTAACCTTTAATATCACCACAAGAAATGTCAAAGGTGGTAATACATAATATTTCACTGATGAAAATATGGTGTAAAAAAAGATGATTGCATAAGAGAGGAGATTGATCCAATTCATATAGTGGTAGGGGAAGTGTGAAATTATATTACGATAAATTATGTGATAATTTATGTTGGAGTATATGTAAACATTAGTTTATTTCATATGCTTTAGTAACTCAAATAGGAGAAAATAATATGTTCTAGAAATTCAGTGGTTGATTTCATTAAATGATGCTATATGTAAATATCAAAAGGCATTATGGAGTTTTTTTATACAAAATAAAGCAAATTAGAAGGTATAGATTGTACTTAAAAAAATTGTAGAGAATGTGGAAGAATAAATATGGACATGTTGATTCTCTCTTTATTAATAAGAATAACTTCAATGATTTCCTAATGTGAGGCCCCAAATTATACCCTAGTAGGAATATTTTTTGTCCATCAAAGTATATGTAATGGGTGTTAATGATTAGGAAAGTGAGTTTTTAGTTTGAGACATAGATAGTATCAATGGAATTGTAGGGGTATTTCAGCAATTTGTGTTAATTGTGTTATACATGCTTAAATATACATTAATCATGGACTAAATTGCTAAATGTATTCAGATGGAATGCAATTTCATAGAATAAGACAAAGGTGTGGTCATTTTTGTTATTAATGAAAGGTGAAAAGCAGAAACCAATAGGATGGAACCATTTGTCATATGTCCCACACCATAACACTTAGCCGTGTGGCAATGGCATGTCACCCATCTATACCTTTGTCTAAAAACATGCAGATGAAGAAGGGGAGGGTTGGAAAACACAAAAACCTACAGAAGATTGAGTTTCTCTCTCTCCATCCACCATCTCGTTAAATCCCTTTGCGCTTTTGAAGTTAAGGTATATTAATTGCATGTTTTGGTGTAAAATTTAGCTCTTTTCTCATCTCCTCTTTAGCTAGGGTTCTGTTATACATCTGTGATTGTTAGAAATGAGTAGTGATGGGTATTTTGTGTGTAGAAGAGAAGAAGACGAAAGAAGGCAAGCAATTAGAGTAAAGAATAAGGGTTTCGAATCAATCCTTTCAAAGGTATGGAAACTTTGATATCTTGCTAGATTTTTTGAGTGTAACATGAGGGTTTTTGTTAAGAGAACTATCCTAGATGAAAATGGGATGTTTTTGGTTCATTTGTATGTGTCTTTGGCATTACTTTTTCATAATATGACTGAAGTGGGTTAATTGGAGTGTGTACCTCGTTAAATGGAGTGGTTCCATTGAATAGGCATCGGTATTTTAGCCATCTATTGACCTATTGATATCCAAATGGAATTATTTTAATTGGAGATTAAGATACATACATATGTATACAATTTTTGTGAAGGAATCTAATTTTAGTTCTGTCTCTAAGGGTTTTGAAATTTGGCTTGAATTTGAGTTTAGGTTTATGTCCCTGTTTAAGAATAGTATGTAGTATTTTGGGTATAACTTTAGTAATAATGAACCAAATTGCATTAACTTTATGCCATTAGAAACTTAAGACATGTAGGAACATTTTTTTAGAAGAATTTATTGCCTAGAAACCTCATTTTCTATGTTAGAATGGCCATACCGGACTGACCCAAAAACTTGTCCTGAGAAAAGTTGGAAATTGAGTACAGCCGTGCATCACTCCCATTTTTAGTCCAAACATGAATTTTTCCTTACCCAAATGCTACTGAATCTCCTCCAAAAATCTTTCAGACATCACTGCAATTTAGTAAAGCCGATTATTAAGGTAAACTGAGACTCATGCTTATAATATGTAATTATTAAATGCTTTCATTGATGCATTATTACAAAGACTTATATTCATAAGGCATATTAAGTTTGATCAGGCGTGAATGAACACTTTCAATTTAGCGTAAGGGATTAACTTCCTATGTTATGCATTATTTCTCTTACATTTGGCTCTAAAATACCAATTATAGGTATCTTCTGTTCTGTTTCCGTTACCCACTTACGAAAAGATTAGTAGGCAATTCTATATATATTTTGATATTTGTTCTATTTTGATGAAATTGATAGTTGGATTACTCTCTAATTTGAATAATCAAAGATTTCTATGTGATATGTCATGATTCATTTGTAAGTAAATGTTAGACGACTATAGGAAGCAGTCACCATCTTATATCTTGCTTTATTTAATTCCCCACTAAGTTATATGCTTAGGAAAATGGTTTTTTCCTCCAAGTAGGTCTTGATAAAAAGGGTTAAGGCTGGGATAACCACAGTGGCCAAAGAAGGACGTATTATGTTTTGGGAAATTTTGTGTTTAAGCTTTGAGTTGTATTCAATATTATGAGACAATTTTTGTAGTTTGTGTAATGACTTGTAATAACCATAAAATAGGAGGGGTTTGATTTTAAGGCATGCATTTGATAAATACAATGTGTATATTGTGTCCTGTTTATAACTCAATGACATATGAAATGTGATGTATGTTTGCCTTATTTTCTAAGGATTGTCGAAATGTCTTAGTTTGTTTTAGGTTTATTTTGTGTGGCATCCGTATATCCTCCTAGGGTATTAAGGTATTACACCTAACCCTTAACATTATTTTCTCTCTTTAAAAAGTATATCAATAGGAACTTTAAATCTGAAAATTAATGTTTTTTTCAAGGATATAAAGATTTTTTCAAGGAACCAACTCAAATTTAATTGTAAAAATCACATAATCACCATGTATTACTTAAATAGGGAGATTAAATAGTAAATATACAGCCTTCCATGTATAATAGAGTGTAAAATGATTTTATTAAATAAAATATATAAGACAGGTTGAGTTAGCAAATCATAAAAAGAAGTGTTAGCCCATGCTCTTCACTAGTATATATAAGCAAGTTGTTGGTGTTAGAGAACAAATATAGTTTGCTCATATGCAATTGCAGTAAAACCTATGTAATTCAATCTTACAGTATGAAAGATACTTCAACTATAAATCTTTTAAACCATCATTGGTTGCTGAGAGCTTTATGAGACAAAAATTCAAAACCAATCAGACTAAATTAAGGGATAAAAAATCTAATATTTCCATGTGTTGAAACAAAGGCAACATAAGAATATGAATTTTCTATTTAGGATACTGAGGGAAATATGATGTCAGGACATCAATTGGTGGTTGATCAATTTGTTAAGTTTTATTAAACTATATTGGAAAAGAGCAAAGAAAGATGTTTCATTATCAGAAGGTGTGTAACAAGGGTCTAGAACTAAATATAAAGCAACAACATCTACTTTTACAGATTTTTACTAAAGAGGAGAACAAAAGGGCTATGTTTGTTATTGGCTTCTACAAAAATCCAAAACCAAATTGCGTTAAAAGTGGATTATTAAAACATCCTTAGTTTATTGTGGGTAATGAAATATGTGATACTATGTTAGACTTTGTCTACATTGGTAAAATTCTTAGGCAGATTAATTACACTTACTCCTAAAGTTGAATTTTCTTTGACAATCTTCAAGACTATTATATGAGAGATTTAAGATTATAATATCATTACTTGTAAATGAAAATTAGGGCTTATCCATTGATAACATGTCTATTATACATAATATATTAATAAGTAAGTATCTTATTAGTTAAATAAAAAGAAAAATATATCAATTAGATGTTTCATGAAAGTGGACAAAAAAAGGGTTGTGACACACTCAAATAGGAGTTTATTAGAGAGTTATTGCAAACTTTAAAGTTCCCTTTTACTTTCATTGAATAGTTAATAACTTGCATAACCTCAACTTCTTTTTCTATCTTATTGAAAGGAGGTCTTCATGGTTCTTTTTTTTCAAATAGGGGGATCCCCTATCACCCCTTATTTAATGTCTATTATGGATTATTTGACTAGAATACTAAGGAAAGCCTGTAAAAGTCATAGTTTCAACTTCTATCCTCTATACAAAATAGTGTAATTAAACAAGCTTTGTTATGTAGATGACTTTTTTATTATTATTATGTAAAGTTAATACATCTTGTATGAAGATTAGGATGGATCCTTTGAATCAATTTTTAGAAACTTCAAGCATTTTCAGTAACCATAAAAAGGAAGTTTATATTTAGGAGCAGTTTGTGAGGATATCATTAGTTTTATTATAAGTTCCTTTCTCATTAGGTATTTGGGTGTGCCTTTATCTCCTAATATGTGGATAAAGGTTGAATGTCAAATTATTGTTGATAAAATTACTTTGAGAATAAAATCTTATAGTTCAAGACATTTTTTCTATACAAATGGGTTCAGCTCATTAACTTAGTTTTACTTTATATGTGAACTTATTGGTCATCTGTTTTCATTATTTCTCATGATGTTATGAAAAGAGTAGAGAAGTTAAGTAGGGAATTCCTTTGCAAAAATAATTTAAGTTTATGTAAATTTACTTTTTAATATTTTGTTGTAAAAAGGAAGATACAATACTTAAAATTAATTATTTTCATAACTAGTTATTTTATAGGAGATATTAAATTTTGAATTAAATAAATGGTGGAGGTATAGTACCTTAAACACTTGAATTAATGTCAAAGACTAGTTTACTTTAAAATTTTAAAATAAAATATGGCATAATCCTATTTATTAATATTGGTTAGTCAAAGCCTATTGCCTTTATTTAACATGTTCTATCAGATAAGTTGAGGTTATTTTGGTAATCTGGGGTTGAATTCCACTAAAACTGCAAGAATTATAAAGTTCACGCTCTCAAATGGCGCTTGTAAACACTCTCCATGAAACCATAAGCCACAGGATTCACATGCTCGATTGTTCTCTCTTTCCTTTCTTCTCTTATTCTTAAACTTCTTAATTTTCGTGTTCACAATTAATTATCCAATAGAATGTACTCTACTTCTGATCGTGTGCCAAATCAAATCAGTTCATACCCAAAACAATCGGCATCTTAATTTTCCAAAAATAAAAATCTTAACATAGAGCTACATCTACCCCATAACTGCACATTTATAGAGTGAGGTAAAAAATATATATACAAATTAAAAGTTCAAATTTTGTAAGTCAATCTCCTGAAATTATACCTCACCTATTTTTCTTGCGCACTAGAGATGGCATGCCTTTAATTATAATGGAGAAAGTTTGCAATTAAAGATTAATTGTGGTCGGGCCGGCCATACTGGGCCCGAATCCAGGCATAACAACCCGAGGGCTGACCGGTCCATTCTTCAGAGATCGGTCTCCTAC
>JAOTIZ010000202.1:20504348-20517155 GCA_027123425.1 Erythroxylum panamense
GCACGTGGACTGATGTGGAGGAGGCTTCTTTTCTCCTTGGATTGTACATTTTTGGGAGAAATCTTGTTCAAGTGAAACAATAATATGTATTTGCCTTAAAAGCTGAAGTTGGTGTTGATGCCCTCATTGAGGCAGTGGCAACTGGCCAAGGGAAGAAGGACTTTAAAGGCACGGCCATGGAGCCTTCCAAATCTAGTCAAGTTTTAGCGGGCCACCCAGAAATACCAATTGGGAAAGCATGCTCCAAGCTTACACCTTTGGAAATTACCAACTTCTTAAATGGAGGCTATCGGTTGAGTAAAGCTCGATCAAATGATCTCTTCTGGGAAGCTGTCTGGCCTCGTTTACTGGCAAGAGGGTGGCACTCTGAGCAGCCTTATGAACTTGGGTACACTGGTGTTTCCGGAAATTCTTTGGTATTTCTAATCCCTGGTATCATTAAGTTTTCAAGAAGGAAACTTGTGAAAGGAACTCACTATTTTGATTCTGTGAGTGATGTATTAAAAAAAGTTGCTCTAGATCCAGCACTTCTTGAACTTGATAGTGGAGCAGAGGGCAAAGAAGAGAATGATTGTAGTAGTGAAGCACATTTTGATCAAGGAGATGTTCCTTATCAACAGCGCCATTGTTATCTGAAGCCACAAACTCCAAGCCGAAACCCAGATTCTATGAAGTTCACCATTGTTGATTCAAGTATGGCCACTGGGGAAACAACAAAGGTGAGAGAATTGAGAAGTTTGCCGGTTGAAACTTCAAACATCTCCACCTCCAGTACCACTTCTGAAGGAATTGAGAGAGATTCCTCTGTGGAGCGAGTGTCAGACGATTCTGATCTTCCATCTTTCGATGGTAATCAAAGTCAGTCCAAACTGTCAAGATTCTTGAGGATTAATGCGAATAAAAGAGACAAGAAAGATTTAAGTAATGTCCCAAAAAGAAGTGTTGTTGCTTTACAAGCTCCTAATGAGCAGAAGGTTGGTAAATGGAAATGCTCGAAGCAAGTCGAGGTTACCAAGGGACGTGCAACACGTAGAACCAAACCTGGTGATAGATTTCGAACAGTCCGTGGTACAAACCCACAAAAGAGATTAAATGCTTGTAACCACTCAGAGTGCAGCACAATCAACACCCTGGTTATTTCCAAGTTAAAGAATGACAAGGCTGGATGCTCATTACGCAGACATGATGTTATGGAAATCAATACTTTTCACAACGATGCAACTCAGGAGAAGTTATCAACCGACAGGTATTCATCCAGGGCAAGTCAAAGTGTTGGTGAAGAATGCTCTTCCAATTGTAACTCGTCGAGTGTTGAAAATCCTCAGGAGAAACCTCTAATCCGTATGTTAATTGACCAGAACATACCTTTCATGCAAGATATAGAAACTGAACCTTTGATAGTGGAAATGACAGAAAAATTGACTGATCAAAGGAGTGGACAGCCAGGTGATGCTAATTCTCTGGATACTTCAAAATGTCAACTTGATGATAAGCAACATAATATGAACTCACGCAGACGAAGCATGAGAAATAGACCACCAACCTCTAAAGCATTGGAATCTGTTGCTTGGGGATTTTTAGGCTTGAATCAGAAGCGGAAGAGCAAAGATGAATTTCCTCTAGAGAGCCCAACATCACCTTCAAAGCATGCCCGTAATAGGGTGAGAATCACCGAAAAACATAACTCTACCGAGAACGGTAAGTGTCATATTGAAGATATGAAAGATGGCCGAGAAAGCAGAGCATGTAAAGGATAAAGGTGACATGTTTAGCAAATGTGGGGTAATAACTCACAGGAAACAGGTTCCAATCTTTATCTCCAACATTGGTTGGATGCTGAATTGTCAACCAGCAGTTCAGGAATCCTACTTTTGGGATCCTTTATTCTGCTCGAGAAATTTGCAAGAATGCTCACTTCTTAGCTGCAGAAGTACTCATTGCCCGTAAGGGAATAGCCGTCCTCATCCCGTGCAAAGGTACTGGGCTGGAGTTACAAAAGTACAAGGAGTTTTGCAAGTATGAGACTTTCCATGCAACGAGTTTTGGGAATACTAGTACTAGTAGTTCTTTCCCTCACCAATTGGTGGGTATTCATACGTAAAGATGGCAATTAGACTTGGGCTCAATTTTTCTGGGCCTAAGCCCGAGCTTAATTCTTATAAACAAATCGATGTTATTTTTGTAAAAAAGTGACAAAGCGATGGGATAAACTATTAAAAACATTAAATTCTCTTAATTTGTTTTCTTTTTTCTTTTTTTATTTAAGTTTTTTCAACTTGCATACTTTTGTGAGGATGTTGCATGACATTTATATCATTAAATGAAAAATTTATATATAACATTTTTATTAAAGCATTATAAAATAGTTTCAAATTGTCATTTTATTTTTTTAAGAAATTAAAAGAGTAAATGAACAAAGTACATATTTAATCATAAAGCACTTAAAACTACGCTTATATCCTAATAATAAAACATTTTTAAAGCCAAAACCAAGCAAAAGCTTAATGTCAAGAGCTATAATTAACATTTTTAAAGCCAGAACTAAGCAAGCTAAACGTCAAGAGCTATAATTTAATTGCTAACTTGGAATGCAGAAGAGAGAACTTCTATTTGAGGCTATAAATGAGATTCGTGAAACCAAAACTATATAAGATTCCATTCTTATATAATTTGTAAGTATATAAAAATATATAGTTCGTGAAACCAAAACTATATAAGATTCCATTCTTATATAGTTTGTAACCATTACTTGTTTGTAAATATCCTCCATATCCTTTTGATCATAAACATATTGTTTGTAACTTTAATAGGCAAAATTCCAAGGCCACCCTCCTCCTTTTGTAAGCACAACTTGATATGTGCCTAATTGTTGATACATTTAATCTATTACACTTAATGATTAATGCCTTAAAATAATTATGATACTTACTTTAGCTCATATTTGATTTCAGGTATATTTCGAAAGTGAAGGAGCTAAAGTAACCCGAAAGCATACTTATTGGGCCATCTTCTCAATGCTCAGACTCTATTGTCTTCATGGAGTAAGAAGAAAAAAAAGATTAAAAGAAGAAAAGACAAAATAGAGCATAAAAATGGAGACCATGGTTGTAACGATTAAAATGTTACAACCATGAGACGAAGACTGTAACATGAATTACAAGCCTTATTTTAACCTACTAAGAGAAACCTCATGCTACCATTTTAACTCAGTTGTCCCATTTTATGTCAGTTGTCCATTGTAACTTAGGTTTTGTAAGATAGAAAGGTGTGAGATGGCAAAGTGAGGGGGTTGAATAAGCAAGATTGTGTTTATGCTTAATGTATTAGAAGTTAGTTGTCCTCAGGTAATGTGCATGGATCCACCTAACCAAAAGGGCTTGCTTGTTTGTAAGTATCCTCTATATCCTATTGATCATAAGCATATTGTTTAACTTTAATAGGCAAAATTCCAAGGCCTCCCTCCTCCTTTGGCAAGCACAACTTAATATATGTATAATCGTTGATACATTTAATCCATTCTTGCTTGTTTGCAAGTATCCTCTATATCCTATTGATCATAAGCATATTGTTTGTAACTTTAATAAGCAAAATTCCAAGGCCTCCCTCTTCCTTTGGTAAGCACAACTTGATATTATATAATTGTTAGATACATTTAATCCATTACACTTAGTGATTAATGCCTTAAAATGCTCAGGATACTCACTTTAGCTTATATTTGATTTTAAGTACATTTCAGAAGTGAATGAGCTAAAGTGACCCAAAAACATATTTATTAAGTCATCTTCTCAATATTCATACTCTATTGTCTTAATGGAGCAAGAAGAAGAAAAGACAAAATAGAGCATAAAAGTAGAGACTACGACTGTAACAATTAAAAAGTCTTATGGCTGTAACATGAATTACAAGCCTTATTTTAACCTACCAAGAGACACCTTATGCTACCTTTTTAACCTAGTTGTCCCATTTTATGCTAGCTATCCATTTAACCTAGTTGTCCATTGTAACCTAGTTTTTAGAGATAGAAAGGAAAGATGTGTGACGACAAACTGAGGGGGTGGGGGTGAATAACAAAATAGCAGTGGAGAGACCTCCAAGACATCATTCATCATCAATTTTTCTAGGGTTTTCAAGATGGAATGAGGAGACAGCTATGGAGAAGCCATTCATCATCATTTTCTCTTTAGTTTTCAAGGAGTAATAATGTGAACAATAAAGATAGTAGTGGATAACAACTACTTTTCATCATTTTCTCTTTGGTTTTCAAGATGGAATGAGGCAACGATAGCTATTCTTCTTAGAGATTAATGGAAAGCATGGATGGATAATATCAGTTCAAAGGTGAAATCGATGCTTAAGTTACTAGTTTAATTTTACTTTATTTTCTCAATTACATATAAACCCAAAAGTCCCTTTTTATTTCTTTTACATCAATTATTTTCATTACGAAAATTAACCAAACATTCCCTATGGATACAATCCCGACTCATCACTTCTATAAGTTTTTAGTGTGCAGAGTTAGGTAAATTTTTCAGTGCACTCGACACGCACTGTCACAACTCTCTATACTTTACTTCAGATAAAGTAATTCTAGTTGAGTCACTTGGCTAGAGAAATATTCTTATAAACTTCTCAATAGTCTACATAATGTTTTAATTGATATTTTATGGGCTCTTCATTAACTAAAATAATGAACCAAGAAAGATTTTAATTGATATTTTAATGACAACAAAATATAATTACTACTAATGAGTTGATTAATTTGATAAGAAGCAATATAAGAATAAAATATATTTATAAAATCAAAAAGATAGTTCATGAAATTGATAAAGAGAAGTTGAAGTTTGCAACCTTCAATGATAAGATTAAGTCAAGAGCAAAAGAAGATCAAGTCAAGAACAAAAGAAGATCAAGGCGTATCAAGATCATTGTATTTTTCATAATACTAATTATAATCTTATTTAGTCACTTTGATGATGTTAAAGGCTCACCATACATAAATATTTTATATTGCTTTATTACATGAGTTTTTTCATTCATTAAAAGGTACTAAAGCATTTGATTTTAAAAGAAAAGGCTCTTGATCTTTCAATCACTCTCTAGGGGATATGTTAGAAGTTGTTTTTAATTATAATTTAAGAAATAAATCAAGTTTTAACACTTGGAATTGTTAAAATCATGTTTTATGAGGGATTGGTTGACTAACATAGGTTAATGTCAACCAAAATAAGATAAATATGTAATAGGTGAGTTTGTTAACATATTGGTCGACAAATATGATTGAGTGACCAATTAATGTACAATAGCTAGCAAATTTTGTACATTAAATGCATATAGGTTGACTAATTTAACATAATGATCGATCAATATAGGTTAAACTTATAATATGATTTTTCTTGATATTAGTTTACTAATGTAGGTTTACGGTTGATTAATATCCCTCTATAGGACACATTAGTCGACCAATATGTCCTAGTGGTTAATCAATGTCTCAATGACTAGTGATTTTGTATATTTGATGCACACTAGTCAACTGATATGTTATACTAGTCAAACATTGCTTTGCAAATAGCCATTATAACAACTATTTTTTTTCTAACAATTAGTAAGAGTCTGAAAACCCTGTAAGTATAAGTTTTCTAATTGTTTATTTTATCAAAAAGTATTTAGGTTTATTTTACACATATTTCTAAGAGTTTATCAAGTATTCGAGCATTTTTTATCTCATATTTGTATAGGTGAGCCTTTTGATATTATCAAAGTGATAAAGTGAGCCATTTGAAGTTGTAAGCTTCTATTACCTAAAATACATTAAAGTTCATCTTTAACTTAGAGGAATATTGCAAACAGGTTCTTCTTTGCTAAGACAAGATGGTATAAAGGTAAGTTATAGTGAAATTTTAAAAAGAGTTTTGGTAGTAAACGTATGTAAGAGTTGTTTGCTAAACCACTATAAACAGTTTACATTTATCCTCTCTTACTCTTTTTACATTATTGTGTGTTATTAAAATTTGTTATTTTATTTCAAAATTTTATATTGTATAAATTGTGTTCATTAACAAACTAAGTTAGTAACATTTTAAAAAAATTTTATGAACACCCAATTCCTATAGCAAAGATTTTAACAACATATTTATAATCATCATTATCATCATTCAACCAAAAGGAACAAAACATTAGTAAAGCCCCTTTATTTGATGGAAATGACTTTTTTTATTAAACACAAGGATGTTTTCTTTTAATGATTGAAAGTGCAGACCATTGAGAAATAGTTTCAAATGGCCCCTTCATACATATGAAAATCATAAATAATAAAAAATCTCCAAAATAAAGGAAGAACGTGAACATCAAGATAAGGGATTAATTTCCTTGAATAGTTAGGCCATACATATCTTATTTTATGTATAAAGAAGTGAATTCAACAAATTCTCTTTATGTGAATTTTTTTTTTAAATTTTACATACATTAGAAATTAAATATGAGGGCACAAATCAAGTTAAGAAGAGGAAAGGGAGCATGTTAACGCACCAATATGAATTGTTTTAAATGAAGCATAATAAAAGTGTCTAAAGAATTTATATGAGATTTATTGATATTAGTAATGCTCTCAAGGGTTTCAGAAAGTCTTATACCAATATTAAATGGTAAGAAAGTTGCTCAGGTCACTTATGATGTGGGAAGCTAAAGTAATGACTATACAAGAAGCTAAGGTTCTAAGAACACTAACATTGGAGGAGCTCATCGGATCTCTTCTCACATATGATATAAGATTTCAAGAGAAACAAGAAAAAATAACAATTTTAAGAAAAAGGAATTAACATTCAAGCTTATAAGGGAGGAATCAAGTAAAGAAGAGACATGTACAAGTAGAAGTGATGATGATACCTTACCTTTATCACTAGGAAATTTAAGAAATTTTTAAAGAGAACAAATTTCTCTAAAATAAAGAACTTTAAGGAAGGTAAAGGTGACTTAAAATATAAATCCTTTAACATTATTTTTTTAAATGTATAAGATTTGGTCACATTAAGTTACATTGTCCTCTAGTAAAAGACGATGACAAGTATAAAAAATACTAATAAAAAGGAGAAGAAAAGTAAAAACAAGGAAAAAAACACTTAAAGCCTCAACTCAGGATGAAACAAGTAAATTTGAAAATAATATCTATGAATAAGAGATAGCTTATATATGCTTTAAGGATAAAGAAGATGTTAAGAAACATAAAGCTCTAATCCATATGATAGTGATAGTGATTTGATATGATAGACTAATCAAAAGTTTAGAAATTATCTTACAAACTCAAGGAAGTTCAAAAATAGTTTGATGCATATATGAATGACAACGAAAAGATGAAAAGTGAATTTCATAGCATTGAAGAATCTAAATAAGTGATCATTGATGATAATCATATATTAGATGAATTAAAATATGAAAATGAGATACTAAAAGGGAGATCAATTAATGATTAAAATTCACAAAAGGAAGTGAAAAATTAAAAAACATATTATAGGCTCAAAAGAATTTCAATAATAGGCAGGAGGTTGAATGTACTTATGGGAGTGCATCCAACACCAAGACTACATTTGTCAAAGGAAAACATTTGTAAGTGAAGAGCCATTGCCTAATGTGAGCATCCATATATAATCATATGCATGAACATGCCACATCCATTATGACTCATTCTAAGAGCAAACATCATGCTTTTGTATATGGCCTACAATCTAAGCATAGAGTTCAATGTTGTCAAATGAAGAATAGGTATAACTTCTATGATAATATACAAATCCACTTAACACTCCAAGCCTTCATTCATAGTAGATATCATATATATAGTCATGGTAGGATATTTCATTACCCAAAAAAACATTCAACACCTTTAATATCCAAATATGGATATATTAATAGACTGTGTTTCCTTAAATAAAAAGTAGTAAGTAAACTTTTGAAAGTTAGGTTGAAAAGAAGAAAGAGACTACTAATAAAGGACTTAGTTTGTAACAGACCCCATCCATTAGAGCATATTCTCGAGCATATCAGGGGATATTTGGGGCTATACTCTACTAAAATGATATGTTAGAAAACAATTGAAAAGATATTTCCACTTTGCACATAAAATCATATAGCATGGAGGCATTTTAATCAACAAATTGCCAAAGTTCAACATTACTTTCAAAAATACCTTCCATATTATTACAATTTGTGCAATATTAAAAAGACATTAAGAAAATATGATATCAATAGGTTAATGTGACAATGTTATTCGTAATCCAAAATAACCAGAGACATCTACAGGTACAACTGATCTTGACCACTAACTCATGTCTAAATGTAGAGGTTATACTCTAACTAGGTTAGCTGGATCTCTCCTGGACCTGAAAACAACGTTGCAATTTTGATGAGTTTGTGAACTCAATCACTGAACCATCATTGATGTGTTCACTCAAGTCAGATCACAAAATAAGTATATCATAACATCCAATTTTAAATCCCACATGACATTTCATCATACTTCAATAGGTACATCATGTAAGCTAGCATTGCATATGTCAACACATCCTCATTTACTTCAACTATATTTAACTATTTTAAAACAATTCAATAATTCATTTCAATTCAATCATATGATACATGTAG
Organism: Erythroxylum panamense; assembly: GCA_027123425.1. Taxonomy (NCBI): domain Eukaryota; kingdom Viridiplantae; phylum Streptophyta; class Magnoliopsida; order Malpighiales; family Erythroxylaceae; genus Erythroxylum; species Erythroxylum panamense. The sequence continues at coordinate 20,512,980 of JAOTIZ010000202.1, forward strand.
TGATGTATATGAAAATGCATATGTGTTTCCATTCTCATTTTTGTTTTATTGTGACTAAGTGCCCATTAACCCAATTTACTGTTTGGTATCTGTTGTGGATATCGGGCTCATTTCTGACCTGTACACATTGTGGATGCTGAGTCCATGTTATCTGAGCCTGAGGCTCTTTTTCATAATCCTGAGCTCAAAGCTCTTTTCTCACATTGGTCACTCTGATCATAACTCCTTTATCTGATCATGCATTTCAATATAATGAGATGCATCATTCAAATGCCATGCTTTTATTTCAACATATTCATGCCGTATAACAAGCTCCTCAGATCTAAGTATGACATTCATCAATCAATTGTACAAACATTTAAGATTAAACATTCAATTCATACAGAAGCATATTTACAAGAGTTTACACATCTAAGTTAACTCACAGTATGCTCCAAAAAAGCTACTGCCTCGATGTTCCAGCAATGTCTGGATGTTGACAATTACCTTGCACGTCTATCATCATGCAGTACACACATAATTCAAAAATCATTAATTTGGTTGATCATATGAAAATACAATCATGCAAATGTATATGTGTCATGTTTCAATGCATGCTCAATTGACTTTTTGGGTATGTATTCTTATACAAATATCTTGACCATTCAACATTATAGCTTGTATACAACTAGTTTGCAATTAGGTTTATACCTTGAGTAAACTTAAGTTATTCCAACTTCATCAATCATACATTAACCAAACTTTTCTATCAATATACGTTCATAATTACCTCATGTTCTTCAATGCTCATTCACTCATTCCTAATACACATTACTCATACCCTTAAGATCATGTTTGCATTCATAAGAACACCTATATTCCCTTGACAACTTATAATGTCCAGATACGTAGATATCAAAACAGTCCATTCTTTATGTTATGACTTCAATTAACAATTTAAACTTATCAAACTTTTATCTAATTAATCAAGTAATAATCTAGGTTCATTCTAAACCTTAATCAAGCCCAAATACAACAATTTAAAGTGATTTTTTCTCAGTTATTTCATCAAGTACACAAAGCAGAATTTATCATTCCAAAATTAGGCCCATGGTCGTGGGGGACTTTTCCACGATCATGGGGGACTTTGCCACGATCTTTACAAAAGCTAGTGCAACAGGTCGTGATCATGGGATGACTGGCACCGTGCACTATCTTTCTTCCTCAATTCTCAACAATACTTGGAAACATCACTACCACTTGATTTTTTCCAAATTTCATGGTCCTTAAAGCTACTTCATTTCAGGTTAATTTAGTGTTCATATTGATTACACCAAGGCTCCCAAATTCTACTCACTTTAATCATTAAAAATTTCGTTTTTGCAAACTTTTACATCTCTTACTTTCCAGATTCTAAAACATCTCATTAACACCTATCCTTACCATGAATTTCTCATCAATTACACTTTCAATCCCAACTTAGATAATCCATATAACATCCTATAAACTACTCTTTTTATGAATCCAAAACAAAAAAGAAAAGTAATCAATTTATCCATCATTTTCCAACATAACTTTAACATCAACACTACATTCAATCCATCCCAAATCAATCATCCTAAAATTCTACTACAACATGCCACAAAGATCAGTATTTAACGTACTTGTACAGCTCAAATTCCACCTCAATGTATCAAGCCTACTTTGCCTTACATGCATGCAAGATCATCCTAAGAACAAGGTGAGAGTAGGATGGTTTTAGCAAACACAAGAAGATAACAACAAGTACAACAATGTTCTGCTTCTATAATTATGGATTTCTTTTTATGAATTTTGGTGTGGCAATTGAACAAAACTTAGGCAAAACACAAATATATGAGGAGAAGTAAGCTTTCGATAGTGAAAGGAAGAAGAAGAAAGTTTCATCAGAATTCAACAAGTGAAGAGGCTTGCCATATATGTGTCGTGTGGTGTGAGTGGAAAGGACACTTGTCAAGCATCTAAGCTAGCTGCTTGTCCACTCTTTAGGCTACTAAATGTTTCTCAATTCCTACGTGATTTGTCACTAAATTTCTACTGTCATATGTCACTCAATGCATAGGCTTAGTCATCCTAAATTTTCATATGTCAACTTGTCTTACTACTTGAAACCCTAAATGTACATTTTAATCCATCAATCTTCCAATTATAACAATTAACTACAAATTACTAATTGAATTCCATCAATTCTTTTTATTAGTAAATCAAAATATAAGACATTAAAAGTGCACAATCATATCTCAATTATTTAGAAACTTTCATACCTCAGAACATGTCAATTGAGTGCAATTTTTCTAAATCAACATTCATGTGTGTATATGCTCATATTATGCATGTGAATGAAATCATGAAATCATATCCCAAATGCACCAATTCATGATAAGATGCAATTCCTGTGACTAACACTTAACCCCTTAGCAGGTTTGGAAACTGACTATTACATAGTTCATTTAGATACCTAAAACAAAGTGATGAATTTGTTTTATGGAAAAGGAATAAAAGATATGATAATAGGGAATGCCCAATGCATATTTTTCTTCCTTATTCTTATAAAGCATATAGAGTTTTTAACATGAAATTATTTTGAGGAGTTCATTCATATTGTTTTTAATTTAATCACTTTGCATCTAAGAAATTCTTAAAGATATTATATGGTGTGGAGATATTAGCCCTTAAAGATTAACCATTTGACTTTTTAAAAGAGCCAATTATTGAACCAAGTGAAGGAAATGAGAAGGATAAAATGCTTTCAATGGAATGAAAAATTAAAAGTAACATATGATAGGTAATTTTTCAATAAGAGGTAATTTTTATTTCACATATTAGATATTTGTTACATCTTGTTTTTATTTATGAAATTGAGTCTAAATCCTTGTTGATAAAAGTTGGGTTTACACTATATGAGTAAAGGATTAATTTTTTTTTCTATGAGTATAGAATGGAAACTAGAAACTAGACTTTGAAATTATATGCGAGTAGGGATATTGAGATAGAATTTATTGATAGACTAGAGCAATAAATAGTTAGCTAAACTAATGAATAAGGATGTTAAAAAGACTATATGCATGATTATATGTGATTAAAGTCTTTTTTAGTACTTGTAATTGTTCTTGATTGAGATTTTCATTAATTATTAAGTGTTTTAATGTTTCAGGGTTTGATTTGCAAGTCTTTAGGTCATACTTGTTGGCAATATCATAATGTGGTCAACCAATGTTCTAAGAAAATTACCTTTCTAAATCTTTTTAGTGATTTTGTAAGATTTTGATCACTCCATTAATTTACCATTTACACACATTGGTCAATATCTTCAAGTACTTGACTAATGTTCCCTTATCTTAGAATTTTTTCATTTTAGTGAGTTTGTATCCTAGTTAGTTAGTAAATGTGGTTAACCACATACAAATACTGGTCAATTAGTGAAGCTGTGTGGTCAACCAATTTTCATGTTATAAGCTTTCCTCCTTTTTTCTTCAATTTCTCACCTTGGTTGTGTATATCTTTCAACAAACCTAATAACTCACTATTTTCTTAAAAAAACCCACCCCCGTTTCATAAGAATCAAGTTAGATTGCATTGAGTTGAAATTTTGTCTTTCTTAAGTTTTAAATTTAAGGACTCTAAAATGTTTCATAATTTGGGTTATCTTTTGAAATTGATGCTTCCATAGTCAAATTGAAAAGGTATTTAAGGTTATTACCATTTCAATTATATCCATACAAAATTGATTTTGTTCAAATTTAAGGCAATTCCGCCAAGATCTTTTCGTTAGTTGGGACAAAAAAGATTTGTCTAAGTCACTTCCTTTCTTTTTGTCCAAGTTACTTCTTTTTTTGTCCAAGTTACTTCTTTTTTTGTCTAACTCACTTCCTTTTTTCTTTGTGAGTTTCGGGAATATCCCCATTCATAGGTCCGAGATTCATATCTATGAATTGAAAGGTTCGAATGATCCACTCTGCAATCAGCTGTTAGAACCAATAGGTCTTCAAATCGTTCATTTGAAAAAATGGAAACCCTTCTTATTGGATGATCATGATACTTCCCAAAAATCGAAATTTTGGATCAATGGAGGAACAATATCACTATTTTTGTTCAATAAGATACTAAAGTGGATGATTGACTCATTCCATACTAGAAATAATCGCAGGAAATCTTTTG
>JAOTIZ010000202.1:20517255-20529178 GCA_027123425.1 Erythroxylum panamense
GATATGCAGATACAAAGAATACACATGCAAGATACGTATACAGAATACGTATGAGGTGAACTGTACCCATCGCGTCGGTGACGGGATGTTACATAAAGGGACTAAATTATCAGGAATATTAGAACTCCCTCTGTTTATCTATAAAAATAAATAAAGACATACATCAATATGTCAAGAATAAAAATTATTGCATATAAAAGTAACATACCCAAAAGTTATTGACCATAACTAACAAATCTAAATCTTCCTGTGGACATATTTATTAACATGTATTGAGCTGATTTTACCTAATAGATGAAGCAACATTATCTTATTTTAGAACCATGTTATACATATTAAGCTCGTTACTTACTTGTTTGGAAATAAAGTATAACACATTGGTCTAACTAGTTTTTACTTTTTATACATTCTTAACCTTAACTGATTGATCATATTTTATATAAAAACTCAAAATCACCAAAATTTTATACTTACCTATTATTACTTTCTAAGATTTGGAAAATTAAGTATAATAATTGAAATATTTGATGAAAATGTAAATATTGTATATATAAAACTAAAACCTTCCAAATTTACTTTTTCAAACAAAAGGTAAGAGCATCATAAACCTAATTAAGTACCACCTATTTAATTATTCAGGATTCCAAAATCCAATCCAATTTTGTAATAAAATAAGAATATCAAATACATTAAACAAGTAGTCATTCAATGATATGATAAAGACAAGTTATACTACATCAAATATTAGAAAATTATATGGAAAATCTTTTATTGCCAAATATATATAACAGGTTAAGCAGTAAGTAGAGAGTTCATGACTTAGACTTAGGGCTGATGAGAGGACTAGTGAGTAGATTGGCTAGTGGTGACAGGCATACAAATATGGGAGGCAAGAATTCGTCCACTTAGTGACTAATTCTGGGAGTTATGGTTACAATGGATATGAGACTAGAAGTAGTAGTAAGCATCTTTGTGATAATGAATCTAGGTCGGGAGCTACTATGTTTGTGATGACAGATGGAGAATTACTATGTTTATAAGCTAATGAGCCCATCAAGTTGGTGACAATGATTTGGTGTATGGACAAAGGGAGATGAGGTGACTAAGACAATGAGAGATAGGAGTTAGAGTAAGGACTAGACTTGGGTGTCATAATGAGTGTCATTGAAATATTTTCATGCCAGTACATCTGATGGATGACTCATTATTTCATCTTCTTATTCGTGTTTATTATGTCATCTCAAGTGAAATGCAGTAACATCAGAAGCATATAGTCTTTGAAGTCTCGAAGTTAGCGGAAAATAATACATCCACTTTTAGGGTACTAATTTATGTTTCATAGAACGCTTTCTAGGCTTGAACTTAGATTGATCACAAAATTTGCATTCTTATAATTTCACATCATCCCCCTAATGCAACATACATCCCAATTTGCAACAATCAATCTTTTTAACAGACAAACTAAGACCCCTAATAAGTTTCTTCATATTATAAAAACTATCAACCATTGTATAATCAGGAGGCAATGATTCATTATACCATATAAGAATTTTATCAAAACTACAATCAAAAATATGTCCTTCAGACTTTATGTTGAATACAATTAAGTCATTATCTCACAATTTGACCATAATTATTGGTCAGCTGAGTGTAGTAAGTCAAAAAATTGTTTTGCATGTGGGTTTGGTTCTTCGTCAAGATTTTCTATATTTCCCTAAAAGGTATAACCGGTTGCATCATAAACTATTTGCATTAAAGGATTTTCATTTGCATCCACATTATTTGTTCTAAATCCAATTCCTCTTTCAAACTCATTTAAGTTCATTGACGATTGTATTTCATTACCCCTTGAGATGCTACAAATCAATGGTTCCTTATGTCATATTCATTCAAAATAATTAGGGGCAAACCATTTTCTGAGCAAATGCCCATTCACTTTATCAATAGGAAGGAAACGAATGTGTTTGCACTTTTTACGTGGACATCTAATCTTTGGGCCATCCATATATGTAGGATGAGAACATGCATAATGAATAAAAGCTTTAACTCCCTCAATAAACTCAGGATTAATAAAACTATCAGCTATTAATCATCTATACATCTAAAATCTATCAACATTCCTCATTTATGTAAAATTATTAATTTCAAACAATGATTCCATAGTTAGTATCCTTCATGTTCCGCAACGTTTATAGAGCATCTAAACCTTACATAACATGCCCTAAGTATTAACCAATTGAGTTAATCTCCAAATCAACAAAACAAGTTCTCATTGTGACTCCTAGACTCGTGGTATTTTTCAATAATAAGCCTCACAAGAGCTGCATCACGGGTTATGGGTTAAGATCAAAAGTTAATTAATAAATGCATGGATTTTGAGTTCCTCTTTAATATTTTTGGCAACTATCTTATCTGTATTCTAGAATATCACAAAATTATTTAAACTGAAGATCTTTTTTTTTTCTGTTTGTAATCATATATGTTAGAAGAGATTTCAAAGATGCACTTAAGGACGTGAAAGGGAAAAGCAACAGCTGTTTGCTTTGGTACGGGAACATAAAATAAATTACTTAATTTTATAAAATTGGAAATTTTAATTGAATGGTTTAGATATTGTTATTGAAATTTAAAATTAATGTTAGAAGTTTGATAGTTAACCTAAAGTAATTATGTACTAGTAATGAATATAATAAGTAGAGATAAAAATATGAATAATTTGATTAATAAATTATTGTAACATATAAAAATCATCTAATATGTTTAGAAGAAAATTATTATTATATTAAAAAAGATGAATGTAAAGATTCGCACATGAAAAGTAAAAAGAACCTAATCAATTCAGAGAGCATTAATGAAATAACCCATTGACAAAATTCAGATACTTAGAACTATTATTCAAATCCAACCTATATTAATTCATTGATAATCGAAGTTTATACCATAAACAAGTTTCGGTTGGTGCATGCCATTTATATTAAAAATGCAGGAAGTTTAAATGGGAGGTTTAAACCACAAACAAATACCTAAATTAAACCAAGTACACAAAAATCTAGTAAATAACAAAACTCACTTACCTCAACCGACATGCAGAATAAGTCACTGAAGCACGTGAAGGAAGAAGATGACAAAGCTAGAGTGTGCTAACAGCCAAAGAAGATAACCAAACCAAAGAAAAGAAGATAATCACAATCAAAGCAGTACATAAATTGATCAAACATGTCTTATCCTCCATACCACAACATGTCTTCACTGCAATTGAACCTCCTAAATCCATCCTACATAAAATGGAGAAGGTTTTCCAACAGTTTTTATGGGGAAGCTATTTTGCTGATAACAAACGACATTGGCGCTCATGGGATCGTCTTTCATTCCTGTTGGATGAGAATGGGTTAGGATTCTGAAAATTGGAGGATATTGTTGCAGCCTATTCGATTAAGTTATAGTGGAAGGTCAAAAACCAAGTGGGTCTTTGGGCTAAATTTGTTACCACATTATCCCCGACTACAAGGCGTAGAACGCATTGGCGGAGAATTGCCAAAGTAGATCGGATTGCTCAGGAACATGAGTATGTTTCTATCCACACTGGTTTGGTATCTTTCTGGACAGATAATTGGTCAGGTCTTGGAGCTTTTTCTTCGTTGGATCAAGTCCAACAACTTCCTCTCCCAATGCTCACTGTCCGGGATTTCTTTTCCCAGTGAGAAGAGCTGTTAGGCCGCATTATACCTCTCTTGCAACCTGATCACGCTGCATTTATAACTACTCATTCACAACAGTTTTCTTCTGGGCCAGATCGGCGAATTTGGAAACCAACTGTTACCGAAAAATTCAGCCTCTCCTCGGCTTATGAATTGGTACGGTCCCGTAACCCTGTCAATATCTCTCTCAGTCAAGCTTGGAATAAGTTTCTGCCAAAGAAAATCTCTATTTTTGTGTGGCGTCTTTATAATTCCATTCTTCCTTTCCCGGAAACATTGAACAAGTTAGGTTTCTTTCTAAATCCATCGAGATGTAGTATTTGTTCTTTGGCAGCCGAAAGTGTGCAACATATTTTTTATGATTGTCCCTCGGTCAGATTGGTATGGAGACATTTTGCAGCCCTGTTAGATATTCATTTATCTCTCCCCCCTGAACTCTGGCTATTTATACGGGAGCGGTCTACTCTTGGAAGGGGGGCAACTGCAAGGCCGGTGGTCATTTCGATCATACCCTACTTCATCCTTTGGGAGTTGAGGAAAATGCATAACCTGCGCGTATATGAGGGTAAGTCCACAACGGTCTCATCCTTGATCTTTTCGATTACGCAACATGTTTCCTCTATGGTGCGAGTTCATAAATTACTTCCAAAGGATCAACAGGAAATGGTTAATTTATCCTATTCTTTTAACTGCCCTTTTCAATTGCCTTGCAAGCCGGTGATTATGACTTTATGTTGGAGGCCCCCGGATGATTGTAACGTTGTTCTTAACACGGATGGCTCATCGGTTGGATGTCCTGGACCTTCAGGTTGGGGATTTGTGGTACGTTATGCCAATGGTTCTTTCTTGTTCACTGAGTGTCGATACTGTAACTCAAATGTTAGCTTCGCCATGGAAATAGAGGCCATAGTTTGTGGCCTTCGGTTTTGTGTTGCCTGTGGGTTTCGGAAACTACAGGTTCAAACAGACAATTTGGGCATTGTGCAACTATTGAAACATAATTCAGATTTTTGGCCTTGGAGGTATGAAGCAGCGCTTGAAGATATTCGAAGTATGCTCTCTGTCTCGACGTCGTCCATTATTCATGTTTATCGAGAGGTTAATAGCTTTGCATATTTTGTAGCAAAGTTAGCTTCGGGTGGTAATTCGACACAATTCGCTACGGAAATTGCTCTACCTCTTCATCTTCGGACAATCTTGTGAATGGAACAGAATTTTGTTCCATACATACGATATAAACCATGAGTCTTACATCTCTTATTTACATGCCCTTTGTACTGCACTTTATATACTCTTGTTGAGCCATGTAATAATAAAATCTCTTTTTCTTAAAAAAAAGATTTTAGGCACTGTGTCATATTATTTTTAAAATTTTGGAACTTTCAAAATATATACTCCTTTATGAAATTAATAGTTGGATACTTCAATTATGCCTATTTTTTTTACAATTCTAGCCCCTAATTTTGTTAAAACTTGCCCCTTTTCTCTTTGGTTTAATTTTTAGCTTAGGAATAATACTAAAATCGAGGATTTTATAAAATCAAACATAATTAAGAATTACTATCAAAATTGACCTTTTAAATAATTATTTTGACAGTTAAAACTTTCAATTGCACCTATCTTCGAGCATATTATCAAGTTTATCAATCTTGATCACATCCTTTTTAATTATTTAACCTAAATTAGCTTGAAGCATGGAAATTTATATATTTTTAATTTTTATATAATTGATCTCTTCTTGATGATCACAAAAAGTGGTACAAAAATTGGTGATATGAGATTCAGGGGGAGTGATGACATTTAGGTGTAGTAATTTTTGTATATATGGCGAATTTTGTATATATGATGTTTTTATACACGAGTAAATTTATCTTATATGTGTGTGTGTGTGTGGATAATTCTTTAAATATTTTTATTAATATGAAATTATGTTTTATGAATGAATTAAGTGGGATCTAATGATTATTTGATATGGACAGTTGTTTATGTGCTTAATTTTATTATTTCTCTCTAATATCACAAATATTTTCTTGTCACTAAAGGTGGACATTGTTGAGCCAAGAGAGGTTCATATCAATGTTTTGATGACACAAAATATAATTACTATTAATGAGTTTGATATTTTGATGAGAAGTAATATAAGAACAAAATGTAGTCATAAACTCAGAAGACTGTTCATAACATTGATAAAGAGAAGATAAAGTTTATAACCATCAAAGAAAAGATAAAGTAAAAAATAAAAGAAGACCAAGGCACATCAACGTCATTCTATATTTTATAATGTTAATTATAATCTCATTTGGTCACTTTGATGATTTTAAAGGCTAACCATGTATAACCATTTCATGTCACTTTATTGCACTTTTTCATTCATTAAGAGACATTGGAGCTTTTAGTTTCAAAATGAAAGTCTCTTGATTTTAAAGACAATCTTTGGGCGATATTTCAAAGTTTATAATTATAATTTCATTTAAAGAATCAAGTTTAGGCATTTTAAGTTATTAAAATCATTTTTGTTGAGGGATTGGTTAAATAATATAGGTTAGTGTTGACCAATATCAATTAAATGTGTAATATATGAGTTTATTAATGTGGTCAAGCAATAAACCTCCAAGGGACACATTAGTTGACTAATATGGTTGAGTGGACAATAATGGTACAACAATGAGAAAATTTTGTTCATTAAATACACATTAATCAACCAATAAGACATAATGGTAGGCCAATGTTGGTTAAACTTGTAAGAAGGTTTTTTTGTCAAGCAATATACCCTAGTATCTGAAAAAAAATTAACGGTTAGTGAACATGTGCATTTACTGCCTATTGATCGACCAGTCCTCTATAACTAGTTGTTGTAATTACTAACTTTTGGCTTCAAAAAGTTGTAAAGGTCTCAAAACCCTACAAATACATGTTTTCTAACTATTCCTCGTATCAAGCAAAATTTAGATTTCTTTTAAATACTTCTCTGAGTGTTTATCAAGCATTTGAGGATTATCATCTCATATTTTTGTATTATCAAAGTGATAAAATAACTATTTTGAATTGTAAGCTACCATTGGGGTTCTTGTTTATTGTTTATTGTATTTGGGAGTTTTCTAAGTGCAATTAAAGTTCCTCTTCTACTTTAAGGAAGAGAGTAACAGGTTTCTGATAGGTGTGAAGTGCATCATATTTTAAGGTATAATTTGATATATGTTTAGTTGTTTATTCGATTGTTTAGTATGCATTTAGGGTATAATTGTGTTAGTTTGTGATTTATTTGTGTCTTACGTGTGTTATGGGTTAGAACAATCCTTTGAGCTTAAATATGATATTTTTAAGGTACCTTGATGTATTTGGTAGTGTTTCAGGGTAAAGATTGAAGAATGGAGGAGTTTTGGAACAAATTGGGGCCAATTGCATGGCCCACGATCATGGCCTAGGCCATAATATTGATAGAAAGGCCTAACATAGGCCACAATCATGGCCTATGCTAGACTGATGCTTAGCTACTTCCAAACTTCACGTTTCGAGGGATTTTTTGATCTTTTAGACCCAAAAAAGCCCTAGTTCAACCTTAAACACAAAAGAACATAAATAGAGCAACAAAATAGAGGAAAACGGAGCTTTTGACATGAGCCACTTTTAGAGAGAAACCCTAGAGAGAATTGTTGAGAGATTGAGAAAGAGAAGAAGGAAGAGAGAAGTGGAGAAGAAGTCAACATTGGCGTACTTGCCAAATCAGAAGTTTCTGATGTCACTGCCTCTCATCTCCATCCAATATCATATTTCCTATTATTTTACTTTTTTATTATTGTGTAGAATTGGGAATAGCAGTTTGATGATAGGATTCATGAATGTTGAGATTTCTAAAATCACCTTCAGGTTTTTTCAATCTTTGATTTAATAAAATCTGATTGTTTTTATATTTATTGGTTTTGTTGTGATTGATTTTTGTGATTGCATAATTCAGTAATAAACTGAGAGGGTGAGCCAAACAAAAATTATAAAATTGGGCTAACAAGAGTTAGGTGGTTTAATAAGAACGAGAAATTAATTAAATCGATAACTGTGTAAAGAGAGATCTTGCATAGGTTCCTAATAGTTTATTGGACAACTTCAGATCTAATTAGGGTTTTAGATAGGTTGTTAATTGATAAATTGCAATTTTCCATAATCTAATTAGGGGTTATAATTTATGGTTAATGGTTATAACTCGAGAGAGAGTAATTAACCCTAGGATTGTCTAGAACCAATAGTCTAATAAGTTATAATCGATTAGGGTAGCGTTAAAGATAGGTAAATTCTCCATTCTCTCAATTGATAGTTTTCTTAGGCTAATTCTCAAGTGTGTTGCAATATCTAAATTGTTAATATTTTTGTAATTGATTCTTGGATTGAATTGAATTCTTGTTTTAGTTTTGCTATCTTCTGAATTTCTGCTAATTGTGTTGGCCTTAAATTATAGGACTAGATTATCCCTCCTTGTGGGATCGACACCTTAGGTACTATGCGAATGACCAGTGTGCTTGCGGATTATCGAGGTTAATTATTTAAAACTTACACAAATTGGAAAACCACAATCAAATTTTTGGCATCATTGTTAGGGAGGCAATTAGTTTAGTTCTTTAGTTTTAGGATTTTTCACTATCTTTTGTTTAAAAAAAGAAAAAAATTAGAGAAAGAAGTTTGGGGTGTGAAGTAGAGACACACAATAAGACATCTTAGAGTGAGAATGAGCAATATGAAGAGCTAGATGCCAAGAAGAAATAGAAAGAACATGATGGAAGATAGATATTATAGGGAGCAAGAAACTTTTATGAACTACAATGAGGGACAATATGGTTGGGGAAGTAATGATCCTTATTGGAACATGTACAATCCGGGATGGCAGAACCACCCAAATTTTTATTAGTCCAATAATGCAAATACTCACATAGGACATCAAGACCTATTTGAGTTTCAGCAAGATGAGTTCATTTCATGGGATTCCAAATTGGAAAAAATCATGGATAAGCTAAAAGACATAGAAGAACCATAAGAGACTGGAAGAGCAATTTGATCAAGTAATATAAAATCATATCGCTTCTATTCACAACCTGGAGATTCAAGTAAGACATCTTTCCCATGAATTTTGTAAGAGAAGTGTGGAAGAATCTCTGAGCAATATGGAATTATTTCAACGAGAGTAATATGAGGCTATCACACTTAGAAATAGGGAAGAATAAGAAGAACTAGTGGAAGACCATGCTGAACCCTACCTTATAGAAGACTAAGAAATCAAGAAAGAGGATGAAGAAAAGGATGATAACCCCTCATATTATCTGCCAGATCTTGGTATGCCATGCTTAAACATCGAAAAATCTCAGGTAGATGTCCATGCAAAGAACCTTATCATTCGGATAATGATGACCAAGTGACATTCAATATGAATGATGTATTAAAGAATCTAAAGGACAACAGCTCATTTAGAATAATTGATGTGTTCGAATCTTCTAAAGAACAAAAGGACGAAGAACAGATGACAACAGACATTGAGTTAGAAGAAGCTATGAAAGACTCTATTCATGAAGTAGAAGAAGCAGAGGAGATGAAGGTGATTAAGGAAGAAACATAACAACTAACCTTCTTAAAGGGCAAACTATTAGATTCAACGAAAGGTTCAGGGAGTTTTATTATTCCCTATTTTATTAACAATTTGTTAATGAAAAGGACATTACTGAACTTAATTGGTTTCATAATTTTATCAATATTGTCTTTCTAATCATTTTGCAATTTGTAGCTTACTTACATGCTACAAAACTGATGTTGAACGAAAAGGGTGGAAGCAAGCTACTCATAATTAATCCTGGCTGAGTTTCCAAGGATGCAAGGTCAAGCTAATGACCATAAATTAGCATGTTTAGGGTAGATTTAAATTATTATATAGTTAAAGTTATTTCATTTCCATAAATAAATAACAATGATTTAGAATGCATTGTCGTACTAATTCTCTTAATCTCTATGAATCTATAACAAGGTAGGGAAGTCAACTCAACATCAAGCGCATTTGGTCTCTGCCTCTGACACATCACCACTTCAGTCACCATGATGGTTTCATGTTCTAACCTTTTTCTTTTCATTTTGGTAGTATTTTGTTCTTTTGTCTTCTGCATGTTGTTTCATTCCCCCTTTTGTGCTTGTATGTATCTTTCTCACATTAAGGACAATGTGTTGTTCAAATGTAGGGAGGATTGTGTGTTTTTACCTTAAGTGTGAATTTTGCATATTGTATGATAGTTTGTTTAGGTTGCATGATTTGAATTGTGTGAATGCATCAATGGCTAGGACTTAATGGGAGAGATTTAGCCTTAAACATAGCCTTTTAGGTTACAATGATTTATTAGTTTATGAAATTAGTGACCTAAGTTACTTAGGGCTAAATATGATGGTTAATTAGGATACGGTGTTAGTCCATTCACCCTAGGAATTTATCATACTCATTTATAATTTTAGTCCAATCAAATAAGTGGCATTATTAGTACATTGTCATGAGAATGATTAGCTAAAGCAATAAGGTAGGTAAAATTTTGTGTTAAAAAAAGATAGTTGCATAAATTTTAACTAAAATAACTATTTCGCTAACCTTCGGGTTATGAATAGAGTTAGTAGCTAGTTGAGAATGTGATGTAGCTGAGTAACCGGATCAACACGCATCACAAATGTGCACCTTCGTGTAAAAAAGGCTATAATGACTTTCCAACCAAGTAGGTTAATAATATTATGACTTAGTTGAGTAACCAGATCGACATTCATTATAAATATTTGTCTCTGCGTAAAAGACGAGGTTCATGTCCTTAAAGAAAAATCAACAAAAAGAATGTTTTTAAATAAAAACCTACCAAACTTGTTAATAGCCTAGTTTTTTCATGAAAACCTACTAAGGAATAGCTACACTTTTGTTTTGACTGAATGGCTATCAATGTGTGTGTGCAAGTGATAGGGTGAATAAACTCAACAATAAAATTTTGAATAATTTGTATATTGAGTTCAACGTGCTTAGACGCGGATTTTGCATGTTAATAATTTGGAGCAAATTGAATGATTGTGATTAGAGTTAAATTATTTCGTGAAGTTGAAGCCATTGCCTCATTTGTTGCGTTGTGTGTTTTATTTTTTATGTTGTTTGTTGTTTTGCTTGCTTGAGGACAAGTAAGTATTTAAGTGTGGGGATATTGATAGGTGTGAAATGCATCGTATTTTAAGGTATAATTTGATACATGTTTAGTTGTTTATTTGATTTTTTTAGTATGTGTTTAGGGTAGAATTGTGTTAGTTTGTGATTTATTTATGTTTTAAGTGTTTTATGGGTTAGAACAATCCTTTGAGCTTAAATATGTTGTTTTTAAGGTAACTTGATGTGTTTGGTAGTGTTTTAGGGTAAAGATTTTGGAATGGAAGAGTTTTAGAGCAAATTGGGGCCAATTTTATAGAGGTCGAGGCCACGATCATGACAGAAAGCCCTGACATAGGCCGCAATCATGGCCTATAGGGCCATGGTTGTGGCCTGCGTCTGGCAGATGCACAGCTACTTCCAAACTTCGCGTTTTGAAGGATTTTTTAGACCTTTTGGATCCCAAAAAATCCTAATTCAACCCTAAACACAAAAGAACATAAATAGAACAACAAAAAGAGGAAAAAGGAGTTTTTGGCATCAGTTGCTTTTGGAGAGAAACCCTAGAGAGAATCGTTGAGAGGTTGAGAAAGAGAAGAAGGAAGAGAGAAGTGGAGAAGAAGCCGACATTGATAAGGATTAGGAGTTTCCTCTCATCTCTATCTAAGATCGTATTTCTTGTTATTTTCCATTTTTGTTATTGTATAGAATTAGGAATAGTAGTTTGATGATAGGATTTGTGAATGTTGATATGTTCTAAACTCACCTTCAGGTATTCTATCTTTGATTGAATGAAATCTAATTATTTGTATGTTTATTGGATTTATTGTGATTCATTTCTGGGATTGTGTTATTCGATAATAAATTGAGAGGGTAAACTAAATAAAAATTATTAAATATGAGAATTAGGTGATTTAATAAGAACAAGAAATTAATCAAATCGGTAATTGTGTCAAGAGAGATCTCGCATAGGTTCTTGATAGTTTATTTGTTGGACACCGATCTTTGAGTGAAATTTAGAAATATTAAATGAAATTAAATGAGTGTTTTTGCATATGAACTTTGTTATAGATGTTATTGTGCTATGAGA
>JAOTIZ010000202.1:20538037-20549465 GCA_027123425.1 Erythroxylum panamense
TGAACTCATCTTTTGAAATATGAATCATGATTGGTTGTTTAAATTACATGAAAGCAGGTTTCAAGTATGTTTTCCCAACAGGCCCATTAAACTTCCGCAGGTCTTTTCTTTAATTGTATAATTAGCATGTTTCATGGGTCCAGCACCATGCTCTCAGGTCCAATGTTGGGCTCCGGCAGCGGGATCCAACATCCGATGTTGGGCTCTAGTAGTGGGGTCCAGCATCAAAGGCCACAAAGCACTCGGCCACAATATATGCAATAACATAACTACCCGTACCAATATGCTCATCCCATCGGTAACGGGATGTTACATTTCAGTTTGAAAGCAAAGAGCCTCATCCTTGCTACCTCCTTTGATAATCCATCACACCTAAATCTATTCCAAATTTCCATAAAATTAGTAAGGTTATCATTTGACTCCTTACGTGGTAAACCATAAAATTGAACACTAGTTTGCAAAATATTTAATAAAGCAGGCTTGATTTCAAAATTGTTCGCATTAACAGACAGTGGCAATCTCTGTTGGTTTGGATTGAACCTGGGCTGTACAAATCCATTAATGTTCTTTGGTCACCGCCTTAATCTCCTTGGTCGGCCATTATCTTTTTGATTTCTTCTTGATGCCTTGCTTTCTCAATTCCGTTTCAAGTTTGGTGATGTCAAGTTTGTTTAATATGCTTGCACTTCCAGAACTTCTTGTGTCCATACACCTGTTACACATAAGAAAAGAGTATCAAATAAAAACAAAAAGAAAGCTCAAATAAAAACAATTCAGATCACACTTGATGGTAGGTGCAATCCCTGGCAATGATGCCAAAAACTTGATAGCTCCTTCATGCTTAACTCAAAGTTTTAAAATTAATTGAAGTTGTTATACCACAAGTATACGACTCGTATAAAATAGTATAGCAAGGTATTATTCCCTTGAGGATTAGTTGGTCACCTTATAATTCAAATTGACTTTTGTTT
Organism: Erythroxylum panamense; assembly: GCA_027123425.1. Classification (NCBI taxonomy): domain Eukaryota; kingdom Viridiplantae; phylum Streptophyta; class Magnoliopsida; order Malpighiales; family Erythroxylaceae; genus Erythroxylum; species Erythroxylum panamense. Next base: position 20,539,009 of record JAOTIZ010000202.1, read on the forward strand.
GAGTAAAAAAATAATGAGAGATTGAAATTGCAAAAATTCATTAATTTAAAGGTTTGCAAATACACTTCAAAATGTCATAAAATAAGAACATAATTTTGGTTTAGAGAATAAAATTATAAAGGTTAGGGTCATTCTCTCTATACCATGTAATCCCTCACTTTGGTAATGTAATCTTGCTTATTCCTAGGCATTCTAAAGTATTTTCCCTTTCTTTCTCAATAATCAAACCAATTAAGCCCTAAATAGTGATTAAAGTTTGGTATGTGATCTCCCAACCTACACACTTTACTTAACTGTTAAGTGGATATGAAGTAACCTATTAGACAACCATCAAAACATCCAAGATCTCTCTCTAAATGTCATGTTAGCTTGATGTGTGAAGTTTTATCAAGGCTGCCCACTCTTATGGTACATCCAAAATGATTTACTAACTCCATATCTTAATGTAAGCAACACATATAAAGTCCACACATCATAAGCATTAAAGCAAACCATACATTAAACCAAAGTGAGTTCTTACATAGTTATGGTAAGAACAACCCTATAATCTACTTATAAATACATTATAATCATCAAAAACATCCTTAAAACAATCTATACATCTTCTCCATACAATAACCAAACAAAAACAAATGAGAGAACAGAGAATAAAAGGCTTATCAGTTGAAGAAAAAAGCTAGAACTTGGTGTGGTAACTTTGAGATCTCTTGAAATCGCTTAATTCTCCTGGATAATCTACCAAAACATGTGTTTATCTTCCTCATTATGATGTGATGCATGACCTATTCTATTTTATAAGGTTTAAAATGGGGTTTTTATACCCCTTTAGTTGCTTAAACTGACTTAGGATGTAAGTGGAGCAAGCTGGAAAGTTGGAAAATTCTAGCTTCTAGTCACGATTGTGACCTATTATTTTCTAACCTTATTTTCTTCTTCTGTTTCCCCTTTGATACCTACAACAAGTCCAGATGTAAGTAAGTTGATAATCAACATAAATAAGATCCAAATCCTACCTAAACATTGGTATATAACCATGTAAAATGTATGTACATCAAAACACATGAGAAGCATGCAAAACCTAAGCTTAAAAACCTTCATTTATAACCTAACATGCAATTTATCATATATAATCACATACATATGCAATTTATATGAAAATAAGACAAAACATAGGATAAACGTCCTTGTATGTATACTAAACATACACATTATCACATAAATTGGCTTAGACAATCCTATAATAAATATCATTTCAAATGTTATCTATAACATGTTATGAATTTCCTTCCAGTAGGGTATGTTATGTAGTATCATGTCTCCAAAAGTAAGTAACTAAGACTTCATCTTTAACAAAATTTTCATCCTCGTCTTTTCTCACTAGCAAAATTATTTCAGGGAGGCTCTTTCGGTTATCAATTAAAGAACAAATCCTTACATAACATGTTCTTTTCATACTAGCTATACCTTGATAAAAATACAATGGTTTTCTAATATAGCTAGCTAGGTTATTAAACCCTTTAGTAGTCTAATATTTTGAGGGAATGTTAAGATATTTATCTATATACGAGCCCTTTGCTTAAGGTTCTGCAACTAAACTACTAGTTTCCTTTTTTAATGCTTTATTATTAAAATTCCATAGTCCTACTTCTATGATTCTTTAAGCTTAAGATAGTGAGTTAAACTTGAAAAGGAACAAGTCATCCTCATTAACTAGGAATTCCTTCAAACTATACTACTTCCAATGCTTCTGGGCCCAAATTTTCATAATAAGGAATGGAGGTCTCTTGTTTAGGAAAAAAACAATCAATGTAGTATCCCATTTGGACACTCCTTCTTTCAGATGGAGAAGAGTTCCCTATAGCTTATAGCTAGGTTCCCTTGTTAGAATCTAGTCTTGTAGGAGGGTTTGGAGGTTTAGGTGAGTAAAGGTGGTGGGGAAGAAGAATAAGGAGAGAGAGAGGGCTGTCATATATGAGGTTTGCATAAAGGGGGCTGGAGCTAAAAATGGAAAAACCTTTAAAGACAAAGACACAAGGCTTGATATAATTCTCCAAAGGAAATGAAGACTAGAAACTAGAAAATCTTGAAGATTAGACTTTACAAAAAGAAGAAGAGAGAAGAGTGATGAGGAAATAGGAAGGAAAGTAAGCCAAAAGGAAGATGACTTTAGTAATAGTCAAGAGGAAATGGTGGAAGCAACAAGTAATAAAAAAGATAAGTGATATATAAGAAAAGGATCCTAATTAGGAAAGTAAAAGAGAGCAGAAGAAGAAAAGTAATAAATAACTAAAGCAACTGACAAAGGAAGAACATAAAGCTCTTAACAAACATAAAGAAGGAGAACACTAAGAAGCTAAAGAGCATCAAATCACATATGGTAAATGGAAAACTTAAAGAGAGTATGCAAACCATGCACCTGAGAAGAGAAAGTAAGTGTTTCTTTATAAAAGTTTGATCAAGATGGCAATCCATTTAAATTATTAACATATCAATTAATATTATATCTTTAACATAGTCATTATTAGTATTAACATATCAATTAATATTATTATCAATTAATATTATATCTTCAAGAGTTATTGGAAAGGAAAAATTACAATATACTTGATTTAAAACATTTTGTCATTATAATTAGGGTGCATAAATTAAAAATAATCAATTAAAATATATTTAAATTTTGATATAAAACAAAATTTTAACAATTTTTATTTCTTAACATTTTTAAGAAACCAACCACCATCAATAGTAATGGTAATCATTAATTCATCTTAACCAACCATCATAATTATAATGATTATATCCATTTTCTTTTCTCACTCCCATTCTCATTGCCCTCTGTGAACTAAGTGGCCCTTAGTGTTATCCTTAGTAACTAACTATTGGGCATCGCACATTGTTTTTCCCAAATCAATGTCTAAAGAAATTGAGAAAGCTAACTATAAAGTTAGTTAGTCTAAGAATTGCACACTAAAGAAAGTTGGTGGATTAGGTATATTTCCTATTAAGTTTCCCAATATATCTTATTGCAATGGAGAATATTTACAGGTAGATAATCCTTATAAGCTAGATGGATACACTCATATTTTATAAAGAATTAGAATCTACGAAATATCAAAATTCCAACTAATGCCTCAGCACTTATAAAATCCTTGCTTAAATTAAGAGTGATTATCAAAGATGCTTGTAAGTATTCAATAAATGATGGTAAAACCACCTCCTTTCGGTATGATAATTGGACCTTTTTTCGTCCCCTAGATGAATTCATGTATGTTTCTACCTTATACAATACCTTGTCTTCCAATATATCAGTTGCTAAGGTTATCTCTATTATAGACTTGTCGGCCTTGCCTCCATCATCTGCACTATATTGTTTCCTTTCAACTGTTATCTTTGATAGTTCTAAAGTAGATACCATCCAATGGCTACACACTAATTTTGACAATTTCATTAATGCATCTTGTTGGTCCATATTTAAAATGCTAATCATGTTGTTCCCTGGTATAAACTCACATGGTACAAGAATAACTCTCCTTATACCTCATTCACTTTAAGGTTAGCTATTAGAAATGACCTTCCTACAGTTAAAAAATTTTCACCTTACTTAGCTATGTCAAACTAGTGCATTATATATAAATCAACCTTTGAAAGCATTAAACATATCTTCTTCCAATGACAATATAGTCACCACCTTTGGAAGGCAATAACTCAACTACGCCATCTAGTCAAACCTTTTACAACTCGGTCAAAAATTATTGATTGGTGTAGTAAGGTTCACATGACAAAAGACAGGGATATTCAGTTGTTTAGAGTTGCCTTTACTTGCTTAGTTGATGGTATATAGGAAGAAAGAAACCATAGAATCTTCTATGATTCACACAATAAAAAAGAAACTCTCCTGTAGATCTTGTGGTCCAAAATTAGACATGTTTTTGTTTATAAAGACCATCACTGCTTCAGCTTCCAATGATCATCTTGGAAAATCAACTAAATTTATTAAAATGTAACCATTTTTATTTTTTAAATTTCAATATTATTGAGGCAGTTTAGCTTTTTATAGTATAACTTTGTTATAACAGTGTAAATAATTGCCTACTTATATTAATAATTATTTATTTCTTCCTTTCAAAAAAATGAATGTAGTAGAAAGGAGGCCTACAATAGTCCCCTTGGTTAAGGTTAAGGTTATGAGGAAGACCACATTATAAAATGAGAATTTAGTGAATCTAAATTCTAGTTAGCGTTTAGTAGTTTTCAGTTTAACGAAAGATTTTTAGCATTTAAAATATATGGATTTTGATGGTATGGGTTAAGATTAGGTCTTTTTTTAGAAGAAGACTTTATTCAAAATAGGATTTGAAGTTCGATTAATGCAGTAAAGAGTTCCAAAATAAAAAACCTAAATTAGTTGAAATCATATGTTTTTTCTTATGGTTTACTTGAACTAGTATTTTATCTTAAATGGGTAGTTTAGGGGTCTTTTTGGTTTCCTTGAAAATTAATATGGAATATTAAATTGATTAATGGGAATTATCATAATATCATAATAATTAATATATGAATATATGAATATATGAATATAATATTAAGGCCATTTATAGGATGAAAATTATATTGCTAACTGTACTATGGGTCCTTAGATTCAGTTACCAATCTTTTCTAGATTTACCCATTAAACTTGTGGCCTATCACAAAATATATTCTAACCTAATTGATTTATTTTTGACATATTCTTACATATTTCCAAGTTAAGTGTTATATGGAGATATATGAAAGAGACTAGTGAATAGGATTTAGAGAGCCCTAGTTTTCTTCTCCAATTATGTTGATTCTTATTTTGCAACAATCTATTAATGAATCATGGCTTCAGTTTCCATCACCTTTATTAGGTATTCTTTTAATCTTATTATTAGTACATGCTTTAAAGTTATGAAATCTTACTTTGTTGGTTAATACATATTGATTTGTTTATTAATGTTATTCTTTATTGCTTAAATTTCAAGACTCGGTATTAGAGCCACTTCTATAAGTTTTAAAATTGTTTTTGCTTTTTTTTTTAAATAAAAAATTCCATGTTCTTTTCATTAGGTCCTTTTACACCTATTCTTAAATACCTTTATTAACAATCGGTATATTGTTTTTAGAGGTATAAAAACACTTTATTTATCATCCAAACAAGTGTTCATGTATGTTTTGGGCTAAAATATCTAGGATTTTCAAAGTTTAATCCAATACCAAACTCTTTTGTTCTTTGATCTCTGTTTTTAGTGGTTTTTATTCAAATTGATATCTTAGATCACACATTCTTTTGGAAGAATAGTAAAAAACTATATGAAATCTCCATAATACATTTACCAAGAAGTGAAATCTCATTGACTCAGTTTGTGGGTCAAAGATTGGTTATAAAACCCATCTGGAGGTTGAAGATAAAATATTTACAAATTTTCCAATGTTGAATATTTACAATTTTTCTATGGTTAAATATTTACGAATTTGCCACTATTAAATATTTGCAATTTTCCCAATGTTGAATATTAATAATTCTATCACTAGTTAAGAATATTTATTTTTATGCTTATGCATGTAAATGTACAACTTTTTCCCTGCTTAAATGTTTATAGTTTTGCCACTATAAATAAATATTTTGTCATTGCTATTATTTTGATAGGGGTGTCTTGACATGTTTTGTTTACGATGAATATTATAATCATTTATATGATAACTTTGCTATATTTTGGATAATTTTATGTGTCCTTTTTGCTAGTTATCATTTTTTAATGTAACATTTTGATTATGTTGATCTTATTATCATTTTTAATGTAATTGAATATTATATGCTTATCAACTTGCCTCTTATAATTTTAGGTATTTAAATATTATTATTAATATTTTTCTCCTAATGTTGATCGATTTCTTTACTAAGATTTATATAGGTAATAAAATTATCATATCAATAAGTTCATTGTCTGATAAGATGCTTACATTGGTGAAGAGAATCCATTTAATATTATGAATTAGACTATCTTATCGATAATTTATTGATGTGTTCAGTTATGATATTTATTAGAATTTTCTTTTTGTGAATTATTCCATTGTTATGCTAAATGAACTTTATAATTTGATGATTAATTTTTTGGATCATTTAAGGAAGTTGAACAAGAACGAATAGCATTGCATAATAATGTCATTTTTATGTTTTTTTTAATTTGAGTAATCCTAAAATGTTTTCCATTTTAAAACTTAATAGGACTAATAATAAATAACATATTGAACCTCTTATGAGGATGAAATTGGATATGACCTTAAGAGAGGAATCTCCTGCTAAACCCACAACTGAGACTTAGTGGTGATAAGAAGATTTATAACAACTGTGAGTACTCGAATTAATGTTGTTTGATGATCATGAGTTATCATATAGAGGAATTTATTCGTGATAATGTTCCAAAGGTTGAGAATGCCAAGGAATTTCTTAAAATTAGCGATAAGAGATGGAATAATTCTTTTTAATCATATCAGACTATCTATTTTAAAGATGAAATTGGTATAAGCTAATGACCTAAGATAATTGTATTTAAAGAATGCCTAAGAATTGTCCCAGATCATGTCACTTCCACTCTAATAGGTCCTATTGAATAAGTAGCATAAAAAGTTTCATATATAATCATAAAAGATGTATCTTTAAGGATACTATAGACTTGCAATTTCTAATGACCATATTGTGTACCTATAAAAACATAAATATTTCATTTGTGACACCTCTGATCCAACAACGTACAAGGAATCCTTTTTAGTCCTCAATCCAATTTTTTAATGGATGCTATGAATGATGAGATGAACTCTATGTCACAAAATAAAATGTGGAGCTCTGTAGAGTTATTAAAAGGTTTTGGGCCAATTAGATGGAAATGAGTATTTAAAACCAAGCCTGATACTAAAGGATATGTGAAAGGTGTAAAGAAAAGCTAATAGCTAAGGGCTATAACCAACAAGAAGGTATTGTCTACAAAGAGGCCTCTCCTATTTCCATAAAAGAATCTCTATAAATCAGCAATTGTGGCTCATTTTAAACTAGAGCTTCATTAAATGGATTATAAATATGGCTTTCTTAAATGGAGACTTAAGCCAAGACGTACACATAGTTAATCATACTAGTTTTATAATGGTTAGGAAAGCAAATATGTTTTATAAGTTCTATAAGTCAATTTATAGGTTAAAACAAACTTTTCGATAATGTTATATTAAGTTTGATGAAATGGACTCCACTAATGATTTTAAGAAAAATATTATTGATCAACATATATAAATAAAGGTCAATATGAACAAGTACATATTTTTAGTTTTATATATTGATGGTATATCACTTGCTGCTAACCGTACCAATCTATTAATTAAGATAAAAATAACTATTGTTTGGCCATTTTGACATGAAAGATCTTGGTGAATTATCATATGTTTTAGGCATATAGATTCTTTATGATAGGATTAATGATATTCTCAAATTTTTATTAAAGTACCTACATTGATCTTATCTTAAAGAGATTTAGTATGCAATCTTATTCTTAGATAAAGACTCCAATTATGGAGGGTGATAAGTTCTCTAAATCTGAATATCCTTAAATTGATGTTAAAAGAGATCAAATGAAAGCAAACCCTTAGGTCTTAGTTGTTTACAACCTAATGAATACTCAAGTATACACACATCTTAATATTGTCTTTATGGTTAGTATACCTGGTGGATACTTAAGCGATTCTAGACAAAGCCATTGAAAACTGGCTAAGAAAATCTTGTGGTATCTTTAGGACACTAAGGGTTCTATATTAACATATTAAAATACCAACACTTTTTGAAGTGTTCAATTTTAGTTATTTTGATTATGCAAGTCGCGTGGATGATAAGAGATCCATTTCTAAGTACATTTTTTAGTGGCATAAGGTGTTATATGAAAAGTGTCAAATAAAAACTTATAGCTTCTTTGATTATGGAGGCTAATTTTCGTGCAATATGGTTCTGGAAATTTGATTCATTATTAAGAGTTATAGACTCCATTTTGAGATTGTTGAAATTATATTATAACTATTCTACAACTATATCTTTCTCTTATTGTTCGGCCCCGATTCCGGAACCTAACTCTTGCTCTAAAAATCATAAGACGTAAGCGTGTGTATTACATTGTAGGGTTGTTTCAAAGAATCCTCATTAACCATCATCCCATATGGGTGGTGTGCCCACACCAGTTAATTGTCAAAAACGAACTCATTTCTCCTATTTCCAAACAGATTTTAGGAAACCTCAAATCAGAATTTCAATTTGGCTTCTTCAGAACATTTATTCCCCATTGTCTTAAATTTCGAATGACACCAAAATTGTTCAATTTGGTTCAAAAATCTAAAAGTTATAGCCCAAACATTTCTGGGTTGTTACTGAACTAAAACTATACACTATACTCAAATTCCTCCTAGAAATTGAAAGTCTTAGAGCCTGAATTAAATTTTGAATCCTTCAGATAAGTTATATCTCTATGTTTCTAGTTTATGTAGAGACAAGAATCATCACATTTAGAGCTCTATTGATTAAGATATCACCAAAATACTGAAGCATCTTCAGTAAAAGTATCCAACTCATACTCTTCCAACCGATCCACTTACTTTGATTCAATCCATATTTTTCAAATTAAATCCAAAAGCTATAAATGTTTTTCGAGAGATAGAGGAAAGTTATAGGAATCCAACGCTTCAAAAATAAGGTCATTTGAAGGTCAGACGACAAAGTTATGGTCAAAAGAGTGAAACATATTCTGGTGATGGGGAAAACCTACAGGTTGCGATCGTGTTTAAGCACGATCGCGATATGGAGCGCGGCCGTGAAAGTTGCAATCGTGCTCAAGCATGATCGTGACTTTTTGTGCTTCTCCTTATGCTCTTCTTCTTCCAACATCCCAACTTCTAAACTCCATAATTTTTGATCCAGAACTCCAAAATTTACAAACTTTATATCAATAGAAATTTAAAAGAAAGATCTACAACATTGATGAAGAACATAAAAACAATTTCTGCCTCTATAAGAGTCAAAATTTCAATCAAAGTGACTGTCTCGAAAGTTCCATCCTAAACAACATCCAAACTTCTAATGATCATATCTTCCAACTCCATTGTCCATAAATTTCATACTTTATACCGTTGGAAAGCTAAAGAGATAAGCTACACTTTTATGAAGACAACTTTGTCCAATTCTTCCTAGATCAATACAGTTTTTCCCTTGAAATTAGTACACAATTTTCACCCCTATGAAAGACTTGAAAAATTGTCTCAATTTCACTTCCTCTCATGCAACATCATTCTTAACCATCCAATTACGTTTCATCATTCATTCTTATTTTCTTTTCCACATCATCTTACTAATATGCAACAACAATCCATATTCAAAATTTATCTTCCTAATTTGATAACTTTCCCAAATATACCGAATTCCAACTTAAACTCATCCTTAAATTAATTCATATTTCAACTCCACCTCATCCATATACAAATTCACATTTCAACTTAACAATCATCCATTCACAAATCCCTATTCCATTAACATCATAAAATAAGAGTTTTATAACACTTTAGTGGGCATTTCAAGCCACATTACATCATCAATATTCAAATCTGACTTACAAAAGGTACAAAATCCCATAATTCTCAAAATACAAAAGATACACAATAATTTTCTCATCATGCAACTAAAGCCTTGTTTTACATAAACTAACTTCAAATACAAAAATATGCAAAATCAAAATGATGCCTTGATCCTCTTTCACCCGATCTCTTGCTCAACATTTGAAGATAGGACGGAAAGGGGGATGAGCTTAAAGCTCGTGGGTAACAGATTTATAATTGAGAAACAAGCAAAAACTATTTTCAAAACTCATTGCCATTGTACTTTTTTATAACCATAGTAATTTCACAATAAAAATCATCAAATACTTGTTTCTAAAAAATTCTCCATTTACCAAATAATTCATGAGCAATTTTAAATCATGTATGCATAGAAATTATCAACATATCATGAGCACATAAGCACATCGAAATGGTTTGGAAGGTCCAAAACAGAATGTACTACACATTTCCCATATGGGTCCTGTGTAGCCGTGAACAGAACGTACTATCACAATCCCACAAAATGGTTTTACGTAGCCGTGAACTTAAGGGAGTCCATAAAGGAGCTCCATGCCACTAGTAGGCAAGCATGAGAAGCTTTTAATCATAGTGCACTTGACAAACTTAAGGGACCAATCCAAACCCACATAACATGTATTTCATAACTTGTAAACTTATTGCCCAAAATGGCACATTTTCGAAACTTGATTTTCATGAACATTAGATATTTTGAAAACTATTTCTGAAAACATGATTTCATAAACATGTATCTTTTCAAAAGAATCATTTTCAAAGTCTTTTCACAAATCATCAACCCAATT
>JAOTIZ010000202.1:20589743-20603682 GCA_027123425.1 Erythroxylum panamense
TTTCTACTTCATTTACTCCTCATTCTCAACTTCATTTCAAATCAATATCATCTATAAAGAAATTATAATCCATGATTGATCATGAACACCAATAACAAAACATACATATATATACATATTCTTGATCAACTAACTACACATATTCAACTCAATTTTTGCTTTCATTTTACTTCTAACTTTCACCTTAATTTTTCCCATTTCATAACCTCTCATCTACCAAAAGCACCAAAGCAAAACAAGAATTTATCCACATTTCTCATTTACTACTTTAATCTCGTCTATCATTTCTATTTCAATAATTTTCATCATTTTTTCTTTACTCAGACTAATTATCAAAATTTCTCATTTAATAGTTCTAATCTTCTAAGAAAAGTTTGGGGTCCATCATGTACAGTTGTTGTTTAAATCAAAACATAACGGTATAACTTTCTTTCATATGGTTTGTATAGAATGTATCTTACCCTGAATTAGATAAATGATTCTTTATATCTTGCTAAACAAGTTATGAAATGAAGGACCCTGATGAATGAGAAGTCATACATGGTGTGACATAAAATTTTAAGCCACATTTCCATAGCTAGGGTTGAGAGATTGATCAAGGAGAGCATTTCTCAATTCTAGATTATGATGATCTAGGAACATATGCTGACTACTACAGAAGTAAGTTGATTAATAAGGATATTGAGATGAACTCATGCTTCTGACTTGTAGAGTCTGATACATAAAGATATCAGTAAACATTATACAGTTGCATTGTGCAATTCTAAATGTATTCTGACATTTGCTGATGATTATTCCCATTACAGTTATGTGTTCTTACTTAAAGACCAAAGGTTGAGAACCAATTGGAAAAATTCATCAAGATAGTCAGATTCGGCCATGGAGGAGAATATCATGGCAAAAATAGTGTTTCAAGACTTTAAAGGGTTCATTTACCAGATACTTGGAATCAGTTAGAATAGTGACTTAATTCACTATGTCGAGTGGTTCTGAGCAAAATGGTGTGTTGTCGAAAGGCATAACTACACCCTAAAGGAATTGTAGAAGTCAATGCAGAACATGACTAATCTACCTGATTTTTTAGAAGTTGAAAAACCCAATCTTGCACATGTTTGTGTATGGGGCTACCCTATTGAGGTAGTATAATCCTTATAAAGAAAAATTGCATGCTCGTTCCGTTTATTGCTATTTAGTAAGATATCTCTACCATTTTAAGGCTACAGTTTTTATTATAGAGAAAGAGGGACTAGAATAGTGGAACACAAACAAAGAAGTTTCTGGAATCCCATGTCTATAATGGTGGTGGGCCCTTTGAACCTTCAGATGATAACAGGGCGGATACTACAATGATCATATGACCGCTACTCATATAGTTAGATCCGGTGGATCTAGGTCATTGTACCATGCCTGTATAGGAGCAGGAACCTATACCTGTAGACACAAAGGTTCCTAGGGGTACAAGATCTAATACAGTTAAGTGAATCCACTAAAGTGAAACAACCTGCTATCTCATCTGATTACATAGTCTATCAGGTGTAAAGGACTATACTATTAGACATGTTACGAATCCAGTTAGTTTTACAAAAGTTATTTCTGGATCCAATGCGGATGCGTGGTAGGATGCAATGAATAACGAGATGCAAACTATAGAGCATAGTAAGGTTTGGGAGCTAGTTGATTTGTAGTGAAACTGCAAACTCATCAGTTGTAAATGAAGTTTTAAGACCTAAAGAATTTCAGGATAAAGTTTAGTAGTATATGGGCTCGCTCTGTTGCCTAATGGTTCACTCAGGGAAAAAGGTTGACTTTGTGTTACCTTTTCTCTTGTATCCTCAGAGGATACATTTTGAGTGATTAAGGCAATTGTTGCCCATGATGATATAGAGTTACATCAGATGGCTGTCAAAACTACTTTCTTGAATAAAGACATTTATGAAGTGGTCTATATGGTACTACCTGAAAGATTTCAGGATCCAGATGGAACTGACATGGTTTACACATTATGTAGATCAATATATAGTTTACATCAAACCTCCTAAAAGTAATACCTTACATTTGATGAGGTTGTGCCCTCTTTCAGCTTCATGGAAAATAAAATTAAAAAGATGCTTGAACTATGAGGTCAAAGAGAGCAAAGTTATCTTCATATTACGAAATATGGATGATATATTGCTCACGTTAAATTACTTGACCACATTGTATAAGGTTAAGCAAATTTTGGTCAAAAACTTTGACATGACGGACCTTGTTGTAGCATCTTCTATCCTAGGTATTCATATTCACCGGGACAAATCTTAACACTCATCAAACATCTCATAGAATGCACACATTGAGTATGTGTTACGAAGATTTAATACAATTAAAAGTAAACCTGTCGTAGCAGGTGTTTCTCGTAGTGAGAGATAGTCTTTAGTACAGTATCTAAAGAATAAAGTAAAGAGAGAAGTTATGAGGAATGTTTCATAATCTAATACGGTTAATAGCCTGATGTATGCTCGGCTATATACTAGGTAGGGCATTGCATTCGCTATTTTACCATTTGGTCAATATCTGGTTAATCCAGATGTAGACCATTGGAATGCACTCTAGCGAGCATTGAGATACTAAAGAGAATTAAAGATTACATGTTGACTTAAAGAAAAGTCAACAAACTAAAACTTGTAGGGAGTTCATATTCAGCTTTTATCTATGAGTCCGGATGATCGAAAGTCCTCTTAAGGTTACAATTTTAAGTTTGCAGATGATACAATGTTATAAGTGTGTTAAATAGACATAGGTAACTTCCTTGACTATGCATGCATAGTACATGCTATGGGCCTGCTTTATAGACAGTTTTGCTCAAAAACTTGATTTTTGAGTTGTTTTTGGTTGATTCAGTGGTTAGACCTATTTGGATATACTGTGATAATCTTCCTCTTATGTTATTTAATAACAACAAAGAATATCACAGGGTTTTATCATTTAAAGGTAAATTATTTGGTTATAAAGGTGTTGATATGAAAAGATAACATTAAGGTTTGAAGCATTTAAAGACTGAGGAATTGTAAGTCGATCTTTTAACTAAAACACTTCACCCACTTGTATGACACAAGTATAAAGTATAGGTGTTTTGATGTCTTTAGACACTGTTAGTTTGGGGATCGTTATGTTTACTCAATGTACTTTTGCACATTTTGATGTATTATGATAGTATAATGGTTCATCAATAAAGATGATCATCGTTTATCCTCAGTAATACGTGTTGTCATACATTTTCATAATGCATATGAAAGTTTTAAGATTTGTGTCGGTCTTAAGCATTTAAAGCATTAGCCATATATATAGATTGACCTTGTGCCTAAGTCATTTAGACGCATATAGTTCTAGTATGGATATCCATGAATTTGACATGACATAGGGGGATATAAGTTTTTAATCCCATAAAAGTTCTCTAATGCAGTTTAGCATTTAGTTGGAGAACATAAAGATTTTCTCTAATACAGTTTAGCATTTGGTGAGAAGAAACAAGTTTTATCTAATGATGTTTAGCTTTCATTAAGAGAAAACAGGATTTCCCTAATGCAGTTTAGCATATACTGTAGCACCCCGTTACCGTAGGGTACGCACCGGGATGCCCGCAGGCCATTCCGACACATAACCTATGATAAGGGTGTACTACCGAGCAAAACTAACTACACTCTACAAGGCATCAATATAAATATCACTAATCTTTGAAACCAAAAGTACTTTTTCATTTCATTCTTAGAATCCATAAATACACAATTCTGTCAATACACTACTCAAAAGAAACTAAACAACTCCTAACTAGGTCATCCCAAAAAAGGTCCCAGCTGACCCACCTCTGCGCCATAACTTCTCTTGCCGAAACGATCTAAAAGGTAGAGAAAGTCCCACACTCTGGAGCTAGGAGTCTACTAACGCTGTCCTGAAAAATAATTGCAATGTTGGGTGAGTTTGCGAACTCAGCGAGAAACCATCATCGATGGTTCACGCAACTCATGCAATACAAACAGTTCACAGAATTTCACATAATATCACACAATACATATTCAGAAATATCACATACATTATTATTTATCAAAAATAAGGCATTCCGCCTTTCACACAGTTTGTTTTCAATCATATGTATATGCAATGCACATGTGACACATTCCATTTTATTACGGTGTTATGACCGTGCGCCTGAAACTGTCCCAGTGACGGGCACATTACGGTGAGCCTGAGGCTCTGAAATACGTTGGGCTTGAATGCCCTGATACGGTGAGCCTGTGGCTCTGAAATACGTTGGGCTCGAGGCCCTGTTGCGTTGAGCTTTAAGCTCTGAAATACGTTGGCTGCTCCGGTCACAACTGTCTTTATCTGATCATGCTTTTATGCATGAGATGCACATGTTCCAATTGCAAATTAACACATATCCAATTCACATTTGCACCAAGTAAACCAATTTATACACATAACACTTCAATAACAAGTTACCGATACTTCGGACACCTATGGTCCGAAACCAATCACATTCAAACACATAAACCCTCCATTTACTTCGCATGGCATAAGCACATAATTTAAACACACAAAGATTGAGGAACCAACTAGGTTACTCACCAATTAACTTCCGAGCTAATGCTGGGAAGTCTCAGCCACGTCGGAGGATCGACGCTCCACTTGTGCCTCTAAAACAATCGAAATACACAAACATTACTAATTGCACAAGTTATAATAGTCAATAATGCACATGCAACGATTTAATTGCGTACAATACATGTTTATGACATTCCCGATACTATTCCAAAATCTTCCCAATTCAAAATTGAGAACTTCAAAAATTGATTCATGACTTCCATTAATAAATCTGTAGTCCTTAGTTTCTAAATTCCAATCCATCAAGAACCAATTCAATAGGACTAAAACCTCAAATCTCAAAACTATAAAAATCATTCTCGGAAAACTGGCGTGCTCGCCGCAACGCAAGATCTCTCGCCGCAGCGAGATCCCTTGCGTACGCCGCGACGCACGCGTTGGCGTGCACCGCGGCGTGCCCTCCTACACTCTCCACGGCGTGCGTCTTCGCTCGTCGCGGCGTGCGAGAGGTAATTTGCTCGCCGCAGCGTGTTCATCACACATCGCAGGGTGCAACCCCAGAAACACGCCCGAAGCCCAGATTTTCCCAGTTCTGTCAACTTTCAATCCAATTTTCCTCTTTCAAAACACTCCCACACAACCTAATACTCTCCAAGCAACTCATCCTTAACCTCAATTCCATCAAATAACCATTATTCCTCAATAACCAAAACAAAAGCAAGCAAAATCATTAATATACATCATCCGAAACCTAAACATTCTTCAATTATCAAATACACCAATCATTCATCAATATAATCCAATAAATTCACAAATCAAACTATCTAAAGCAAAAAGGATAAGAACTTACTTGTTTACACCTTGAAATCCCTCAAAGATCACCTCAAAACCCCAACTCACACACCCACAGAAATCACCAATTTCAAACCCCAAACATTATCTTCTCTTCACCAAGCTAAAGGGGAACACTCAAAGGCAAGGAAGGGAGCAATTGGCAAGAAGAAAAATGGAAGAATCAAACAAGAAGATCCACGATGGAGGAGGAGAAGAAGAAAATGGTCTTTCAAATATGAGCAAGTTTTCGTGGAAGATAAAAATTCAAAGGTATAGGGTTTTTATACAAATGATTTAAATGGCTAAGGCTTGTTTGGCAATTTAATTGCCACAAGACCAGTCCAAACAGCCTAAATCTAATTTCTTAAATCTAAATTCTCCCAAATTTCAATGGCTCTAAACCCTAATTCCAAAAATCAAAATTTTAATTCTCCCGTGCCATTGACAATCAATTTCGGAACCGGAAATCCAATTAATCTGTCAATCTGTCATTTTTTCGGTCCGGACCTATTACTCTTAAAATTCTAGAAAAATTTCTAAAAATCCTCAAAATTATAAAACACACAATCATACTCTCCAATTTCATAATTCGAACTCCTAGATCTCATTTCTCACTCCAATTCACTATCCCAAGCTCAATCTATCCAATTACCACAAAATTCCAATTTACACAATCATACCGGAAATATGTCATACATGTATGTACTCTCATATGCTAGTGCAATAATTACCAATTATCAAAATATATAGAGGCTAAATAATGCATGAACATGCCAAATGTGAATGCACAACCACTGTACCCATCTCATTGGTGACGGGATGTTACATGATCTTTCAATCTTCCTCTTCATATTCCCACCTTGTCATTTATTTTTATTGCTATAGTTTGAAATACTTGTGGATGTAAAGACAAAATTTATGACAGATGAATATTATTTTTAGAATAATGAGATTTTTTATAATTAATTATATAAATGATCAGGAGAAATTTGGCTAAATTGCGATTTACGAATTATCAAGCGTCACATTTAATTTAAGTGGTTACATGTGAACTTCTTTGATGTGGTTACAATAATACTTATGAATGTCTCACATTTTTCTTTCAAAGAACTGAAAATTTTTCAAAATGCAAAAAGTATGTGAAAATATACCGAAGAAGCTATTAACTAGCTATACAAATTAATTATAACCGCCAAGGCTTCAAAAAATAGAATTAACAGGGAGATGACAAACAAATAGAACATACCTTATAATCCTTTAATTTAAAGATTTAATTCATAGCCTTGGAACAACTGATAAAGTTGCTTTTTTGTGACCATAAAGTCACAAATTCAAATTACAGAAACAACCTAGTTATAAAAATAGAAAAAAGAGGCTCCCCAAAATGGAGAGTCTTATGTATTAGGTATGTTATCTTTGACTTTTAGCAATTGGAGTAGCAACTTGGCATGGAGTCAAGATGAGCTACTGAATAGGGTGCGTTGTTACTATGGTTCATCATAAATTAAGATCCAAAATGGGAAGCTCAACTTAATAGACGATTTAGCAACAATGGACATCAGTTCAACTTTCCAAATTTTTGCTCTAGCTTCGTATGTAACATTAGTTAGCTTATATGTATTAATTCTTACAGAAGTAACATATTGTTGAAAATTAATTTTCGAAATTGAGGAAACATTTATCAATTTAAACAAATGTTTTCTTAAAAAAAGACTAGTAGGTTAGTTTTTTGTCCAACTTAAATTTATATCAAGAAATTCATTAATCTAGGTTGGTGAGAATTAGACTTAGAGAGAAAATACACAATTTTACTATATTTAGAATTTAATTATTTCGTTGATATTTACTTTTATTCATATTGTTTTGGCTAGTCCTAGATGAATTAATTTAGTTCTATTTTTAAAATTGAACGGGTACTTCTATAGTTTTAAGATACAAAGTATTCTATTTAATGACTAATTTCAATCAAATATTAGATACTGGAGTTCATATGTTTGATAGTGCTAGAAATCAGCAAGCAATCTTATCATATGAACATTAGAAGAAAATTTTAATAATTTTTCGTAAACTAATATCACCTTCATTCTCTCTCTCTCTCTCTCTCTCTCTTTTCATGTGGGTCATTTGGAAACAATCTCTTTACTAGTTAAAAATAAGTTTACATACTATTGGATTTCCCACGTACTAGCAGAATTCATACTGTGTGTTGTTATTATTGTTGTTTTAATATCACCTTAATTTTATAACACAATTAATTTATAAACATAATAAAACATGAATCATAAATCATATCTTTCTATGAAACTTAATTTATTTTTTACAATTTCCCTTGAATTCACAAATTATGTAAATAGTACTATGTTTGCATAAGTGTCTAATCTCTTAAATGTCACTCTACCTTAACCAAGGATTTCTTAAATTAGTATTAATTGAGAATTATAAAAATGTTTCCTAACTACTTTAGAGTGATTAATCCCATATTAATCACTTAATTCTCTCGATATAGTTTATGAAATATCTAATGATTATTAAGCAAGCTACTTTTGATTAAAATATGTCCCAAAATAGTATCAAAACATAGCAATCCCAATATTAGACACTTTGAAGATCTTAAATCAACATAGAAAGTTAAATTCAATGGTAATGTGCTTTACATGTTAATGGAAATAAGATGAGAGAATAAGTAAGTTTCTGTAATATTTTCATATTAGATTATAATAGACGATTGAAATAAGATAGCAAATTCATTCATCAAGTTGGTTGACTAATTTACTTTAGTAATAGCAATTGCAATGCCACATATTTAACTCTAATGGAAGAATAGGCTATAGTATATTTTCTTTTAGGGCTCCAATTAATGTAGTTAGAGCCATAAAGGGCAAAATGGGTAGAAGTGGAGTGACACGTATCAGAATAACCAGCCTGATCTACATTGGAAAAGGTATAAAAAACATGTGGTGAATAAGTTGAGAGAAAGAAACCATTATGAGACATCCTTTGAGATATCAAAGGACTCTTTTTATGACAAGCCAATGATTAGAGGTTGGTTTGTTCATGAAGTGCGCTAACTTATTGAATCATAGTTGACATCAAGTTATGTAAGTAAAAAGGTACTGAAGAGAACTAAGTATTTAGTGATATTCAATTGAATCAGTCTAAGAGATCCATCATCAAGTTTAAGTATTATAAATGGAGAAAATGGATTTCTAACTTCTTTAAATTTATACAATTTAGTGCAATTGGAAAGATTCAAAATATATCTTTTCATTGATATAAGGGTAGACCCTCAGAAGATCTAGTGTTTCAATGCTAACTTGTTAAGTTGGTTATGATCCTTTAGAGATAACTAATTGAAAATTTGATTTTTAAACTCTGAACTTATGGTGAATGATTGCTAGTGATGATAATGTCAACCACATACATAAATAAGTATACAAATGCTTACATTGTAGAAGAGAGAAGTATTATTCTTTTGACTAGTGAAGCCACATGTAATAACAAAGAAGTGAACCTCGTTGTCACATGCCCTAGGAGCTTAAGGAAAGTCATAAATAACTTTCTTTGGTTTATAGGAATAGGTCAAATATCAAGTATTAATAATGTCTTAAGGTTGCTATAAAAAATAAAAAAGAAAGAGTGCTTTACGAAAAGGCTTTATTAACATCTAATTTATTTTAAATCCAGCCATGTGTTATTGTAATAATAAGCACAAGATGAATATTAACAAGTTTAATAAAAGGACTAAATATTTTTGTATAATTATTAATAGGACATTAGTAGAACACTTTCCTTATAATATAAGCTTTATAATGAATAATGGAACCATTATGGTTACTCTTAATTTTGCATACCCATTTACTTTAAAAAATGAATAGTGTAAGAGAAAAGGAGATGTAAGAACAAGTGTTATGTTTTTATAAGATAGCAATTCTTTGCTCTTGGCATCGTAGTAATAAAGTTACTTATTAACTTGGGTAAACGAGGAGGGCTTTGTTTACTAAAAGGAAGGTGACACACTCGTGTTTAGGAAAAATATTTTTTTGGTTTTTAAATTTAATTTTGAAACTAGGGATAACATACAATGATTGGGTTTATGGTCTTATAGGAAAAGTGTTTCAAATTAATGGGTTCTTTGGAAAGAGATAAACCATAAGTATTTTTAATTTTATGTAAAGTTGGTGAAATTATGGCACTAGGTATGGTAGAGAGTTAAAGAAAGTGAGCTACTTACTTATGATGGAGTGTTAAGGAGTGACCTTGGACAAAGATAAATTTCTTATAACTTTTTAAGAAGAGATTGGACTAGGAATGAAATTTGGATTAAATTTAGAAATGTTAGAGATAAAGTAATGTATATAAAAAGGTAAGGAAACATGGTTAAGGTCATCACTAGTAGGAGTTTTAACTCGATTAAGATTTTTAATTCTTAAAAGGGCATTTATAAAAGTTTTAATTGGAGATTCTTAGATTTGAATAGGACTTAGTTTTTATATGGAAATAATTCTAAAAAATACAACATGTCTAGAAATAAAGATACAATTTAAGAAGGTATCATAATAAATGAAGGAATGATATGGTAAAGAAAAATTAAGGTACACACATAACTAAGACCAAAGTTTAAGTTTTTGAGTTTTATAGAGTTTAAGGAAAGGGTAGCAAAGATAATCAAAAACTCTAAGTGAGGTCTCTCATTATCATATCCGAAGAGCCTACAATAGGGGCATAATAATTGAGGATAATAGTGGTTATTTTATTGATAAGATATGTGGTAATTTGGAGTGCGTGTAACAAAAAACAAAGATACATGGAAACATTTTGTTGGAGTGTAAGAGTAGTCTTCACAATATGATATTTTCTACATTCAATTAAGCCAATATGCTCAGGTTTATATAATGGGTAAGTTATATGTTGAACGCCATATTATTTAAAAATTGTGAAATTGCTTGATACTCTACTCCACCATCTATATAAATAATCTTGATTTTGGTGTCAAAGTGATTTTTTTAATGATTTTGAAAAATTTCTCAAGCACTTTAGACATATAATTTTTCAACTTCAAAGAATAAAAACAAGATTATTTTATGAAATAATCAAGAAAATTAACTTTGTAGCAAAATTTTCTAAGAGGATTGATAAGTGTAGGATATAAACATCTAAATATATAACTTAAAATGGTTTATCAAAAAAGATAGAGGACGTGTCTTAAGAAATAAATAAATTCATTAATAAGGGAATGAGAAATGTGATACACATTAAGAGAATAGCTCCATACTAGCACTAAGTCACTACAAGCCCTATGCTATCAAAGATAAACACTACATATTTAGAAAATCATACAAGTAAGACAAAATTTATTGTCTTCTCAATGGTAAGACAAAAAGTTATTGACTTCTTGACTATAAATAATCAAGGAAAATTCCAAACTTATCACCCAACTAGTATGAGTAACTTCTTAGCTCTCTTGATGAATGGTATAATACTTCACACCATATCTAAACTAAAAAAAATGCATGCAAAGCTAGTTGTTTCTCATCTGGTGATGGTGTTGATGTTTAAGGCTATTTGGTATTCTTTTATCTGTAAAAACAATTCTAGAAGAACCTGATGATTGTTCTTTGTTTCTTTCAAAATAGTTTAATATTCCTCTCCTTCTAAATATCATTTACGTACTAACTTGCAAAAGAAGTTTCTAAAGTTGATAATTTCCTCCTTGTACCTCCATTTTCTTTGAGTAATCCATATTAGGATGCCTTTGAAAGAGTTATATGAGTACAATAACTTTAAACACTTTCAAATAAGTTAAAAATTAAAGGACTTGGTGAAGAGCTTTTTGTAACTTTTATTACTAATATAAGAGTCATAATTGATTTCTAGATGTAAATGAAGATTCAATGTGACTACTAGTCATAATTTTCTTATAATTGGAAAAGAAGGGTGACCTAGAAATTTATGCCATAATTGAGACGATAAAGCCACTAAGGTGGAAGGATTGATATTGAATGACTTAACAGAAGTAGTTAAGGATAAGCACTCATACAAATTGTATCTACTTTGTCCCTTAGCTAAGCATGCCCCTGTGTTTAAATCCTTCAAAGAAATTACATAGAAAAAGATTTAAATGAAACTACTAACATAAGAGCCATATATTAAGTTCTTTTTAATCAAAGGTAATTATAAAACTTTATCTAGTGTAATGTTTTCAAGATCATATGTAATGTGATGTGTAGCACCAAAGTTAAGTCCCCAATTACTATTTTGGTGGCTTAATTCTCTTTCAACTAGATATTCTTAAGGCTAAGAAGAAAAGGAAAATTTTGTCTATAAGATCAAGATGTTTTCCCACTATGTCCTAATTTTTCACATAATTGACAAATAATATGAGGATAACTTTGATTTCCATGATAGAAAATTTGATTTTATTATGGAGAATTTTGTAAGGAAACTTGTCATGTTCCCAAAGGGATATTGCATGATTAATATGTATTGCAATATTTAATTCTTTACACTCATTGTTTAAACTATTCAATATGTAAAAATAATTTGAGCATCATTTAAAGGGTGTCCAATAAGTGGTAGGTCTTCAAATAGAATTTTTACCTTGTAATATATGTAGTTGTATTCTTATCATCCTTTTTGTTTGACATAAAAGAAGACATATTGAGAGTATTTAAGTATTAAAAAGATAAAAGCTCAAGCATAAATTTTTTTCAAAGCAATGGTTGAAGTGATACAATTATTTATTGTTAGATTGATTACATTACTGACATTTGCATGAATACCAAGAATTACAAGGTAATTTTTACATTTATAATAAAGATATCCAATATCGATTTATTATGGATAATGATTAATTCAATTAAAAATTGAAAGGTTTGTAGTCAAAGACCAGATTGGTCATTTGAGATTTTTAATTAATATACACAAATTTTACCATTCAATACAAGTCTTAATGAGCTTTAAGAATAGGCATTTAGAAATACCATATTCCTATTAGGTTAAAAAGAATTACTTTACCTATATAACTTTAGGTGTTGTATTTGTTTAGGTTGTAATAGAATCTAGAGATATTTTCATTATTATAGTAAATAGAGGATGGTGGAATAAAGAAACAATGTGTTGGTAAGCCAAAAATAAGCAATTTGAAAGAGAAGTTTTGGTATATAAAAGAATAGGTGGAATGTTTCTTATATTTTATCACTAATAAAAGTACTAATAAGTGTGTGTGTGTGTGTGTGTGCACGCACGCGCGCTTTTGCACACACACACACATATATATACAACAATATTTAAAGATTTTTTTCATTGTTGTAGGAAACAAAGGATGGTGGCATAGGGAAGAAATCTTTTGGTAAGCTAAAAATAAGTGTTGGATCCCGTTTTCGAAACCCAACTGCATAAACTTAAGATCATCATACATTTAAAGCGTGGTTCCTGGAAATCCTTTGTTGCTTTGATACCACCTATGTTGGATCCCGTTTCTGGGACCCAACCTCGGAATCATAATTCAAACACATGTACAAAACGTGAGCGAACTTATACTTGGCGAAAGCGAAAGAAATCAAAAGCAAAACGAATTGGCTCGGAATTCAAAACAACAAATGATTCAATCGAACTGAAACAAATTTCCGACATCCGAGAACGTGTAACTTAGACAAACTAGCGTTGGATACCTTAAGACTAAATCAATCTGAAACCGGTAATAATTTTTTCTTTTCTTCTTTTCATCTTTATTCAATCTTATACAAAGCAATTTAATTTCCCATTTGGAAATTCATCCTCAATCAAAACTCGATTCATAACATTCTTCGTAATCATGCAATATCTCAATCTCATCTTTAACAAATCTTATTCTTATTCTCATTCTTATTCATTCATACTCTTGACCCTAAAATCAAACAGTAACTTTAATTCCTCAAATAATTCATGAAAACTTATTTACATCCATATCACATTCATCCATATCTCAATTCATTACACAAGTCCATAATTCATTTACATCGTGATATACATGCTCACAAAATATTAATGGCATTCCAAGCCATTTTATAACATCAATATCAAAACCCAAAATGCACAAAATATCAACAATCCCAAAAATGCTCAACATGTCAAAGATCTAAATCTTGCAACAGATTAACTTAAAGGCCAATCATATGCATAACGAACGGACGTCTAGACTTGCTTTCATCCGATCTCCATCTTGATACCTGGAGATGGGGATGAAAGGGGGGTGAGCTTTACAGCTCGTGGATACATGTTTATAATACAGAAATAAGCAAAACTATTTTCAAAAGATAACTCATTGCCGTGATACACTTTTGAAACCATAGTAATTGAGCATGTAAATGTCATTATCTCGAAATGCTTGATTTTTAAACAATTCATGAGTAGAATTTAACACATGTATGCATGAAACATGATAACAGATCATAAGCACATAAGCATAGCAGAATGGTTTGGGTTAGTCCGGGTTCATGACGCACTACACATTCCCATCGAAATGGTCCTGTGTAGACGTAGTTTCTTG
>JAOTIZ010000202.1:20603782-20617033 GCA_027123425.1 Erythroxylum panamense
CTGCGATGCCATATGGATTATTAGCGAAATTTTCTGGTAGTGCACCTTTATCGTGGGATACGTGTCGGAGCGACCTTTGGGCGTCCCGATA
Source organism: Erythroxylum panamense (assembly GCA_027123425.1). Lineage (NCBI taxonomy): Eukaryota > Viridiplantae > Streptophyta > Magnoliopsida > Malpighiales > Erythroxylaceae > Erythroxylum > Erythroxylum panamense. Next base: position 20,603,874 of record JAOTIZ010000202.1, read on the forward strand.
TGTACCCTACGGTGAGGGGGCGCTACATCAGTTAAGTTATATAATTTGATTCAGATAAAGATAATAAAGTAGCCCAATAAAGATCTAGATTAATGGGTCGAAGTTCGGGTAGAAAATGAATCCTAATTAGTATGAACTAGACCCATATCAACCTTGTGATGGGGAAGCCCGATATGGAAGCTATATAAAGATTAAGATCTCCTTCAGTTGCTCATATCAATCATAAGCATAAGGAATCTCTGACTCGTTAAGAGAGCTTACGTATTGAAAAAATTGTAGAAAGACTTAGTTCGTGTCCCGACAAACACTTTCCATAAAAGGTCCCAGGAGGTTCGTGATCATTTGGAGCTCGGAATTGGCATCAGAATCAGAGATGGAACTGAAATCAAGTATTCCACATTACATTCATTTTTTAATCCTTTCATGTAGATCCGGAGTATGTAATGAGGTCTATACTACGTATTACATTTTTCACAATTCATATAATTTTCTAGAGGATACAACACACCTGAGTTATCTAATGAAAGGGTAGAACGTGTCGATGGGCTGAGTTGAATCGTGACATGAGTGATATAGTCTTGAAGCTTGACAGATGGCTTCTTCAAACGGTGGCCTCTTCCAAGTGGTGCATCAGTCATGCTTCTTTATGGGGAAGTGGCATTTGAATCAATTTCTGGACTTTGGAAGTCAACCACTTCTTCACTTTTTTGTGATGCAATAAGGGCCATGTCAAGTTCCCCCCTGTCTTAGACATTAGGCATATTAGAATTGACACAAGAAGAGTCAAGAAGAGTCCCAGCAGATGAGCCAATGTCATATTGTGCTTCTTCTTCAGCAACCAAATTAACAGGCACTGAATGAGGTTGCATGATAGTTGGAGTCTCTTCAGTGGATGGTGAACGCAAGTCAAAAAGAAATTGATCTTCTACAAACTTCACGTCCCTGAACACAAAGAAACTTCTTTTCTCCAGATCATAAAGCTTCCATCCCTTTTGCCCATACGAGTAACAACAAAAACACACTTGCGGCTACGAGTCGCAAACTTATCCCTGTGTCTATGCTACTTATACGCATAACAAAGACATCTGAAAACCCACAAGTGGTCATAGGGGGTTGCTTGCCGATGATGCCTTCATATGAGGTCTTACCCTTGAGTACTGATGAAGGGTGAGGTTAAGTAGGTAACCAACAATTAAGCTACATTCACTCCAAATATGGAGCGGGAGATTTCCTTGAAACTAGAGGGAACGCACATTTAGGATATGACGATGTTTTCACTCGACCTTCCATTTTGTTGTGGTGTCCCAGTACACGAAGTCTGATAAATAATACCATATTGTTTGAAATATTGTTTAAGACACAAAAATTTTGTTTCATTGTCATTACGCACAACCTTCACCCTTTGTTGGTATTGTCGTTCCACTAACGTAAAGAAATTTATCAACATCTGGGGTACTTCTTTCTTATCACATAACAAGTATATCCAAACAGCTCGAGAACAATCATCGACGAGAGTAAAAAAATACAAAACACTACAAGACGAAGGGGTTCTATAAGGTCCCCATAAATCACAATGTATCAAATCAAAAATGTTTGATGCTCGACACACTTAAAGGAAACTTTTCTCTAGTTTGCTTGGACCTTTCACATACTTCACAGAATTTATTCATGGACTTATTTTTATAATAACTACTTATATTGGAATCATTTGATCAATCTTGGAAGATGGACATTATCACACATTGTGCCTCATCTGTTAACTGTGACACAGAGATCAAGTTGCATTTCAATTTTGGCACATAATACATTTTTAAGCTCAGATCCACCATCAAGTTTCATTGTTCCTTCTTTATGTGTAAACATTATTTCTCCATTTGGCAGTCCCACTAGGCAGTCTTGTATAATTCGCTCCTCACACAAGTTCTGCAATCTCCCTGCCATATAATTAGAGGCACCACTGTTTACAATCCACCAATCACAAGCTTTCTTACTAGTCATTTTCTCAGTGTTGCTTATCTTGTGCGATTTCAGCATGTCCATTAGTGTTTGCCATTGCTTGTTGCTCAATCCCGCAGTCTCATGTCTCCCTGCTTCCATTCCAAGGGTACTGCAACTTCCCCCAAAAATGTGGTCCACCTTGTCGTGTGCTGTACTTCCTTTACCCCTCCCTCCAGATGCTCTTGATTTTGATTCACTGTTTCCTGCTTCAGTTCATAAGCGATCACCCCACCAATCAGGATAACCAGCAATCACCCCACCAATCAGGATAACCAATAATTTGAAAGCACCCCTTTGCATCATGTCCTGTTTTTCAGCAGTGAGAGCACACCACTGATTTGTCTTTGCCCTCTTTTCTCCCTTTGCTTTTAAATCTTGCCTGCAATGCGAGACCCATAACCATGCCCTTTTCCTCCTTAGATTGGCAACCGTTTTCATTCTTTCCTCCTGCACCATAGTCGCATAGACTCAATTCATTAAAGGTAAAGGATTTGTTACCAACACACTTGACCACACTGCTCCGTAGCTTGCATCATCAAGCCCCATCAAGAATTGATGCACCTTCTCCTTCTCTCCGTTTCTAAAGTTTGGACACTACATCACATGTGCATCCTCTACATGTGCACTGCAGAATTTGCTCGTAATTGCCCAACTCATCCCACAATGCTTTCAGTTTTCCATGGTAGGTGACTATGCTCATTCCCTGTTGTTTGCAATCCGCCAATTCCGCCTTTAATTGCTGGATTCTTGGACCATTTACCATTGAAAAACATTCTTTAATGTCTTTCGCATTTTCCACATACGTCACAGTGGTAAGTAGGCTCAATTCTGTTTAGTATCCAAGATGCAATCATGGATTGGACTGTCCACCAATCCTCCATCTCAAGTGCACCCTTCTTCGGTTCTTTGTAGGTGCCATCTATGAACCCCCACTTTCTTTGAGCACGCAAAGAGATTCTTACAGCTCTGGCCCATTTTTCATAATTTTCTCCCTCAGTTGCACCTATGTGATCAGGTTTACAAGATTGTCACTTGCATTTAACTTATAAGGTGATGGACCTTTCTTTGTTCCATTACCCTGAGTTTTCTCCTATCCACTTTCTACCATCACACAGATGCAGAACTTCCCTCATGTTGTTTGTATATCACAGATGCATAGCGTCCCTTGCTCTGATACCATGCTAAAGTGGCTTGATAATTTTTTGATGATCTTATTGATCAGAATGTACATGTATCAATATAAAAGGGATGAGATATTACAGCACCCAATCATTCCTAAAATATTTCCTATATTACTTCCTATATTATTGGGTCAAATATTTCTGCAATAATAAGAGATTTTGAGTAGATATACACATATCAGATTACAATGTTCAAAGCAATTACAGGCTAAGATTACAAAATGGCCTTATGCTATAGCAGGAGTATAGAATAAACTGCATTGTCCTTGAGATTTTGGATCATGATTTGTTCTCTTATCCAGCAGAATAGCTTTTGGAAAATTTTCTCCCTTAACTTATATTCAGCTCAGCATATGCAATTGTTCTTTTTTCTCCATACTCAGTCAGTCATCAAGAAATCCAAAGAAGTAATGAAGCAAAAGCTACAGATAGAATTTTACGAAGTGATTTGATTCTGAACTAGATGAATATTGAATAATCACACATAAAGAAGAGATGATTAGCTGATTATGGCTCTTTACTGCAAAGGCAACATGGTTAATTCATATCTACGAACTTAATTTTGTCTAATGTACCCAATTTCTCTGTACACACAAGCCAAATAATGAATGACACCTTAGATAATTGTTTTTAACATCAAACTGTTTTGTGTCAGGTGAAGGTTAGCATAATAAGGACCAAGAATCTTTTACATGAGGAATTTGAGAATTTCTTATTCTCCTTGATGAGCCATTAATAATGATCCTTTTCATCTTGACTTGATCTATAGTCGAAGATGATAACATTAAACTCTAGGAGATTGGTGTCTCGCTCACTTCTATTGATTAAGGATTTAACCTTTGAGTTATTAGGCAATAGGTGTGCAAGAGTAGAGAATAAATTTATTTTGCATGGGGACCCTTGTTTGCTCCAATTATTATACCATAAGAAGGTTGATTCTCCATCCCTAATTTTGAATCTAAAGCAGTTAAGTGACTCAACTTCAAAGTTAGTTTATAAACCATGTATTACCTGTTTTTATCTTTGACTTACCTTTGAGGAAGCAGTAACGGATCCACTGGACCCACACAAACCTCCTTATTAATGGGTATTCTCCAAGTTTTGTCTGTCATGAATGCTTTGTTTGTTAGTGAGGCAAAGATAATTCCCAGACCACTTGATTTCTTTGGTGAGCAAATCACAGATTATTTAACTTTTTCAAAGAATTTTCCATTAGCTTAGCCAGACCATAGGAAGCATCTCAGTATTCTGGCAATAATCTTAGTTAATCCCATGGAGAAAAAGATATGTGATGACAGGAATACGTGTTGGCAGTTAAGAATGGAATTGATCAGTTGTACACTTCCACTAAATGATAAGGTTCTATTGCTCCATTTTTTTTTCTAATAATGGAATACAATCTTTAATTTGAAGCTTTTTATTGAAGATGGAAAGGCCAAGGTAAGTGACTGGGGGATCTTTATAGTTAAAAGCCGTGCGGTTACAGTGCTTGCTCTAAATTCCACAATCATTAAAGCATTCGTCAAGATTTATGGACCAGAGCTTAAAGGTATTCAAGGCATTCATTAGCACAAAGACTGAAGTGTCCACAACTTTGAAGAATACCAATAGAGTATCTACAAACGCGGGACCAAAGACCCTAGTTCCTCACACTTTGATGGAAATTGAATTCGCCATTAGACCTTATTAAGTGATCTATCATCCTAGACAAAGATTCCATATATAATATGAATAATAAACGGATAATGGATCACCTTGATGAAATCCTTTCCACACTTTGAACAAATTGGTGAGCTCTCCATTACCTAACACCCTATAGAAAGTAGCTGTGATGCAATGTAAGAATCATATAGTGAAGAGAAATCCTGAAGCTTCAAGTATATATTATCTGAAGTACTAATGAATAGAGTCAAAAGCCTTATTGAAGTCCACTCTAATGACAGAGTCCTTATTGAAATTCTTTCTACCATAAACATGGATGAGCTTTTGAACGAGCAGTACATTTCCTCCAATCAACCTACATAACATGAATGTACCTTATGATGCATTGATTAATGATTTCAAGATGTGTTTCAATCTTGATGCGATGATCTTACATATGATCTTGTAAAACATAATTATACAAAAGTTGTGAAATTATTAATTAGCCATACGAAATATTGAAGTGTAAGGAACGCATGCATATTGCAATATTGCCAACTTTAAATATAAATATTACACTTGAAACAAAATTATAGAAGGAAGCGGAGTCCATAAATTCTTCAAATTATTAAGTCTCCACACTTGGAACTCATCAATGCCCAATGCATTGCATCAAGAATTGTGTTCCCGTACGGTCAAACCATACGAACGATTAAATATCAACAGGCCTAATTGATAATGCTTATTATCATCACAAAACAAAAATGTAGTATTACACACAATGAAAGGCAAGCCATTACCTGATAATAGCATCTAAATTCGAGTGAGAATTAATTACATTTTTTCTTCTCCTTCTCCTTCCAGGCAACCAGCAAATGAACAATTAACAAACTAGTATCAATCAAGTCATGCCATCGACTTGGAGGCGAAAAGAGAGTGATACATTATGGTCCGGTCCGTTTTAGTGTAATTTGGACCTCGATCGTTGTGGTTTGATTTAGAGATTTCCCCAACCCACATATAGTATAGCTGTTCATACCTGGCTGGCTCTGAAGGCAAGATGTACAAGAAATTATGAGCTCCAATCTCCAAGTAATCAGCAAAAGGCACACGCATGGTAACAATTTCTTCATCGGTGACCCGTAGGAAAATTTGCAGCAGACATGGACAACACTTCTAGTTTTGATCAAATTATGCCAAGTATCTGAACAAATTGGGATTATCCTTATCTCTCTCCAGATAGTCTCTGGTAATTAGATCTTCAATGCGCTTCTTAATCGCCTTGAAATCAGGCTGGAAAAATAAAAAATTCAATCAACCTGGTTTATAACTAAAACGGGAAACAGATATCATCTGGATTAACTGAGCATCATTTTAAACCTTGAACATGCGGCCCAACTGCTCTACACATTCCATCACTAACTGTTGGTGACCCAAAACTTTGCGACTTTTCATTATGCGAACAATGGAGGCATCAATGGCATAACGCCTATCTTTATCAACATCTTCGATCACTTTCTTCTTTTCATCCACAGGAGGTAGAGGGATCTACAAGATGAACAATGGCTTGGGTCTACAACACCTCTACAATCAAATCATTTGGAAAAAAAAAACAGGTTGTCTAAGTCCAAGTTACCTTGATCCTCCTCATTTTGTCCGTAAACTTAGAGTTAAACTCAAAATAATCAGTGGGAGAGATCGTCCTTGTGTTTGGCTCTTTACTTAGGATCTTATATTTAGCACATGACAAAGAGTGGAGGAGTCTGACCACGTCATCATCAGTCAAGTTTAACTGAGTCATTATCTCTGAATAACTCAATCTATCTGATGAGTTGAAAAGCAACAGAGCAGAAGCCTGTGACATCAGCAAGAAAAAGAACCTGTATTACTGACACAAATCTGCAACAACCTACACCACCACACTCTAATCAAGATAAATGAATATAAGTAGATTTAACTGTATAAATTACCTGATACGTTGTGACAATCAACTCCATAGTTTTTGGTTCAAACTTCCCAATTAGATTACAAGTACCCAATGAGAATATCCATGTAAGTTTTCTGTGTTTTGTCTTAGTTTGATAAAATTCCCTGAAAACCTCAACACACTTGACCTAAATTCATGGATAACAGGTAAAAGATGTGATCAGCAAACACTTATCAAATCCACAAAGTTATTTTTAAATCTCTTGACCCAAAACAAACATACCATCTCCGCAGGAAGATTCAAATCAAAAGACTTGTAACTTGGCCAAAAGCCAGTTGTCAAAACAGTAACTGTCAAATCAATCCCTGGATTTGCATTTGGATTGTTATTTAAATACTCCTCAAAATTACTTTGATTCTCCCTTGCTAAGGTCAAGTCCGTAACCTAGGAGAGAAAACCATTATTGGTAAAGAAACTCAATTTGTACCAAGTTACATAAACATTAGGAATTTAAATGAAAAGGCATTCATCCATAACAGCTCACCATGCCCTCCATTTTTGATGTGAACTGGCCACCACATTGCTGCTTCAGCTTTGTCAAAATACTTCTTTCATGGTCATCATTAGCACTCTTATCAAAAAGAAGCCGTCGAGCAAGCTTTTTCCTAAGAATAATTGTTGGGCCAATATTCATCATCATAGTTAAAAATTTTCATGTTGTCAATTAGTTAACCACCCCATTCATGGAAAACTTTTATTTATTTACCGGTAAAACTCTGCAAATAAATCTTTGTCACTGATATAAGCAAGCAGCTTTACAACCTGCATATCGCCAGAAAATTCAATAACAAAGATGTAAAAGTAATGCTTTCATATAATGGGAGAATAACAAGTGTAACCTTTTCCAATGTTTCCTCAATGGCTTCATCGCTCAGTTTCTCACTTCCACCTTTCTTAAGAATATTATCACAAAACGTGGCTAGTAATTCCGCACTTGAACTTCCGGCCACACCCTTGTTGCAGAAGACCTCAAAAGCTTCCTTGAGTGCCTAGATTGGAGCAAAGAAACACGATGGATCACTAAGAGTGAGATCCATCAACTAACTAAAATGTTATGCCTAACAAACCTTGTGAAAAAGAGTGTGGTTCTGGAAACAATCATTGACATATGTCAAGTATTTGTCATGCAGCTCTATAACCTTCCTGACAAAAACCTGAAGAACACAAAATCCATTTCAACTAATTTAAGTTGACCAGCAAACTGTAGTTGAGAAAACCAAAAACACTTTTACCTGTTCCTGTAAACCAACCACATCCTTCTTATCTGCCTGTAAAAGAAAACAACATAAAACAGAAACAAATGTTAGCGACAACGATATGCAGTAGCAAAGCAAGCAAATACAAATTGAAAAATCAACAAAACCAAAAAGGTTAATAGAAGAACACCAATCATAGAAGCTCATCTGTGGGCATAGCATATATCCCGACAATCAATATATGCCATCTTAATGCTTGAAATATTCATATCCTTTGCCCATGGTACATCAGTCTATGTAAGCATTAATTATAAGGTTTTTAAACCAATATGTCAGGCTCTTAGACTAGATTAGTTATGACTAATAAAACACTGCTAACAAGGGCCATTAAAGACATTTAGCAACCCCACCACAGAATGAAGTGACGCAAGGAAACAATTGAAGCTGTTAAATGTCACCAACCGTGACGGCTTCACATTGAATAGCTTATTCCACAATTAGTGGCATTCATTTCAAGATAAGGAACATTGACAAAACTATTTGAGAAACTTCATTCCAGATGGTACTGTTCATTTGTTAATCCTATATAGAAGGATGTTGATTTGTTACACTTAAATGATGGTTCTATTTCGAGGGAAAGTAATAGCCCAACTTATCAATTTGTCAAGAAAATTATTAGCAGCAGAAAGGAAATTAAATCTTGTAGGAACAATATTGAATAAAGTGAGTATAATAATAACACAAACACAAACCTTCTTGTTGCTGGCCACATCTTCTGCCTGTTTAACCAAGGCTGTGCCTTCAGCAGTTACATGCTACATTACAGGATAGAGAAATCAAAGTAAAGGGGAAGACAGGGGATAATAAAAAATTTCTGCACTTGGTTGTGACTAAAGAGAGAAATAAAGAAAAGAAAGTTTGTCTGCCAACCTGTTTAAAGATACTGGAAACAGGATCCAAGCCCCGTGGTATTTTAGAGAATAGCCTGAACATTCGTGATAGATCTTCCACCTAAACAAGTGTTATAAAGAGCAGAGAAAAGTAATCACCATTTTCCTTCCCACAGTTCAAACCAGCAAAAGAATAGAAAGGATTAAATGAAAACACTAAGCACCTTGTCATCTCTGAGCAATGCATGGCATCCAGAGTGCTCTTTCTCAAGTAGTTGATTGGCATACACAGACAACAACTCATTTTGAACTTTCTACAAAGGTAGAAAAAACCAGTAATGGAAAACAAAAACATCAGAACGAATAGAACCTTGAGACACTATTATAACTGGGGAGTTCAGTAGAAATAGAGCTGCTTGAGCAGTAAATTGCCCATTTCAAATAACAGCTTCCAGCCTTGCAATAGCAATTTCACTGATCACCCCAAAAATTTGAACTCAGAACAAAAGCAACTACAAACCTCTAGCAATTTTGGCTCACTACTGGAATGTAAGTAGTGAGAAACCCTATCTTTCTCCCGTTTCAGACACTCCTCAGCCTAGAACGATTAAAAAAAAAAAGAATTAGACAACCTCTTAGACAGACTGATCTCCAGTGTAGAGAAAAAAAATCATAGGCTCACTTTCAACATATAATCCGGACAAGAATCTTCCAGAATCCAGTTTGATGCCTTCCTCGAATAATAGGCAGCTGTATCCGTAAGCATGGCTACCTCAAAGTCATTTTCATAGTGATCCATCTGGCCCATGCCAATTTCAACAAATATATCTAAAACATTCTTCAATAGAGCTCGATCAATCTGTTCACCCTCCCGATCTTGATCAATCTGATTTAAGATGATGTGGTTATTCAAGACTGTCCAAGAAATTTACTACCACCTACTTTACACCAAGAACTTAGAAAGTAAATTCACAAGCTTACAAGAGATATTACAGCATCCCTCACTTTTCCATTCAACTCCTGATAAACCTGAAATGAAAAGTTGGGAAAAAAATCATAAAGCAGAACAGAGTATAGGATGTTTCAAATAAGTTATTCAGTCTTCATTCTAGTACTACTTCAACCTAAAATTCATCTAATTTGTCAGAGTTAGTTATATTTGAAGAGGACAAGTCTTCTTTCTAGTGCTACTTCAATCTGACAAACCAAGATTCAAAGGTTCAACATTGACCCACCAGATCACGAAAACAAGTTAATCCAACTTCATTGAGAGGTGGAAGCGACCTCCGAGCAATAAAGTAGCGATCAAGGTAATGGAAGAAGCGAGACAGCCACCTCACCATAACTTTATGGTTTGCCCACCTTTTGACAAGTTCTCTCAACATGAACTCGTCATGCTTCTCTCTTAATGATGGCAATACCTGAATGAGGAATTAGACATGGTACTCATTGTCACAAATAATAGAATTGATTAATTCTCTACAAGCATAGTTGTAAACAAGAGCACAACTTTAACAACAAAGAAGCAGAACTAAAGATTTGCAATTAACAATTTCAGATATTAGACAAAATCTGCAAGTTAAGAGTAGTAAACTAGTAACAGAAAACAACATGCATGACAAAATCTTTGCAGTTCTAAGTTTTAAGAAGAAACTTCAGCTTTTTGTGAAGAGCAATTGAACTGGAATTAGGGGAAAAAGAATGGATAGAAGAGAGAAGTGTGTATGAAGCTTCCTTACCAAATCATTATGATGCCTATATAGATTTAGAAAAGGCACAACTTTTCCAGTCTCCAGAATAGGCAAATTGAATATTAGATGATGTTTGGTTTAGAACAATGCCGAGTTTTCAGTTTCAAGATCATAAAAGTTCACATAATTTCAGTAAGAAACAAATAATTTTCAGATGCATTTGGTATTAAATGAAGCCCACGATCATTCAACAAGAAACAACCAGCGCCAAGGACTGTGTCAAATTGTAGTCCCAAAGAAAAACTTGAAAGTAATTGCTTTCCTGAATGCAACAATACTCGGTCCATGGAAAGATTTACAAGATCATCATAATCCATTAATTCCCATAAAATCATAGAAAGCAGGCAATCCCAACATTATGAAGTATCCAACATAATGAATGCATCTCCTTGCAGGTTTATTCCACAGAAGAAAGAAGTTTAATGCAGAGACCGTACCACATGCATGGATCATGACATACATTGAAGAAACTGGATCAGTTTGTTCTCACCGTTAATGTGATATATTCTTCAAATGACTCTCTGTATTTGTCATACAGCTGTTGTGAGTAATCATGTGGAGGCTTCTGTGTACACATGTTATAGATCGTCCTGTAAACAAAATTAAAAATATATATATTTAAAACCCTCATCAACTAACAAGGAAAAACTTAGGAATTTGTCAATACAAAAGCATGATTTATCAAAAGAATGAATACGTGTAGAGCATCATGTAGTCCTCAGAGCTGAACTGTGACTCAGGTAACCCTTCTAGGATGTTCTTCAGCTTTGTGATCCCCTTTTGCATAAATTCCCATCCTTGTTCTAAGTCAATCGTTTTTCGTTCGTTCATTGTCATGTTGACAACAAAACCTCAGCGTACCAATATCTGCAGATATACAAAGCCTATAAATGAATTAATTGATTCAGGGAGAGGATTTACAGAAGCTAATTTTCAGCAAAGTAGGACTAGAAACGGGTAGATTAGGCTGGGAAAATAAGGAATTTTAACAAAACCCTTATTTTTAAAAAATTTGGCACAAAAGCTGCAGTATTTCTCCAGAAAAACAACTACTTATACAAGTCTTATAAGAAGTTCAATCCATCATAGGACAAAAAAGCCCTAAAAGAAGCCTATTGATAATAGGAAAATCAAGTAATATCTTAAGAAAAGATATTAAGATGATTATGCATCATAAACTCACTTCAAATCATGCAGAAAATAGTAAAAATTTCATTTCAACGAGCTGAAATGACCGATAATTGCACCTAAAACAAAATGAAATTTGCAGTTCTAAAATTCCAAAGCACAACAGGACGACTTCCGCTATCAAAGCGTCAAAGAGCCAAATTACACTCAACATAACAAAAAAACTAACCCAAAGAGTCACCTTCAACAAACTACTGGAATATCCCCTATAATTCCCTAACCTAGAACAAACTCGCAAGTCCTAAGAGCTAAGCCACCATTGTATCGCAACAAAGCCGCTTAATACAATTGAGATCTCAGGAAACCCGATTGCCACATAACGATTCCGAGACTCTGACTCAAGAATCTAAATGTCCTTTTTCGCCCTAATTGTAATCGATTTTTGGGTCAATAACAGGAATCGAAGCTCGGACAAAATACATTTTAACAAAGTTTATCAAATACAGATAAAAAACCATCAATACGCACAACATAAACGATCAACAGAAAGATCGTGAGACATAACTCCGAATTAGAAAGTTCACATACACATAAAGAGAAGCCTGCAAAAATCCAGATAAACTGATAGTGCGGCGCGGAATGAGAGGCTCACCTGCTCCAGGGAGGAGGAAACCTAGGAGACAACGACTGACGGGGAGAAGTTGTTGAAGAAGGTATGGCTTTTGCTTTGGGCGTTGGATCCTCTATTATTTATTCACTATCTTCCCTTACTCTTGTTTTCCACTGTTATTATTATTTTGGGGGATTTAATCTCAAAATGATTTTCTTGTTCTCTCTTTTAGCGTTTAGTTCATGAGGTTTTTAGTTTTAGACATTCGTTGTGGGCTACAAAATGTGAAATCTCGAAAAAGGTTTTGTTTTTTACAGTTACCTTTTTTTCTGTACAAAACTAAATATTTTTAATGGGCTTTAATTAATCAAGAAACTCACGTTACAAATATTTACTCTCTCGATCATATGTAAATTTCTTAACACCTTTACGGGCTGTTTGGTAGAATTGAGTAGCCATTCTATTCCTAATAGGTTCCTGACATGTTTCTATATCTTTGTACGGGTAAAAATGGAGACAAGAATAAGGGTCTGTTTGGTTGAGCTTTTATCAGTAGAGCTTTTGTCAGTAGAGCTTTTGTCAGTAGAGCTTTCTTTAGAAGAGCTTTTTTTAAATGCCAGTTGACTGTTTAGCTGTCAATTAAAAAAATAACTTTTTTAAAAGAGCTTTATACAGTAGACTGTTTCGTAACATAAAAATAAAAAGCATTTTTATTAATTTTAACTATATTTTATTTTATAATAAAATTATTTATGCTAAATAATATTTAAAATATACT
>JAOTIZ010000202.1:20645086-20655525 GCA_027123425.1 Erythroxylum panamense
TTGAATGTGCTGAGTCAAATGAGTTAAGAATTGAGAGTTTAATGAAGTCAATTTGGTAGCTGAATGGTTATGCTCAGGACTTTCCATGTTTGCACAGGGCAAAATTTTAAGTCTTCTATACAGGTATATTTTGTATTATGACTTCAGGAGAAAAACTTTATTGATCTAAGCTAAATTAGACAAAGTTTTCTTCTAAAAAGTTGTATCTTATCTTTCAAGCTTTCCAATGATATATAGTATAAAATTTTTGGACATCTAAGTCGAAAGTTATGATCTTTATAAGTGGAGATGCTCTGGAGAGTGTGGTTAGTGATTCGGAACTTTTAATGATGTAAGGAAGACCTTGTAACTAATTCCAACTAACTAACTGACTGACGTTCTAGAATATTTTTCATTTGCATCATCTGGTACTATGCTTCTTCTAGTGTTATGCTTCTTCTGGTGTCGTGCTTTCATCGTATTCAGCTTTTAAGTATAGTCTTATGTTGACCTTTTGTATCTTCTTATGTTGACTTTTTGTATCTTCTTATGTTGACTTTTTGTATCTTCTTATGTTGACCTTGTGTATCTTCTTATGTTGACCTTATGTATCTTCTTATGTTGACCTTCTGCATCTTCTTATACATTGTAAATACAATAATCTGGTTCAATTTTGACCCTATAGATGATAGAATTTATCTTCAAGGTCTCATAAAAGTTGTAGATCTAGAAGTTTTCTTTTAAACCATCTAAAAATGACCTTAATTCAACATCTATAGAGAAAGTTATGCTAATTGTCCCAAAATAGGTTCAATATGGTTGAGGACAAAACCTTGTTTGATTTTTTTGGCCATAACCTTGTTATCCGACCTCCAAATGAAGTGATTCTTAGACCAATAGATTTCAAACACATTTTTTTTCTACCTCTCTATGAAAGTTTATAACTTCTGATGTTGATTTGAAAAGGATTGATTGAATCAAAGTAAGGGTATGGGTTGGAAGAGTATAAATTGGATATTTTTACGAAACATATTTCAGTACTTTGATGATATCTAGATCTATAGAGCTCCGAATGAGATGATTTTCATTTCTGAATAAATTAGAGACATAGAGTTACAAATTATCTGAAGGAATATGATTTTAATTTAGTCCTTGGGACTTTCAATTTCTGAATGTAAGTTGAGCACATAATATTTGCTTCAGTATAAGAATAATTCAGAAATGGGGCTCGACACTTAGGGTATTAGAGAATGAAGATGAATCAAGGATGACTAATGAAGGTTAATTGGAATAACCATGCATGGTAGCAAGCACCAGCACACTTTTTATGGCATTAGAGTTGGGCTTCAGAATCGGGGCCCAACAATAATCACATTTATAGATCAATTATACATGGAAAATGTCAATGAATGCATGTATAATCATTTTAATGTACAAAAGTCAATATTCACATGTGTATATGCTAACATTATACATGAGCATGAAATGTATTTTTCTAAACTCTCATTGTTGTTTCTCAATTACACAAATCTAGGGTTCTAGCTCTTAGTATGGGAATGAGATGTTACAAAAATCCTTTAAAATCTTTGTTAAATCTAGTTATTGATTTGATAATTAATTTAATTTAATGATTCAACTCTTTGAAAAATTAAACTAAATTCCAAAATATTCCTAATAAAGATAATCCTTTGAAAACAAATATCAAACATTTAGAAAAAAACTTTTCAAATTTATTAATAATATAAACTAATTTGATCTCAATTTAATTTAAATAAGGCTTAGAAATATATAAAAAATAAAATGAAAAAGTGTGAGGACTGTCTAGCCCATATACTGTAAGCATGAAAGCATCATATGTGGGGCACGTACAATATCATCTACAGGTAAACACTTGGTATCATTTTTTCAAATTAGGGTTTATGCGTTTTGTGTTACCACCTCCTGTTACTTTTGCTTATTTATAATCGAAGCTATTTGAGGTTTCCGATAGCTCCTGCCTCATCTATAGTACTTCATTTGCCAATGCTCTATATTCTACTATTGGCCGAATTTTGCTTCCTTAAGGACATATCTCGCCCTTGCCAGTGTCAACAATCACCACTAGTGTCACCTTTTGCGATAGAGGGTGATTCACTAGTGACGATGCAAGCCACCATTGATAATCTACTACACATTCACATAATATAAGCACCTAGAATTAGATTCACACAAACAAATCAAAACCTAATTTGAAGCTAGGGTGACATGCATATTTGTTTTTCCAGAAAGCTCCATCAGTTTTGAGAAATTAATAAACCAAAGCTTCAAAACAAAATAGGCAATAAAGGGGCATGCATCTTGAGTGTTTTTTTAGGTTACACAATAAATAGAAAACCAGCCCATAATAAATGCACATATAAAACCAAATTTCAATTGCCAATAAGAAGTGGCAGATGTGGTTTTCAATTTCCAGAAACAAAGGGACAAGAGGGAAATGTGATATTCCAGCAACACAATACAAAAAAAAGGCAAAGTGAATTTTTTTTTCCAGAAAACAGATTTGAGAATTAATTAAATCATAAACTCTAATTCTTTACAATATGGATTCAACCTTAAGTTTTATTAAATCGATAGCAAATAAGCAATTGAATCAAGTTAAACAAAATTAAAAGTGGCTCCGATATCACCATTGGAAAACCAATCTTGATCAAATCACAGGCACAGTAAAAAAATAAAATTTTACAATTTTCGATGTCGTCATAATAATTGAATAACTTGAAAAATATAAACCATAAAATAAAGAAATCATACTTGATTCGAAGTTCCTTCAAGATGAGAACCACAAGTTGTTCACTAGTCTAGCTTTTAATAGTATCCATAAAGTAGTAAAAAGAAAATCTCTTTGAGAGGAAATAAACAAGAGTGTTAGCTCCTTTCAACTAACTTCCTATATATAAAAAAAAGTTAAGGGATTTATTTTTATTAAAATTAAATGTTCCAATTATAATTAAAATTAAAACCTTCTAGTAATTTAATTTAATTTTAATAAAATCAAATATTTGATCCTTAACATTTCTCAAACTTCACAATTAAGACCAAATTAATTTAAATTTATTTTTCTCTTTTTAACTGCTCTTTACGTGTGATCGATTAGACTTCTAATAGTTTGGTAATGATTATAAATTATAAATTAGAATTAGAATTAGACAAATTAAAACTTATTTTTATTTATCTTTAATTTTTCAATTAAATAATTTATATTTATAAATCAAGATTGAGCTTTAGCAACATGTTATGACCACCCAAACATTATGAATGTTAAAGTAGTTAGAGTTAACCTATTCATGCATGATTATGATGTATAATTTAATTCTTTTATCATCCTTTGTTCCAATTAGACAAGGTATGAATATAATGTACCCTTTTAAATTCAAATATGTTCGTTTTTTTCTAATTAGTAATTGATTTATAATTGATATTTGAAAATATATTTACAAATGTCAGTTCACTTTAGTTAGAGAATTCCTTAAATTACTACTAATAACATGGAATATTCTCTTTAATTACTTTATAATGATGAATCATTTATTGACTTACTCAATTATCTCCATATAGTTCATATTGTATAC
Source organism: Erythroxylum panamense (assembly GCA_027123425.1). NCBI lineage: Eukaryota > Viridiplantae > Streptophyta > Magnoliopsida > Malpighiales > Erythroxylaceae > Erythroxylum > Erythroxylum panamense. Next base: position 20,648,674 of record JAOTIZ010000202.1, read on the forward strand.
AAATACTATTTCGTGAGCTACCCTAAACAGGATAGGTGATAAGTAACATTAAAACACAATAATTCTCACATGAGATTCCTTGGTAATCTCAAGTCTAAGTATCAATTATACAACTATCATAATTAGAAAATTCATAAACACATAAGTAATATTCTATCTGGAATCCTCATAATTGGGTCAATTTAGTGAACTTATTCTCTAATAAGCACACACATGTTTGTTTAAGTATCTCCATACTATAATTTATGAGATCAAATTCTTTTTTCATAAGAAAAAAACATAACGTGCGCCAGTTTTACCATTTCATGAATATCCGATCTTGATGAAACTACAACTAGGAAAAATTTAAAAATAATACATAAATGCAAGTTGAATATCATAATTATGATCTCATTATAATTTCAATTGCACAATAATTACTTTAGGGATTTTATCTTTAGTATTAAAATATTAATTTAATTAATAAAATACATAAAGATAAAACATGTCTGTATTAATTAAAAACTGAAATTAATTGAATGAATGCAACGCATAAAGTAACAAAAGAAGTTGAAGGAGATTTGGAATTGATTAATAATGCATTAAAGGAAGATGATGTTGTATACTTAATGGGTGAGCGTGAGACATTGAGTTCAAAAGGTTCCCTTTGGATCAAGATACTTGTAAAAGTGGGTAAGTAGAAATATAAGGAAAAAGTGGGGATGATTTATGAGGTTTAAGTTAATCATTTTTTTTAAAAAAGTGTTACATTCCCTGTGTTTTGACTCACACGTCTTCTATTATTACCTGAATATTGCCTAGGTAAAGTTTTGTCGTTTAAATATGATCAACATGCACATCCTTTCATTACAATAACATGTGTTGGTTAAATTTATCTATGATTATGAATCAAAATCCCAATAATTATTGATATTATTTGTGAAGATTTTGAGTTGTTAATGAACTTCCTGTCCTTTTTAACGACTTAGAACTATGGTCTTTAACATTCAACTTTAAATTCAGTGGTCTCTTACTAAATTGCAAATCCTTTTTATTTTTTATTTCTCCCACCATCCTAATCAATCACAGTTTCCAGGGCAAATTAAGAGGCCTTTAAAATCATGATTAAGAAAAAGAATCATTTTGTTTTCAATTCAATTTATCAGCAAGCTTTCTTATAAACTTTCTTGGTTATGTAATTAGTTTGCTTCTAACTTCAAAGCAATCTATATATTTTTCATTTTATCATTTCCAAGCTTCGTTTTCCTTGGGCTTGGGGATTGCTGGGGGTTGGCGTTATTAGACAAATAGAGATAGAATTGAAGAGACCCATAGGAGAAAACAAAGAGAAGCTAGAAGATGTCTCAAACGTCTGTCATTCTTTCACTAAAAGACGATAATAGTTATATAGAAATACAAAAAAACTCTTAGATTTCTTAAGAAACTAAACAAACTTGTCAAGAAACTAAAGAGACTTCTAGAAATAATAACAATTTTATTTTGAGTTTATATTTTTAGCACTCCCTCATAATTTCAAAATCTAGTTATGCCAAGTCTTGCTCGCAATGTTGCAAAATCTTCAACCTTCAATTCCTTGGTGAATATATATGCAATTTGATCAAGAGATTTCACAAATTTAAGCTACACATCCTTTTTGTTAATATACTCTCATATAAAATGAAATCTTGTATCTATGTGCTTGCTCCTATCATGCAAAATAGGATTTTTTTTCCAATGCAATTGATGATTTGTTGTCAACAAAAATCTCAATAGCTTCTTTTTGTGACATGTACATCATTTTTAATAATTTTCTCAACCATATATCATGACAAACACAAGTAGTAATAGCCATATACTCTGCTTCATAAGTTGAAAGAGTTACAATGGGCTGCTTTTTTGAATTCTAAGTAAATACAACATCTCTAGGTCTAAACAGAAAACCACTAGTACTTCTTCTATCATTAACATCACCTCCCCAATCATTATTGTTTTACCCAAATAGATTTCAATTCTTGGAACATGAATAAAACAAGCTATAATCAAGAGTTCCTTTAACATATCTCAACATCCTTTTACCATCCTTAAAATGAGTGATAGTTGGAGACTCCATATATCGACTAACAATTCCAAATCTATAAAGAATATCAGGTCTATAACAAGTCAAGTACCTTAAATTTCCAACAAGCTTTCTATACATAGTTAAATCCACCTTTTCACCATCATCAAATCTTAATAACTTTACTCCAGATTCAACAGGTGTAGAAATCGGTTGACAATTTTCCATGTTGAAGTCTTTCAAAATCTTCATTGCTTAATTCTTTTGTGAGACAAAAATGCCTTCATCTTATTGCTTCACTTCAATTCCAAGATAATAGGACATAAGCCTTATATCAGTCATCTCAAAATCTACAGTCATCTCCTTTTAAAACTCATCAAATAAGGCTGAATTGTTTCCTGTAAAAATCAAGTCATCAACATAGGAACAAGCAATTAACATATCACCATTCTCCTTTTTCTTCACATGAAGACCATTTTCATATGGACATTTTATGAATTCCTTTTGAGCAAAGTAATTATCAATGTGGCTACACCAACCTTTTGGAGCTTGCTTTAAACCATATAATGTAATATCCTAGTTTGATTATTGTTCAGTTTAATGTGTTGTACATGTATTTCATAGAATATGCTCTATTTATGGTGTATTAGAGAAATTTAAGCATTTAAATGTATTATTAAGGTTATAACAAAGATCACAGATAGATCAAAGATAGTTTTGGACTCGAACAAAAATTTATTGGAAAATTTTCGAAAACTCTAAAAAGCTACAGAATGAGTCTAAATAAGCTTTAAAAGCCCCAAAATGTGCTTTAGAGATTTAGGTGACGCCTTTGAATAAAATTTGGACGATTTGGGTGACATTCAATGATTTTCGAATTTAATCCGAAAATTCTTCTAGGCAATTGAAAAGTTATCGAATAATTTTAAAATACGTGAAAAGCTCCAGAATTAGGATTAGAGTTCCTAGGAATTGAAGCAGGTCAAAACGGAGGTTATTTGAATAGAATTCGAGTAATTCGAAATTGTTTGACTAAAATGCCCTTTTTGCAAAATAATGGGTATTGAGAATTTTAAACCCATTCGAAAATATTGTAAGCATCCAATCAACTCATGGTCAATTTGATGAGAAGACAGTTGTGGAATAATTTCAGGATTTAATTCCTTTAGTTTGTGAATTAAATGCATTAAAGGGTAATTTGGCCTTTTACATGATATTTGTGGGTTGATGAGTCATTAGAGATGACCAATGAGAAAGTGACATGTGAGTGATGAGTCATTAGAGATGACCAATGAGAAAGTGACATCTGTGTGATGAGTCATTAGTGATGACAAATAAGAAGGTGATATGTGTTATCCATTAAATGAGTATAAAATGCAAAACTTAAGATATTTTGCTTCATTCTTTTAACAAAAACGTAAGAGTGATGAGAGAGTAACTGTGAGATCAAAAAGAAAGGGAAAAGAAGAGAAGCTAAGGGTGAACTTCAGCCAAAGAGAGAGGAAGAAGAGTGTAGTCATTTTTTTTATATAGAATTTGATGGTGATTTAAAATAATCTTGAAGTATTCATCAAATTCCCAAAAGTTTGGAGGAAAAGAGGGTAAAGGAGAGGCATTGAATGTGTAAGTGTGCTTGGCGATAAGTTTGCAAAGTTGTGAGTGTATTTTAATTTTTTTATATGATTAAATTATTTACAAAAGAATTAATGACACGTGAGTATTCTTTAAATTGATTTTATGCAAATAGTTTTCATTTGATTATGAAATGAATATTATGTTGAGTTTTATGCAAATGATATTTTAGAAGTGAATATTGCTAGCATAAGATTATACTTGAGCAATATATGAGTTTGAACTTGAAAGTTAAAATTTGTATGATTGGAAGTTACATTGAAATTATGGATTAAATTGAATGATTACGAATCTTCCCATAATTGATTTCGAAAATAAGTTGATTTGAAAAAGTATGAGTTACTTTTGCCTATGGTACATCGTTAGGCTTTATACATATTATTATACTGGTTTATAGTGGTTAACCTATTACGGGTAAGAGATGTAGAACCAACTCCGTAAATAGTGGTTAACTAATCATGGGTAAGAAATATAGAACTAGCTCCATGACTTGTTATAGGTACGCGATGCAGAACCAGCTCCGTAACTACCTGTTTATAGCGGTTAACCTGTTACGGGTAAGCGATGCAAAATCAACTATGTGACTTTAGGCCTAGTGTACCATATGGTAAAGAAACTAGTGGTAGGCTATGTTGAGTAAGAAAATTCATGACAATAATAATGCCGCTACTATTTATTTTAAAATTAATTTAAGAGGTATCATATGGTACTAATTCTAGTGGTTAACTTATTTTTTCAATATTAAAGTTTTCAAAAAACTTGTTGCCACCACTGTTTATTGATTAAGGAAAATGGAAAATGGAAACTTTTATATTATAAGTCTAATTTCGAAAAGTGTTTCGAAATAGTATTTCAAAAAAATTGAAATTGTGTTTTACGAAATGTTATGTTATTACTAGATTTGATGATGCACAAATAAAATATTATAGAAAATGTTTTACCATAAGCTTTATGATTGTATGGAATAACAATTATATTGTCATAAAAAGTTCAATTTTCTTATAAACTGATTACACTCACTAAACTCGTTTAGCTCACCCTTATTTTTATGTTTTTAAACAAACCACCCCCGATATGCATACAGGTGTTGCAGTAATTGATTAGTTGTATCGTCAGAAGCTGTTGTGCTTGTGTCATTTTGATATGTACATTTGTGTAAAGAATGAATGTTTATAAAGGCTTTTAAATGAAATGCATGAATATGTTTTAGCTTTTAAAAGTTTATAGTAGTGATTGTTGAGAATTATTTCTTTGGGGTTGTTTGTGAGTGGACTTGAAGTCCAAAATTTGTAGTTGAGAAATTGGTATAAATATAGAAATGTTTTGAAATTTTGTAAGGCTTTTGAAAATTTTGGGAATGTGAAAATGCAATCATTATGTTGCCGAAATTTTTAATAAAACATTTTGAAAAAAATTTTCCAAAATTTTCCACGCTTTTAACTTTTAATATATAAAAGGGTTTTAACAATTGAACAGGTTAGCTTTATGGGAACCTTTTTGTTGAGTTAGATATCAATTGAAGGTTACCGTGGGGTCGCCGAGAGGGCTCTACTCGAGTTCTGAAAGGAAAACTCCAGGATGGGTCCTTTCATATAAGGTCTTCTTCAACTTCAACACTTTATCTTCATGACCTTTGACAACATATCTAGAAGGTTATTCACTATAAACATCCTCCTTCAAATGTCCATTCAAGAATATAGATTTGAAATCCATTTGATAAATTCTCCATTTTTTTATGCAACTAATGCCATGATTAATCTGATTGTTTCCAAACGAGCAATCAAAGCGAAGACTGAAGTAAATCACTTGTTAATATAGGAATCACGTAAAGTATACAAAATACACAAGAAGGGGGAGTTGAATTGTGTAATCTTTTCTAAATTGTTAATCTTTTGAGATTTCTTGAATATCTTTACAACTATCAGATGAATACCAAAAACACTTTACTAAAAATTGATAAGTATTGAAATCGCAAATAATTTTATTTACTCGTCTAACAACAAGAAAATTAAAGTATGAGAGTTAGAGAATAGACGCCGCGATTTTATACTGGTTCACCCCAAACCTTGGGCTAGTTCCAATCCTTAGAGTTTGTTTGAGATTTCACTATACTTTTCAACTTTTGCAAGTATTCTTTGTTCCCTTCTAAAGCCACTTCAGGTCTCTTTGACAAAGTATTCTTTCTGTTATCTTAGCCTCTCCAGGCTACAGCCTTTTCTTTCTCTCTCTAAGAAAGATATCTTGAGCTTTTCGTTACAGTAGGTTTCGCTCTCTTATTTCACACTTTTGAATACAAAATTTTTTGAGTATTGTACAATCATATTTTTCTCTCTTGTAAGCAAAAAAATTATTTTAGTCTTCGACTAGGACTAGTATTCTGCTTCTTGAATCTTCAAGAGGCAGTTATTTAGTTGAGTTCTCTAACTAACTCCAACTAACTAACTGTCTGACGTATCAGAGTATCTTCCTTTTTGTATCGTCTAATATTGTCGCTTTGTCTATTGTTTTTGCTTCGTCTGTTGTTTGCGCTTCGTCTATTATTTGCTTTGTCTGTTGTTTGCTTCATCCGTTGTTTGAGCTTTGTCTGTTGTTTGTGTTTAGTCTGTTGTTTCACTTCGTTTGTGATGATTTGTATCGTCTATTGTTGATGTATCGTCTGGGATGACTAAGTGTTATTTACATTTTTCTGCACACTTAACAAATTTATCAAAACAGTTCATATATTTCTAAGATTATTATTATTTGATTGTCACCAAAATTAATAAAAGTGAAGTCTATTTGACTTAACAATTCTCCCTTTTTGATGATAAAAAATAATTATAATTTTAGAAAGATAAAATGATATTAAGATGAATAGACGAATAATATTCAGACAAGTAACGAGACAAAAGATATAAGCATATAAGAAAATGCATATATGATATACAAAAAGATTTCTATCTTCTTTTCTATCTTCTCTTCTTTCTATTTTCTTCTCTTCTCCCCTTATTTGTTATTAATCAAAAACTTTAATGAAGACGCTTCATAATTTTAGAAAACATATGTCGCATGTCAGTGCTGATTGTCTTGAGGTCTTGATCAATAGTAACCCGTAGATATGCTACTTCTTCATGAAGATCACCCACTGAGTCACTCAGGTCATCAACTTTAGTATGAATTTCCTCAATTTCTTTTGCTAAAGCTTC
>JAOTIZ010000202.1:20685386-20708750 GCA_027123425.1 Erythroxylum panamense
AAATTACCATTCATATTTATATAAAAGCTATATGATGCATGTTCATGCCGAGATATATTTACTCTCGCCTAACCCGTTCCAAATGACCAAATTACCCTTCCTATCGGTGATGGGATGTTACGATGAGACATGGGTTCCTTTGCTTGTACAATAGCACCATTGTTGTCACAGTACACTACTATCGGATTGACAATGCTAGGAACCACTCCAAGTTCAGTGATGAACTTTTTAATCCAAACTGCTTCCTTCACTGCCTCAAAAACTGCAATATACTCAACTTCAGTTGTGGAATCTATGATGGTTGGTTGTTTGGAACTCTTCTAACTAACCGCACTATCCCAAAGAGTAAAAATATAGCCTGATAATGATATACTATCGTCTTGATCTTACTAGAAACTAGCATTCGAATGACTTTGAACTCTCAGCCCAGTTCCTCCATAAACTAGAAAAATATCTTTAGTCTTTCTCAAGTACTTCAAGATGTTTTTTTCACAACCGTCTAGTGACCTCATCGGGATTATCTTGATATGTATTTGTTATGCTCAAAGCATAAGTAACATCTGGTCTAGTACAAAGCATCGCATATATGATTGATTCGATTACCAAAGCATATGGAATACAATCCACTTTATCTCTATCCTTTTTTGTCTTTGGACATATACTCTGTCAGAGAGAAATCCCCATGTGATATAAGTAAAAATCCCCTCTTGGAATTCTCCATGTTAAACCTCTTTAGCACTTTATCTATGTATGTGGATTGAGATAATCCAAGAAGCCTTTTTTTATTTATATCAATAGATCTTTATACCTAGTATATAAGCTGCTTCTCCCATATCCTTCATGGAAAAGTTCTTAGATAACCATATCTTAACAGGCTGGAGTATTGAAATGCCATTTCCAATAAGCAATATGTTATCCATATAAAACACTAAGAAAACAACTGCACTACTACTTACCTTCTTATAAACACAAGGTTCATCCAAATTTTTTATAAAATCAAACTTTTGATTGTTTCATCAAAACGGATGTTCCAACTCTGTGATGCTTGCTTAAGTCCATAAATGGAGCTTTGCAACTTACATCTTTGATTAGGAAATTCTTTAGATTCAAAACCCTCAAGTTGTGTCATAGACACATCCTCTTGTAAATTCCTATTGAAAAATGTTGTTTTGACATCCATTTTTCAAATTTCATAATCATGGTATGCAGCTATAGCCAATAAAATCCTTCTGGAATTAAGCATTGCTACTGGCAAAAAAGTTTCATCGAAATCAACTCCTTGTTTTTGTTTGTAACCTTTACCACCAACCTTGCTTTATACGCATGTGCATTTCCATTCATGTTAGTTTTTCTCTTAAAAATCCATTTGCATTCAATAGGTACTATAACTTCAGGTGCATCCACCAAAGTCCATACTTGGTTAGTGTAAATGGATTCCATTTCGGATTTCATGACTTCTTGCTATTTTAAAGAATCGATGTCTGACATTGTTTTTTTTAAAAGCAGTAGGCTCATCATGTATGAGTGATACATTATCCTTTCCTTGCTCAATATGTATATCTAATCTAGTGGGAGGACGACGTATCCTACTACTTTATCGCAGACTATGTGTCTCTTGAACTCTCGGTTGTACATCATATGTATCAACTTAAGGTTCTTGTTCTACTTCAATATGAATTTGTGACTCTTGAACTTGTTTAAGCTCAACCTCACTCCCACTACTTTCTTTGAGAATAAATTCTCTTTCTAAGAATGTAGCATGTCTTAAGACAAACACCTTTTGCTTACTAGGATGATAGAATTGATAGCCAAAACTCCCTTTTAGATACCCTACAAATTTTCATTTATCTAATTTAGCTTGAAGCTTATCAGATATAGCACGCTTCACATAAGCTTCACATCCCCAAATCTTTAAGTGTGATAATCCAAGTCTTCTACTAGTCCATATCTCATATGGTGTCTTATTAACTGATTTAGATGGAATTCTATTTAGAAGATATATTGCGGTTTTAATTGCGTATCCCCAAAAGGATATAGAAGGACTGCATGATTCATCATGGAATGTACCATATCTAATAGTGTACGATTTCTCCTCTAAAAAACTCCATTATGTTCCCATTCTCTTACATCCTCTAGGCTAGAGAAGGAGGCGATCTCTAGCCTAGAGCTGAGGGAGCTAATGGAAGAACATACATCACAATTGTCAACAATTTGTAAGAGAAAATACATAAAACACCATATGTTTATAATTAAGTTATAGGTTTAAATTTAAAAAGGGTATAAAATTAATTGTCTTAATATTAATTGATTCCGTCTGGACCATGCTCAAGAAACATGACATCCAAATTCAAGGAGAAGATTGATGTTGAGGGTTATATGTGGAAGAATATCTCTCAAGCTTCTCAAGCGGCAAAGGAATTTTACTATCAAGAGTTTGAGGTACAAAAATTAATTTTTATACATTTATTAGATCAATATTATTACATTATAAATACTTAGCGTATGTTTTTCCTTTTATTTCAAAAAGAAATTTTTTGGGATTCTGAATTTGATACGGTCTTTAAAAAGTATGGGAGAGACGAGCATTTACACGTTATCGAGACTTTGTTGGTGTGATACACAAGACTGGTATACGACTGCCTTATATTTTTTAACAAATATGGAGTCGTTGGTAGTAGTATTGGACATCACCCGAGGCAATGTCTATTTCAAAGTGTAATTCTACTAACAGATGTGGAGGACCGGGGGGAGAGAGTCTTCCCGTATATACTAGAGGATCTATTACCCACCATGAGCATGCAGAGAGACTTGTAAGTATCTACACTTTACATTTATATTCTGATTTTTTACCTTGGTGTATTTCAATCTAATTTTATGTGTGAATTTTGGAATGAAAATATGTATATTATGAAGAATGATAATGTTATAAATGTCTGGTGCCATATATGGTTTTATTGTTGTAACACCCCATTATCATAGAGCATATACCTGAACATCCAGAGGACATTCAAAAATAGGCCCTATGAGAATGGCAGGTTAGAGCAATCACATCTACTTCATATGGCATCATAAAGAACTTAAGTTTTTTAAAAGTTAACATATTTCATTGCATTAACAAAACATAATTTATATTGCCATTTCATTTCAAACCATCCATATATTTACAATACAAAAACCATTTGTTTTCATACTGTTTATACAAAATATACTACATAAGATGGAAAACTATACAAAAGCACTCTATTTAAATTCCTCATATGACAACTGACCAGAACTTTGAGCCACTTCTTGTTCCCATAATAAACAACACTAGACACCAACCAGATTGCTTTACAAGCAAAGTCTCTTTTCAGTAGTTGAAAATCAACATTGCAATTTTGGTGAGTTTTGCGAACTCAATGAGTGAACCATCATCGATGTGTTCACTCAATATATATCACATGAATAAAACTCAACTTAATCATTATAATACATCATATAGATTTATGCCTCATATATCACATTATTCATCATACTTCAGTAAGCACCTTAACAATACAATCACTTAATCATTTCAGAAGCACCTTCTGAATGCAAAAATGTCATATAATCATCTTAGAATATTTCATAATGTTATCTCATAATTCAACATACATTAGCAATCATTTTTCTAATCGTATGTAAAGATACAAACGCAAATGCAAATAAGACTCACTTCCATTTTTACTTTGTTGTAACCGAGCACCTAATTATCAGTTTTTGCTCTCGTATCCATTGCAGATACCGAGTTCATTAAACTTTGAGCCTGAGGCTTTGTGTGCACATATCTGAGATTAAAACTCTTTTCATGTTGGCCGCTTCAGTCACAAGTCTTTTATGTGAGCATGCATATTCATGTAATGATATGCAACATTTTAACATAATATATCGTCAATCACTTCTCAGTCAAGAAACATATTAAATTATCACAATTCATCATATCAATGTCCAGCATTCAACATATAGTCGAGAATTCACTTTGCTTATTCACATTCAAATCACAACAATCCTAATACTGTCCCGAATATGAAACTCCTCAGACAATCAATTTCTTGGAATCATCAATGTCACAATTATATCAATATTGATTCAATACAGAGACATCCATTTTAATCAAAAAATATGAACATAACACATTTCTAATCGAGGTCATACATCTAGGTCACTCATAGTACACTGCAGTTAGCTATTACCTCGATGAACCAGTAATGTCTGGATGGTGTTGGCCGATTTGTACCTCTAAATCAAGCAATAAACACATATGTACACATTACCAACTTGTTTAATCAAATAAATACTTAAATTTACACATGTATATGTATTGTGTTCAATGCATGCTCAATTGATTATCCCAGGTATATAACCTTATTCACAATTCTTAATCATTTATACACAATGCCTTGTACATCATTTAGCTTGCAACTAGGTTTATGCTTTAGGTAATTTTGATTACCCTAAATCCCTTAATCATACATTCATCAATTATTTCCAAGCATTATATATTCAAACAATTTCCCAATTCTCATTCAATCATACCTAATTCATTTCTTATATCCTTTGAATCACATTTGCATTTACATGAACATCTTTATATCATTAAGAACTCATATTTCTCAAATTCATATACATTGATATCAATAATTCCATTCCTTAATTTATAACCTCAATTAACAACTTGAACTTATCAAACACTTAATCACTTATTCAAGCAACTTTCTAGGTTCATTTCAACCCCAATCAAGTCCAATTACACCATTATAAAGTGTCATAACCTTATATAGTTCAACAATTGCCTAAAAACAACCTTTTCCCCTTCCAAAGTACTTCATTTCACTCACCCATAACCTTCATTTTGCTCCCAATTTTTACTCCTTTGTGCTCCTTCCAACTTACCTTCACCAAAATCTATCAATTTCACTTCAATTCTAACTTATTCAAGCTTCAATCCCTCATCAAATTCATATCCAAATCCAATTCAAAAATCATTTATTAGGCAACTCACAAATTATGATCTTCTATGCATTAAACCAAAATAAAATTTGTCATTCATTTGATCATACATGTAGTTCTAATTCTTCCCTATTTTAAGATCATTATATTAGCACGTTTCTTTAACATCAATTCTCCTTCCTTGTACTTTAAATTTCAATTTAATTCATTCATATAAACAACCTATAGCATACGGTTCATACATCAAGAACACAACATAACATATTCAAGTTCTTTCATCAAATTCCAGCACAACCTCTTCATCAACATAACATGCAATCTATCCCCAATTCAAACAACATAAACTTTCTACTATAATAAGCCGTAAAGAACAATCTTTTACTTACCTATTTATATGCAATTTTGGCTCAATTCATCAGGTCAACTTTGCCTTATATGCATGCAAGATTCAACACATGTTCAAAGTAACAATAGGATGATTTTTGGTTAGAAGAAGAAATAACACTAATCTAATTCTTTAACTATCTTACGAAGGGTAAAAGTTTAGATTATTGATGTATCGATTGGACGTAAACATGACGAAACTCAGGGCTATAATTGTGGAGAGGATTTATGTGGTATGTGAGAAGAAAAAGAGTGAAGAATGAATATAGCTAAAATTACACCTACAGGAGCTTAACACCTAAGGTGCTAGGTGTCACCATCTTAAGTTGACATACGTCCATAGGCATGGTATCCATTTATCAAGTATATAAGATGTCGTATGTCACTTAATTACTTAGTCCATTTGTCACACAACCATTGCTATCATTTTTCAATTAATAACTTATGCCAAATGTCACTCATTCATCTACGCCAAATGTCACTTTTTCATAGGCTTGATTATCCTAATTTTTCATGTATCCATTTTTCTTACCATTTGGCATGTTTCCTAGACCAAATGTACATTTTAATTTATTAATTTTCCAATTGTAACGTATTAATTCCAAATTTACTACTTGTAATCAATCAAACCAAAATGCAAGGCATAGACAGTACACAATTCATATCATGATCATTTAAACCTTTTTATACCCCATAATAAGTCAATTGAGTGCATATACATTCTTTGCAATGTATACTAAATCATAATTCATGTGTGTATGCTATTGATATGCAAGTGAATGCAAGGAAATTCATGAATTTTCAATGTTATAGCTTTTGTGCAACAGTCTAGGGTTCTAATCCCTCAATTTGAAAAATGGGCTATTATAGGCATTCTGTTGATAAAATAGATAGCTAAAAGGATGACATCACCCTAATATCCCTTTGGAAGATTGATGATGAACATGAGTGATCGAGCTACCGCTAGAATATGTGTGTTCTTCTTTTCCACAACTTCGTTATGTTCATTAGTATAGGCACAACTGGTTTGATATATTATTAAATAGGAATCTAGATAAGCACAAAAAATTTTCTTCCATATACTCCAGTCTATTATCAGATCTCTAGATTTTAACTTTAGCATCTTAGGATTTTAACTTTAGCATCATGTTAGGTACAAATCATTTTATGAAAAGACTAAAAACACGACAAAACGTCACTCTTGGTTGTCATGAAATATAAATCTTGTGCAACAATCAATAAAGATCACAAACCATCTATGGCCAAAAAGAGAGGGATTTTGAGTAGTACCCCAAACATCAGAGTGTGTTGTCATAAAAGGAACAAAACTTTTATTATTAGATAAATGATAAGAACTTCTCATTGATAAGTTCACATGCTTTACAAAACAAAGAATTAAATAAGTTCTTTTAAACAAGCTTGGATATAATTTTTCTAAAGCAAAAAATGAGGGATATCCTAACTGCCTTTGCCATTGTAGAATTTCCTTATTCATCACATCTTTCCTAAGAGATACTTGATGAGCAGCTATCGTGGGATTTTCTTTCAAGATGTATAAGTCATCCTATAGTCTATTAATTCTAATCCTCTACCCTATGTGGAGGTTTTGAAGAATACAATAGGCAAGAAAAAAATTCAACTTTGCAATTAAGATCCTTAGTGAAAGAACTAACATAGAGAAGATTGATAGGAAAAACAAGGTACGTGAAAAATTCCTAATAAATTGATATTAGGAGTATAGTTAATAAAACTTGTACCAGATATTGAGGTAAAATACCCATATGTTATTCTAACATTATCCCTTTTTTTCCATGAGAATAAGTTAAATTTCTTTTTGAGAGCCTATCATATGTTTGTTAGCTCCAGAGTCTATAATCCAAGGATTGTCTTTAGGATTTGAGTACACAACACCTAATTTTGCAATATGTGATGTACTAACTGTGGAAGGAGAGTCTAGTTTTGAGAGAAGATTTCTTAAGTTCTCAAGTTCCTCATTAGATAAAACTCCAGTTAACAGTGCTTTAGATGCCCTATTCTTTTCAGCCATGGCCCCTTACCATTAAGTCGTCGCATTTTCCATGACTTTAATTTGGCCACCCATGCAGTTTCTAGCAAGTTTCTTTAGTATGCCTTTGTTTTCCATAATAACCGTAGTGTAAATGATCCTTATCAGATTTTGGCTTCTCAATAGAACTAGCCACTAACCCTACTTTCTCAATAATTGCTATATATAGCATAGCATTTCTTCTACTTTCTTTTTACTGAACGAGAGAATGTGTAAGCTATATTGAAGGGAAAGGTTCCTTTCCAAGTATAATACCTTGTATATGATCATATTTTGGATTAAGACTCGCTAAAAAATCAAATACTCAATCCTCCTCTATCAATTTTTGGAATTTAATGGCATCTCTTAAACATTATGCTTGAAAATCCTAATAATAATCTAGTTCCTGCCATAATCCACATAGCTCCACAAAGTAATATAATACATTCATATCTCTTCATTTCGTGTTATGCAGTTTATTACAAATATCAAAATTTTATGCTTTATTACCTACTTGAGAGTACGTCAAAGAAGCAACTTACCATATTTTTGTTACAGTGTCAAGTAATAGATATGTCCGAACAATCTCTAGTTGCATTAAATTGATAAGTAATGACATTACAAGGGAATTCTCAGACTCCCAATGATTATAATCAAGATTATTAATATCAAGTCTTGGACTATCACTATTAATGTAACCTTGTAAGCCTTTAGCTTTGATGAACAACAAACAAGGTCTTGACCAAGCAAGATAATTGGTTCCATCAAGTTTCACGGGGCTAATTTGAAGTGAAGGATTATTAAAACTCGAAAGGGTTACCTTTTTCCCATTTATCTTCTTTAGAACACTCAGGACAATGAAAAATATACCAACATATAGGATTTAGAAACAACCAGAGACTTCTGTCTTTTTTTTCGATGGGTTATCGGAGGTTAGACACCTCAGTGAGGATGAACAGGAGTTAGCGACATTGATGGTTCAAGACTTGAGTTGAAAAGATGGCCAGATGGTGGCACATGGATTTCACGCATATCAGATGCTAACGATCTGTGCTAGGGCATGGCAAAGCATGGTGTATTGGTGATGATTAGTTTGTCATAGATAGGGTCATCGGTCGGGTCTGAAAAAGGCTGGGTAGGCAATGAGAGGAAAAGCATGTTGTTTTTGCACAAGTACAAACTCAGTCGTTCACTATTCTGAATAAAGAAAAATACCCAAGGAAAATTTCTAGGTTAAAGAACAGGTCCTTAAATTAGACAAGGCTTTGATACCTGGAAGAAAAAAATTCTATATAAATTAAGATATCTTTACATAAGATTTCTATGGTATATATACAAGAGGCCTAGGAATAATTAAGAGATATTCTTAGCTATCAAATCTCCCAATTATAGGGATAGATCTCTTAATTATAAGAAGAGATCACTACAGATATCAATTCCTAAATATATACACGTAAATAATCTAGTCTAATAAGTTTATTCAATAGAGGGCATTGTTTCAAACACTTGTGTGACCAAGTCTAATCTTTTGTTACAGTAAGAATGATTTTCTTAATAGGCCTGATGAAAGGTTGGTTAAGCTTTGGGATAAACTTTATTTTGACTTTTACTTCTGCCTATTATTTAGTTTTTACTAATTTTGTTACTTCTCTAACTTAAGTGTGAGGTGTAACTTAAGTGATTATGATAAAATCTGATAGAATATGTGTAGTATTGCTTCTATTTTCTAATGAATATAACTTCTTTTAGTATATACTCAGCTCTTGAGTCTTTAGAATAGAATTTGAAAGGTTTTTATTTTGTAATAAAAGAATCGACCATAGTTACATAAGGCTTTTGACCTTAAGGAGATGTTGTAAATATTTAACAAATTCTTGTCACTTAGTTACCTTGGAGTGTTCTTATATTTGTATACTTTTATGTGTCGTGAGCAAATTGAATAGAATTTTGTTGATGTCTCTATGATGAGTATTTACAAACTACTTAATTTGCTAAAATATAGTGTGCTGATGCCTTTCTTGGATTTTACTTCAAATGAATCACCATCTTTTTCTGCATTTGATGTTGATAACCTAAATAACCAAGCAACAATAGACAAGACTTGCTTATCCAAGGGTTCAGTTTCTTAAATTTATAGAAATTTTTATTGTCTTGTAAGACTATGAAAGTTTTCTTAGACTTTTTGACTATTGTAAGTCAATTCATTTATGTTTTCTTTCTCTTTATTCTTAAATAATTTATCATGTAAATCTTTAGATCTGGCTGTGGAAATTATAATTTGTTTCCAAAGTACCACTTGTTTGGATATAAATTTCAGAGAGGCGAATGACAATGTCTAAGCAGAGGTTTGACATTTTAAAATTGATTATGTTATTTAAAATATCATCAACGGCCCTTGGCAACTTGGTAATCAAATTGCCAAGGGTCGTTGATGATATTTAATTTGTTCATTCTTCAACTTATTGTCTTATTTTCTAGAGAACATAATTTCATTTATGATAATTCAACCATAGAATGCTTATATTATATTCCACTTCTAGATATGGCTTAATAAAGAATATATTTTCTAGTAATGGCTTCATGTGTATTCTTTTGAGTGTGGGTTGTGCCAGATATTAAGATTGTAGTATTTTGATTGGTTTGCAAAGACATAATGCATATTTTGCAATGGAGGCATAAAAAAATGTCGGATTGCTTTCTCAGCTGCTAAATTAAGTTAGGAAGAAGCATAAAATAAAGAGTTTATTGCATCTATTATGAGAGTTATTGAAGTCAACGACCAAGACATTGAAGGGTTCATATGTTTGGTTCATCTTGCAAGAGAGGCTAAGTGCCCTTTAGGTCTCAATGGTGTTAGAGATTAACTTGAATCTATACATGTCATGTATTTTTCTCATTTATTTTCCATTATGGGTCATAGTAAGAAAAAGAAGGTGAAAGGTGCAATGCAAAACATGCTAAGCTGCAGGTCACCAATAGCTCATACCTCTATGTACATTTGTACAAAGTGAGATATATATTTTGATCTTATGATCTATTTTTGAATATTCAGCTTGTTCTCCTATTGGCGAAGGGCAAAGCATGATTCATTTTGTATGCTGGGCTAGGGAAGATGGATAAATCCTTGTTAAAGGCTACTTTAGAGGCCATGCACGATTCTTTTCTTTTTGTTTATTATTTTAACTCCTCATTTTTTACACTAGAGGAATTAAAATACTTGTTAACATAAAGTTAGGAGGCAACCAATTTTAGGAGGTTGATAGAGGATCAATAGTCCATTTTCTATCAAAAGAATACATTTTTGATAGAGAGATCATTTTTGTGGAGTTTTTCCTGACTTTTCCATTTTCTTAATTAACTGAAGCTACACCTTCTATTTTATAGGTGTGCTGAGACTTTGAGTTGGCACTTCAACATTATCACAAAGTTTCATATTTTGTTCTTTTATTTTGGAATTAAAATGTGTATTCCTTTTTTAGGTTGCGAGCTTAAAGCTTTCTTGATTAGCTTAGGTTTTGTGGTTTGTTTTGATTAAGTGATGCAAGAAAGAATAAATAATCATCACATTATTTTGTGGTGAATTCTGTGATTTGACTTCTTGATTAACATCTTCATCTTATCAGTGATAGTCTTTAGTACTTATTTTATTTTTTTGTATTGAACATGTAAAGGAAAATTACCGTTACTGGACTGAATCAGCTGATGCTAGGATGAGAGGTTGTTCCAATTCTTGCAACCAGTTGTTGTGGTGTATAAATTAAAGGTAAAGGTGCCTAATACTCATGTGTAGCTTTGAACTACATATTGGCCCGTTCAACATACTGAATACATAAGTGATTAACCAGAGAGGATAACCAACCTTTCCTTGGTGCTTTATAAAAATTGTGAACCGTGATGGCTACATTTAACTTGAAGCAGACTTAGGTATTGTCCTACATGGATTGGGAAACAATATCAGCCTGTAGGAGTTAAAGTTCTTTTAAAATTATCCCACATATTAGAACTTGTGAGTCTTACCTCTTCTTTTCCCTATAATTCATTTTTATAAACATGTATGTTGTAATAATGTAGAGGCCAAATTAGGTATTAATGTGGCCTATTATTAGAAGATGATACGAGTGTGACCGGTTTACAACCAAGATTTTAAGAGTGAAATATCGAAGACTAATCTTTATGTATGTGCAAAAGTAGATTTTTGTCTAGTCCATGTTCTTCTTCTTTTAAAGAATGATGGCATTATTGTTCTTAAGGATTTTGTGACTCTGATTGTTCAATCTTTATATTGGTGTGTTAAGTGAAAGCCTTTGTTCTTTTATTTCATCATGTTAAGAAATAGTGAAATTATTGGAAAGTTCTTCAATTTTAGTGATTGTGTACTTCTTGAAAATGAATTGGAGACTTTTACCATAATCTAGTGTTGGGTTGGAAGTAATTTCAAATTTGAGTCCTTTTATCTAGAATAATGAATTGATCATGCAACAGTTGCATTATTATGTAATATTAGTTTTTGGTCTCAAATCATTGTCTTGTTGTTTATATTAGTTTTTAACATGCAATATAACTTTGTAATTTAAATTAGTATGCAATAAGGTGTTTGATAGTTGGTATGTATGTATGAATGTATGCATATAGGGATGTGGTGGCTACTTGTACTAAAAAAGCCCTTGATACTAACCCAATTCACATCATTAGTCTTCTATTCTAGACATCTAACCTATTTATCTCTTTACATAAATAAAGAAGGAAGGAAGGATCTTAATCAAGTGAAGTCAACACTAACAACTTCAAACTACATCATATCTATTCTATTGCATAAGCAAGCATTGATCCTACTTAAAACAATTTTCCAAGAAACCATATTCCTATTACTAGCCATGAAATCAATTATATCCAAAGTTCAAGAAACCACATTGCACACTGTTAATTCCATGGGATGCTTCTGCCTTGTATCAAAGTTCATTCTAAGAGAGAACTAGCTCAAGATTAAGAATATAGTATTTTCCCTTTGTATGTACCAAAACCAAATTCCTACCATTCTTAATAACTTTGAAAAGTAGCAAAGAAAGGGAGATATGTATCTTTTCCTTTGCCTATTAAGTTAGATTCATTTAGATGTGAACTATTTATATAAAGCAATTATATGATTATTATTCTGATAATAAATATCATGCATTCTATACCATCCTCTTCCACCAAAAACACTAGTGAGTTAGAATATGATTTATCTCATGATTTAGATAAGCCCATTGCTCTTCGGAAAGGTGTTAGAACTTACACTAAACACCCAATTTTTAACTTCGTTTTCTATGACTCACTATCTCCTCCCTATAAAGCCTTTGTCTTGTTTGTTTCCTCTGTGCCTATTCCCTAAGACTGAACAGAAGCACTGGAAAATGTCCATTGGAAAGAAGCTATGAATGAGGAGATGAAGGCCCTGGAAAAAATGAGACCTAGAAACTCGTCATACTTTAGAAGGAAAAAAGACAATTGTTTGCAAATGGGTATTCACAGTGAAACATAAGCTATATGGATCTATTGAGAGATACAAAGCAAGATTGGTGGCTAGAGACTTTACTCAAACATATAGAGTGGACTATCAGAACACCTTTGCACTTGTTGCTAAGATGAATGCAACCATAATTCTACTATCTTGTGCAACTAATTTAGATTGGGATTTACAACAGTTTAATGTTAAAAATGCTTTCCTTCCTGGGGATCTAGAGGAGAAGGTGTATAAGGAGATTTCTCCCCGTTTGAAGATGAGAAGATATAAGGGAAGGTTTGAAGGTTTAAAAGGCCTTATATGGGAAAGTAATCATCTAAAGCATGGTTTGAAAAGTTCAGTCGGGTCATGATTTTCTTTGATTATCACTAGAGTAATGCTTATCAAGCATTCACAAGGCAAGATCACGTTTCTCATTATCTATTTTGATGACATTATGGTAACAGGAAGTGAAATAGAAGAGATGGTTAGGCTAAAGAAACTCTTTTCTCATGAATTTGAAATTAAGGATCTAGGGAAGTTGCAATACTTCTTGGGAGTTGAAGTCGCTATCTTAGGAAAAGGAGAATCTCCTATCGAGAGTAACCACAAACTTCAAGTGGGAACAAGTACATTGGTAGACATGGGAAGATATTAAAGATTAGTTGGGAGACTCATTTATCTCTCTCACTTCAGACCAAACATAACATACGTAGTTAGCCTGATAAGTCAATATATGCATGATGCATGAGGACCACTCTTACACTCTGTATTCCGCATCTTGCTCTATATGAAGTCTGCACCAGGAAAAAGACTTCTATTCACTCACAATGGTCACTTTAAGATAAAAGCATTTATAGATGTTGATTGAGTTAGATCTCTAGATGATAGGAGATTAACCATTAGTTATTGTATGCTTATAGTAGGAAATCTAATCACTTGGAAGAGCAAGAAATATAATGTAGTTAGTAGATATAGTGTGGAAGCATGATACAGATTTATTTCACAAGGTGTGTGTGAACTCTTGTGGGTAAGAAAGCTGATGAATGAGGTATAACTGATGGATCGAGGAAGTAAATGTCGGTCATGAAAAATGTCCCACTTTCTTATCCCTCTACTTTGATAACAAAGTGCCATTAGTATAGATCACAATCTTGTTCAGCATGATAAAACAAAGCACGTAGAAATTAACCAACACTTCGTAAAAGAGAAACTTATAAATGACTCTTTACACTTATCCTATATGGGGTCTAATGAACAACTAACATATGTCTTCACCAAAGGATTCTACAACAAGCAGCCTCACAATCTTGTTTGCAAGTTGGGAATGTGGGATATCCATGCACCAACTTGAGGGGGAGTAATGACTAAAGTTATTAGATTGGATTATTTATGTTATATATTTAGGAATTAATATCTGTAGTGATCTCTTCGTATAATTAAGATATCTCTCCCTGTAATTAGGAGATTTGATAGTTAGGAGTATTTCTTCATTATTCCTAGGCCTCTTATACATATACCATAGGAATCCTTTATATAGATATCTCAATTCAATGTAGAATTGTTTTCTTCACCCTCACTGCCTTACCTTGTGAAATTTTTTGCAAGCTTGCTTGCAACACATTCCAATCTTTTCTTGGAAAAGTACTTCCGCAACTAACTACCCTCAAGCATGGAACTTCCACACGTTTAAATGCTCATGTAGTAGCAACCATTTCTTTCCTCTTTTCATATTCAAGGGCAAAGCACCTGTGAATTTAACAAGTTTTTTGGATAAATGAACAAGGGACTAATTGAAACAAGTGAATAACAACGAAAGCTTATGGCTTCATAAAATTCTAGTGTTATAAAGCTTCACTGCATAATTCCAATGACATCAAGTATAAAACGTTTAATGCATTCACGTAATTTTAGAGATAACAACAAAAAGTGGTCATACCAACTCCCTCCTTCAACACCTCATTGTCTGAAGAAATATAAATGGAGTACCTATTTGGGGCTTCCTATATTAAATTTTCTTTTATCTTTTTAAGACTTGCTAGGCCTATTTATTTAAGTTTCACCTTGTGCTATTGTAAATATGTCGAGACGTCTAGGAATTTAAGAATTGTTGGCACAAAAGTAATTGAGAATTCCCTTTGCTGTGATTCTTTATAACTTCTCTCCCTAAACCCTATTTGTCTTCTCCTTGAGGGTTCTACTTTTCTCTCCCTTCTTTATCTTTGTTACTCCTCTTTCCCTTATCTACTTCTACTTCCTTTATTGTCCTACACTAAAATCATTGTTTTCAAGCAAAGGAAACATGAGCTCCACAAGTTAATAGTCCTCTAGCAAGTGATCCTACATGCAAAAGACTAAAATTTATATAACTCATCAAACTTGGAAACAAATAACTATATTACCCCTACATAATATACCAACTACTATTCAGCACCAACATAAACTAGCATAAGCATGGAATATCCGAAGTAGAAAGTAGTAGTTAATGCAGATGGATTCTACAGTATTGGTTTTCTTACTAAAATCAAAACCTTCATTCTATCTTTAAATTTTTTTTTGAATAATTTGTCTGGTGATCTTAAAGAGAAAATAGACTCACATTAAACAAAACTTAAGACCATTTAGTTCGGGAAAGAATAGGACTTGATAACTAATACACAATAGTCATTTATCATGTGTTCTCCTATATAGACTATCAATAACTCCATGTACCATTGTATTTGTGTGTAATAACTCTACACTAAAATTTTATGACCTTTCCCATACCATTAATTACTACAATTCTAAACCTTAATTTACATAAACTTCATGTCCAAGAAAGAGAGAGAGAGAGAGAGAGTCACATTAAGTAATAATTTGCTATATCAAATCAACTACTCTCTTAATATTTCATTACAACGATTACTTACAAATTCTAGTAGCAGTACCATAAAATTTCATTTGCATCATCTGCCCCTACCTGCCACCCTCACTATTATAGGTTTCTAAAAGAGAAGCTCCATGAAGAAACTTTAGTGCAGCTTGAAAATGTGTTTCATTGCTTTCACAATCAAATCTAGAGGTTTAGAAAACATCAAAATGCACTAAGTTAAGACCAAAAAAAGACATTGAAGTTTCCCCTTAATGCACAATAGATAATGATATAAAAGTTAAGCTAAAAAATCAATGATACAACTGAGAAACCTTAAAGCCATTTGCATATTCTTTCAGTTGTTTAACTTCTTTCAGAGCACTCATTGTTACTTGACTGAAGGGAATCATTTGCATAAGACTAGGAGGATTAATATCTTAAGGATCTTTTACATCAGGTATATGGGGCACAAAACTTCTCTTAATCATAGCGTCTCAAGAGGGTCTTGATAAGTTTGATATATCACCATTTTGAAAGGTATTATCTGCAAGTCTATGTAATGCTCCTCCTAGTTGATTGCCAGCTACAGACAGATGACTTTGATTTCTTTGTCTGCCTTATACTTCTAAGTTTAAATGCAAAAAGTTCATCCCATGTTTTAACTGTTTCTGAATAGGATTTGCTACACCATCGTGGTCTAAACGCTGGATCTGATTCTGCTGAGAGGTGACACTTTGATTCTAGCATACAGTATGCACCTTTTCATCTAATTTAATGCACTCTAGTAATATTACTTGGTTCTCCATTCTGCTATCATTCACCTCTTGGTCTATTTTATTGGTGTGACTTTTCTCATCCTTGTTCTGTTGTTTTATGCCCTACAGTCAATAGCTTTGGTTGTAGTTTAATGAAAAATTATTTAAAGGCATTCTTTATCTTGTACATGTTTAGATGTATATGATAAATTTCATGAGATAATTGTACATTGCAAATGAAATTATAATGAGATTATATGTTGGATCCTGATTTTTGTTTTCTAAATTTCTTATTAATTGTTTAATTGTTTATTATGTTTGTTTGTTTTCTTAATTATTTATTTTTAGAATTTAGTCATTAATTTAGTAGGCAAGATTAGAGATTGAACATTTCATTGAAAGATTGGAACTTAGTTAGAATTAATGTGGTGTTAAGTGGATTAAAGGGTTAGTGACTTAAAAGACAAAAGAAGGGCAAAATGGGAAAGGCTAACTAAGTGAGGGGTATAATTGGAAGAACAAGGATAATAATTGTCTTGAATTAGAAGAAGAGGAGAAGAGAGAATCGTGAAAAGCCATAGAGAGGGAGAGAAAACGTGAAATAGAGAGAAGAAGGAGAAAATTGTGGGAATGTTTGGAAGGAAGAAGAAAGAAGAGGAAAAAGAAGAGAAATCATCTTGATAAGGTAAGTTTATCTTCTTCTTTTTGCTTTGTTAAAGAAAGAGTTAGCAAGAGAAAGTGTTTGTGTAGAGAATGGGTGTTAGATTGGTAGAAGATGATTTAAGGAACCCATTTTATTTTTTAAAGGGTTTCTAGGCTAGGTTTTGGGTTTCTAACCTAGATGGACTATAGATAGGTTAAGGTTGAGCTTGATTTATGTTAATTTCATTTTGTTGTGATTATGGAAATTTGGGAGATTTCCATTTGAATTGGAATTGAATGAGAATTTTGGTTGTGTTAGGAAATCAAGAACAACCTACCCAAAAGCAAGAGGAAGGGCCAAATTGAGTTAGGATTTTCAAGAGTTATAAGGTGGGTAAAATATTTATGGTTATTGTGTAAATGGGCAATGTGCATATGTGTGTATGCATATGCTTGAATTGATGAATTGTGAATTGCTATGAGGTGTTTTATGTTATGTTATGCATTGAAAGATGTATGACATTTTGATATGGTTAAATTTGGAGTATGATCATATTATGCCATTGAATTGTGTCATGGCTTTTTTGTATAAAGAAATAGTATAAGAATATGAAATTGTGAATGATTGAATTGAGTATGAAAATTGATTGTATTTGGGCAAGAGTGGAACCGTTTTGTAGTCATATGCACATTGACATAAAGCCTTCTCCCAGCTACCCGCTTGTGGCACACGAGATTCGAAAAATGGACTCGTTTCATTCACGGAGTAAACTTCGGTTTCTCTATTTTGTTTCACAGAACCCTCGAGCCAATTGATTATGCATTTTCATTTTGTTATGTCAAGTTATGATGCAATTTGAGTGTTATACTTTGACGATAAATTACATCCAATATGTCCTATGGAATGATGTATTGAATTATAAAAAGTGAATTGGAATTGTAAATGCCGAATTGTCATTTCTAGATTAAGATAAGAAGTGTATGCCTATATAAATGTTCATATATATATATGTTTTCTAGTCATTGTTCTATTAAGATTGGACATTAATAGAACGTAAAAATACTAGCACACGTTTTGTTTTTCCTTATAAAGGAGGTAGTCTATCTTATAGGCTTAAAGTATAGAGATACTTAAACAAATGAGATACTTAAGCAAACATAAGGGTGCTTGCTAGAGAATAAGTTCACTGAACAGACTGATATGAGAAATCCATTTAGAACATTACTTATATATCTATGGAATTCTCCTTATGATGATTGTATAATTGATCCTTTGACTTGAGGTCATCAAAGTTATCTTGTATGGCGATTGCTATGTTTTGATACTACTTATGATCTATTTAATCATAGGTCGTTTAATCGGTAGTCATTGGAAGTAGCATGAAGATAGTTTAATGATCAAGAAAGGATTCATCACCCTAAAGTAAATAGGGAGAATGTTTCATTGTTCTTGATTAATATTAATTCAAGAAATCCTTGGACTAGGTGAAATGATACCTTTTAAATAGTATACAAATGTCATTAATTGAATCGATAGCTAATGGAGGAGAGCTAATATGATTAGACTCAAAATATAGTAGACATTAATTTCATGCTCTATGTCTAATCGGAACATTGTATGATGAAAGGATTGAATTATATGGAAAAATTATACATGAAAAGGTTAGTCAAAACTACTTTAACATTCCTAAATATTTGGGTGGTCATGATGTAATACTAGAAGCCAATTTTGATCTATGATTATAAATAATTTAATTAGAGAATTAAAGATAAATTAAAAGGAGTTTTAATTTATTTAATTTAAATTATGAATTAAAATTAGATTTTATAATCATTGCTAACATATTTGGGAACCTAATGGGTCTCACATATAGAATGAGTTGAAGAAAGCAAAGTTAATTTAATCAAGTTAGACTTGATTGTAAAGTTTGAGAAACTTTACAAGTTAAAGATCAAGTTTCGGAATAAGGTACGAATTAAATTTCCACTTTATTATAATTTGTGTTGTCATTTTATACAATTAAATAGATCTTGGTTTTCAGGAAATCAAAACTCATAAAAAAGTTTTGTGATTATTCCACTATGGTCAGGATTAGATCTCAACCTGATTTTCCAACATGTTCAATGTACTTTTAGACTTATCAGGAACCCTGCATTTAATAATATTCACTCTTTTATTAACCAATGCAGGCGATTTTGGGTCAATCTCTTGTTCATAATTTATGGTCTTCAGTGAACATAGATCCCTCTGTTCACTGCATGCATCAGACACCTTCATCTAGTCTTTGTTGAAATCAGATGCTGAATGTCTATCATCGTCCTTCAATAGATGGAGGACCTATTAATTTCCAATGCAAACAATCGATTATCATGCTGGTAGCCATCTTCCCTATCCCCATTTGAGCACTACTGAGGTTCTGGGATTATACCATCACTTTGAAATAAATTGGAAGAACAATTTCTCTTTCTACTAAGTTCCTGGTTTTCTACATCCCAACCATCTGGTAGCGGAAGTTCAAGGGCTTCAACATCATAACCACTAGATACTTTCTGAGTCCTAGCTAACATATTTCTATCAGGCTCACGGTACCATTCCAACTTTTTATCATGTTATCCAACGATTAAAATTTTCAATTGGTTTAAATGTAAAAATCTTAAATTGTTTTATTTTTTGTTCAATTTTTAACTTTTAATTTGATTTATTTCAATAGCTCATATTATTAAAAACTAATATGTTTGTTAATTAATTGATTAATTTTCACAAATTATTAAGTTTTTATAAACTAAAACAAAGCAATTAGTTTTTTAACCATCTTTTTAAATTAAACTTCAAATTCTTTAATATATATGAGCAATCTCTTTAAATCATATTTTAAATTTTAAATTTTATTCAATTTTTAGTCACTTTTATGACAGTTCAATATCGATTGAACCTTCTAAACCTCAAACCTTTTATTTTATTAGTTTAAATTTTGGTCAAAATTTTAAAACATTGATTTTAACATTTACAAGAATTCTAGCATTCCTAATATCAACTTTCCTTAAATTGTCACCTCTAATGGAACCAATTTTTGTGAAATTGAACTCCTTAAAGGAAAGAAGGGAACTGATTCTAGTGGTGAGCCCTTCACATCATCAAAAGTTTCCCTATTTTTTAAAGAAATTGAAACATTTGAGTATCTTGAAGTGTTTGTCACTGAAACTTGACATGATTTAAAAGCATTTATGAATGAATGTGCAACATAAACAATTTGTTAAGCTGCAAACACTTTCCTACATGGATTATGTTATTTTTCCTTACCGTTACATCTGATATCTTCAGTGCCATCTACTAGATAACCTCTATTGCCTATTAATAAGGCTCAGTCGTTGACACTTATTATGTTTAATCTCTTATTCTCACTGTTTATGATGCACTCCTTAATCAGAGACTTTAAAATCCTAAGTTTTTCCTCCCTTAATCCACTCTTACTTTTTTCCTCCTTACGAACATTTATTTCATAAAAATTTTGATTGATCAGTGATTCCTTCGTATTACTCTTTTATTATTTTCATCAGTCATCCTCACCTTTAAGGAAACACCACTTGAAAGTGGAAAAGAATTCTCTTTCAATTCTTGCATATTATTTCCAATTGCAATTATTAAACCACCTTTTGGTTTGAGACCTACCTTTTTGATGTCCATATCTAGGTTTTGATGTTGATCACTTTCATGCATATATTCTATCTTAGTTTTCTTAGGAGTTTGTAAAGTATACTCATTAACGTCCCTCTTGTTTTTGCATTTGAATGCTTCTTTTTTCCAAAAAATAAATGAGATGGAACATAACAAAACTCTTAAAAAGCATATCCTTAGACTAAAAGCCATAACATCAAACTAAAAATAATAATATACCTACATTGATAAGGTTTTCTTCCTGTTTAATTATTTTCTTTCCCACATTTAAATGATGAACTTGCTCAAATAACTAAAACTAGATTTCCTTATTAGATTTCACTTTGTTGGAAGGTTAATTACATCAGTCAAATTTATCTTCTTAGCAGATTCTTACATAAGGTTTTCTATTGAATGTGATGCATGCAATAGGCTTAGTTGCTAACTCTCTTTGCTATTTCTTTCAAGGCATATTTCTTCTTCCTCTAAGAAGGCTTGACATGATTGTGATTCTAATAGCTTTGTTCAACATATATGGTATGCGCTGAAATTAATTTTGGTGAAGTTACACTTACAAGTTGTTGGAAGACAATAGCACAACTCTTTAAAGGATTAACCAAATATCAATAAAAAGTTACTCTTTAACTTTAACCATCAAATCTATATGAGAATAAGAAACTTAATAATGCAAACAAACATCAAGATTAATGTGGAAAACCCTCTAGTGTAAAGGGCAAAACCACAGGTCAAACTGATAAGTAAATACACTAAAATCAAATATGGATTTATAAAGATTGATCTCTCAGCCCACAATAACAAGTTGTCACACAAAGTTTTAGGATTGAAACCAAATTTGATGTAACAATCAACAAACTCTGAAACCAATCCCAAAAATAATAAAAAATGATAAGAATATTACAATGCTTTCCTTCTCTCTATTTTTCCTCACTCTTGGATGCATATTTTTCTCTTTTATATCACGAAATAAGTTTCTTTGCATCATATACAGTCATATATATAACCATGTAAGTGACTGTGTCTCTTCAGTACCACCTCACTTGCAAATGTTCATGGTCATAGAGAGATACACGAATGTCACACACAGTCATGTATATCATGAACATAGGTGTGTATACAATCATATATGTTTCACTCTTCACGTCCTTCTTCATACATTTTTAGAGACTTATACGTTTGATCCACATGATTTTGTAAATGGAGAACACAAGTGTGTATCACTTTAGACAAGTGTGCATCATAATCCATTTCACTACTTCCTAGTGAACCTTCCCTGGATATGGAGGAGTATTTTCTTATAAGAACGAAGGAAACAATGAGACACTTCTCATACTAAGTTTCGGCCATGCATAGGTGAGAGGAGAGAGTTGGTCAAAACAATGCAAGAACCCTTTTCTTACACTCCTAATTTTGGTTATGCATGATAAGAGAGAAGAGGGGAAGCATCCAATGCATCACACCTTTCTTTAATCAAACATAAAGAAGCCATTAAATGAGACTCTTCTCATTTGTTTTAAGATGGCTATATGAAAAGTCCAATCACCTAATATTATCATGTTAATTTTGGTTTTTGATGATCTAAGAAGTAAGATGGTCCATCCAATGTACATCTTTCTTCTTTAATCCAATCAATGCTAATCGGTTATATGTTAACATTAAAAGATAACCATTAAATCATTTAATGGTAAGTTCATAACTCCATTTAATGATGGTAAACCATAATAAAGACCATCTTTATGTAGCATTTTAATGTCAAATGTGCAGCTGCACATTCAACCCTAATAACCGAAATTGCTCCTTCATTTCTTTAAAAAAATTTTGTTTTAATATAGTTAATCTAATCAATTACATTAAACGAAAGTCTAGCCCATTTCTACATGAACATTTGGCCTTTTAATTAACCATTAATTAGTGTAAGCCTAACATTCAATTATGGGCTTCTAAAACCTCCTTCTTTGAAGCCAAGTGGGGAATCTTATTGAACTTTGATAATTCATCCTCCAACAGGCATAGAATTAATTTAATCTCATTAGAATTAATTCTAGCTTATTAAATGTCATTCCACTAAAGACAATGTTGAACTCTTTAATTATTAACTATTATGAGAACACATATTTTATGTCCAATTGCAAACCCTATTTAGAACCTTATTATAACCATCCACACAATAAAGGGTAAAATTACCGTTTTACCCTTATGTTGATTTTTCCTTCTAGATCTCCCGTTTTACTTTATATGATGATTAACAAACAAGATCTCATCTTGGTGTTAAGACTTGATGGGTAGCTAGTCCATCAAACTACTAGCGTTAGTTTAATCACCAAATCTCCTTAAAACATCTAGAAGTGATGATAGCATCATAAACTCTTTATTTGAGTGAATGTTCCCTGATACATGTTTCAATTGATAATTCCAACATGCAGACACTGGATTAATACTCTGTAAAAATCCATTCTGATCATATCAAGAATTATAATAAAACATATACGAGTTCACCACTCATCAAGATTATGGTTCATAATAAGCGAATGCTTAAGTTGTATGTTTTAAGATTAAAGTAACGAC
>JAOTIZ010000202.1:20757962-20790645 GCA_027123425.1 Erythroxylum panamense
TTTTAGTGACTTCTTTTTATTAGGAATACTATGGTAATTATGTATGAATGTTTACACATTTCCCCCGCCGATCCCCCCTCGCCCCCCCAAGACTAAAATATTGGATTCGTCGCTGATTATAACCCATCTTGCTATCTCCATTGACATGGGTTTCATGTTACACTCAACTAACCACTAATTATTCACTACATTTTCAATGCACAAGCGGTAAAGAGGGGCGAGGACAAGCTGGAGGATTGTAGAGAGTTATCAGTGAGCACCTGGTGATGACGAGCTGGAGAACTGCTAATGACAAGCTACAGAGCAACTGACAATGACGAGTTGGAGATAAGAGAGTGACCAGCTTTAGTAATAGTGGTGGCGACAAAGGAGGAGTTCATGACAAGAGACAAAATGAGTAGTAAATACTAGAATTTTGTTTATTGGCCACTACTAAATGAAATAGTTAGAATTGATTAATATTCATTTTCAGTTCAATAATAGCTTTTGGAATACCATTTTTTCCCCCAGGTATGAAACGATATTGTAAATATTGATTACAAAAGTTTAAATCTTTGAACTAGACTTTCTGGAGACAGAAACAAGAAAAGGCAAATGAAGGTTGGAGATGTTGGATCTTAATTGTGAGCAGGAATTTCATATTGGAAAGAAAGACATGAAATTAGTAAAAAAATATATAAATATAAAGGACTTATAAGTTTAATGCCTTAAAATTTTAAGTTGAAGTGTAACGTCAAAGTCTACAAGTATATTTTATCAATAGACTCATAATGTAAATACTAAAATTTTGTTTATTGACTACTACTAAATGAAATAGTTAGTATTGGTTAGTATTCATTTTCAGTTCAATAATAAGTTTTGGAATACCATTTTTTTCCCCATATTGTAAACATTGATTACAAAAGTTTAAATCTTTGAACTAGACATTTGGAGACAAAAAAAAAATAAAGAAAAGGCAAATGAAGACAGGAGATATTGAGATTTTAAATGTGAGTGAAATTTTTATATTGAAAAGAGGCAAATGGAGACAGGAGATATTGAGATTTTTAATGTGAGTGAAAATTATATTGAAAAGAGATTAAATAAGAGAAAAATATATAAATATAAAGAAATCATAAATTTAATCTCTTAAAATTTTTAATTGAAGTGTGGCGTGACAATTATATTTCTATCAGTAAATTAATGATGCAGATAAAAGTGGGCTTTCCCTGTCCCAACAACAAAGAAACAGAAACGTAGAGGGACTAAACAAAGAAGAATGAAGAGCACTTAAGAGAGTAAATTCGCTCCTCTGCCTCCTTCCCCTTCTTCACACTCCCAAGAATGAAGTTTTAGTTTTTTTTTCTTTTTCTCTGTTTTATAAATTTGTTCTTTCTTTTTTCCCTTTTTTTTTCTCTTGTATATATGTATCTCTTTGGGTCACCATCAATGGGTTTCATCTGTATACGCTCCACTTGTCATTGTAAGTGCGTAAAATGTCCTGCGAAGGTTGGCTTACGCTGGTGGATCATTAAAGACCAACAAAGCAGCAGCTTTGGCTAAACTTTTTGAGAGAGAGCTTCAAGACCCAGGTGGTTTGGCATGCATTGAACACCTCCACACCCCACCCCCAACTTCTTGAATTGACCGTCCATAGCGCTAAAGACACTTTTTCTTCATCTTCTAATATCAATTCTCAGTTTCCCTTTTCGTTGTTGGATACATGTCTTGAAATATTTGCTCAAGTAGGAGCAAACAGACGTGGAGTCTTCGGATTTGGAGTGCTGGGACAAATACGATAATCAATTCAAGTTTTTCGAATGTGGTTTTTAGTTATTTGATTCAATATTGTTGGAAGCTTGGTGAAGTCGTTTCATTGATTAGTTGAGGATATAGGACTCGGATTGCCAATGGACTGTTTAGGATTTGAATATCATTTGAAGTGATTTGTGGTTGAATGATCAATCTCCACGATTCATGCTGAATACTCTGTGCCATATTCATGTCGTTTCTGAAAATTCGTTTATAATATTCATTATGCTGCAGGTGTCAAGACATATTAATTCGAGGAATTCTCATAAAGATTGCTCCATTTCAACCATCAAAGAAAACATGTGCAATACCTTTGTAACTCCTGTTTACATTTCATCCACGTTTTCTTTTAGCAAGCCTGTTATGATCTAAACATCTTAAATTTGTGTTGGAGCATTGCATTTTGGCAAGTTCTGCAGCGCTGTCTTTTCACAAGATGTTCTAAATTCTCACTCCGTTTAAAGTAATTCCATCCCATCGTCTATGGAGGACTGTCATTTGGTGGTTGTGTGATGTGATTCAATATCTCTCTAGACGTTGTTTTAAAAGAAATTCCTCTGGTTCTATAGAATCATATCCCGAATACAGACTTCTCAGCGTAACAGTAAATTCATGACTTTTTCCTTGTCAGTGACGTCAAATCCTCAATGCCTTGCATTTTAGGGAAAAACACTGATTTGGTTGGTCAGCATACTGGGAATAAGCTACATTGTTTAGGTCCGCATGCTTTTATGACGTGCTTTTGAGATGCAAGAAGGTGGTTACATTGGCTGTGATAAGAAGCCATTATGTGGAACCTGGGACTGAATTTCCCGATTTTGACATTTCAAATTCTGGAAGAGTTGTTCATCACGTAGATGCCTTTAAACGAAAATGGATGGGTTCAACGTATCTTTAGTCGTTGAAACGCTTTCATTGAGCACTTTCTGTTTGGTTATAAGCATAATCTGTGGGACTCGATTAGGTCGTTGACTCCTGTTAAGTAAGATAGTGGTACGTGAAGGATTTATTATGATGTATTCGAAAAGTTACATTTGTGATTATATGATGAAGCGTGTAGTGTACACTTAATTTCCCAATGGTAGAAAAAAGAAAAGATCTTAAGATAAAAATAATAAAAAAAAGCTAAGTAGGTATGAGTGCTAATATCTGATTCCTGATTATTCCCATGCATTTCTGAATCTCGGCATAAATTGGAAGGTTTTGTGAAGAACAAGGCTTCAAACTTGTAACAGCGGAATCTAGTACCCTGGCTACATCACTTGGTGGAAACTGCCGTTCCGTACATTTCTGCAATCGACAAAGTCATCAT
Source organism: Erythroxylum panamense (assembly GCA_027123425.1). Taxonomy (NCBI): domain Eukaryota; kingdom Viridiplantae; phylum Streptophyta; class Magnoliopsida; order Malpighiales; family Erythroxylaceae; genus Erythroxylum; species Erythroxylum panamense. The sequence continues at coordinate 20,761,066 of JAOTIZ010000202.1, forward strand.
TTTTTCTCTACAGATACAGATCAATTGGTATCCCACGAAACAACTCCTTACCTGAATCACGAGTAAAGTAGCTACACATTGGGCAATCAGATCTGAAGGGATCTTTGCTTTATTTTGGTCATGAGCATTGTGATTGATTGTGGAAGAACTCAACTGATCTTCAGATGCCCAAGTACTGCGAACTGACCTTGCAGGGGTTGAAGATGTCATGGCTGGCATGCTCAAGTCACGTGCTGAAAGCTGATTATTCACATAGTCTATAACCTCTTCCACATTCTCCAACCCACTTTCTTCCTTTTTGAAAACTGATACTGCCTGAATAATTAAGACAGATTAGAACTGATGAAGTAATATGCCAGCTGCTTGTTTATACACTATCCAACTCAACCATCTGGAATCAATCTTTCTAGATATTCTGCACATAACTCATAGATTCTCCCAAGAAATAAAGCTTTAGATATTTTCTTACAACTCAATTTCCACCCCTCTTCCCTCCTTTCCTCCCCTGGATTCTCTCTCTAGCCAACAGATCATAATTGACCGCTTTTCCAGTGCTGGAGTTTTCACCAAGATGCAACATTCCCCAACTATGAAGAATTATCTAATGAAAAGACAAACATCCCACTAACAAGACAATAATTTAGTTAAACTGAGGCAGATCCAACTGTTCTATCATTGCTTGTTAAAATAAATTACTTTCGAAATATACTTCCTACAAGATAAATGTGCTTATATTTGAAGGTGAACACATTAAACCCCAAACTAGTTAGGTATGGAAGACTAGTTCCTAAAATGCATCGTATACACCAAATTTCTGCATGGGGGACACCAAGATAAGAAGAGAACAGCTTGTCTTACCTGCATAGCCACATCAACCATTGTTCGAGCATTTACTCTCGAAGTCTCAACAATGTCAACCACATGACATCCTGATTCTTTGATGTCACCTCCAGAATGATCACAGGAGCTATAGTGACCAACTTGCTCGACTACACTTTCCATAGGCTTCAATGACATAAGTGGGATCCCTTGATATGTGTTGCGCTGCCTCAAGCAAAAGAGGGCAGAAGAAACCTGCATAAGTTATCAAGTCATAAGTTGCTGTAATAACACAAGGAGAAAAAATCAAAAGTATCTCAATTTTGTACTATTAGTCGTGCCTGCTCATTGATTTCATTCAACTGCAAAAGTACCGCAGCATACTGCTTCTTAAAAAGCTCTGAATCCTTTAGAGAGTTTTCTCCATCATTATGGTTTTCCAAAACCTCCTCATTCAAACGCCTTAATTCAGACACAACAGCCTCCTGCCAATGCAAATCCTCATCAATCGCTTTGATGAAAGCAATTAGCATATGACACATAGGTATTACAGCACATGAAAATAGAAGCTATTCCAGTGGCAGCTGAGAGTACATAAACACGTAACAAAGCTAATGACATAAAAAGCAAAGTTCAGATCCAACACTGCACATATCATTTTTCAAATTTTGCATAAAACAAAAAGAGATATACACCTCAATCACAATCAGGAAACTATTAGGACACTAGGAAACATCAAAGTCCTGGAATATACTAATTAATAAGTAATAAAACCTTTTTGTCAAGAGCACGAGATAATTCTGAAAGTGCATGGATATCTGCTTCCTTTGCTTGGACTTGTGCAAGAATAGAAGGCTGAAATTTGACTGCCTGTTGGATGTCAACAACTTTTCCCAAGCCATGGCTGATTTGTGCATTAGAAATTACAGAATCCCCCTGGCCAAAACAAAAAACTCACTCAGATAAAAAGTAGACAACCTGCTTGAAATGCCAAACTACAGTTGTGGCAAACAAGGCTATGGAATTTTTGAGCTGAAGGTCAGCAATCTCGAGTAGCATTAGTCTGATTTATAGATAAAGAATTCAATTTCAGGACTTAACAGTATACTTTAGGCAGAGAACACACCCTCTCGAAAGCTGAAGATGTTAATCAATAACATCTAATATCTTCCCACAAGACAAGCAATACTAACATCTAAAGACTGTAAAAATTACAGAAGAAAATACTATCCAACAGCTCGCGTAAGTAACCCAACAGCTTAAGCAACTAGGCAACAATAAAGAATGATTTTTGAACGATTCATAACTAAAACTTCTGATGTGTTTAAGGTTGGCCAAGTGATAAGAAAAATATAATTAAATTCCAACAACTGCTGACCTTATGTAAAGTTGAAGGGAAAGTATGCTGGGGACCATTGGCATTCTCCATATGCTCACATGGGGCCAGGTTTGTGTAACTGTCCATCTTCCCGTCTACTGATTTTCCAGTCATTTTGAGCTCTTTGAAGTTGTCAATGAATTTATTGAGAACAATATTTTGTTGAGTCAGTGTTGCAGGCATATTTTCCAATGGATTTAAAGGCATGCAATCAACATCCTGCAGTAAAATAGTGGTAAAAAATTGTTGACAATTGAACACAGAAAGGTAACTGGACAACAGGAATGGAATGTTTATTAAATATTTTCGGTCAAGAAATTAATAAAATAATTATGTAAATTTTGAACAAAGAAAGATGAAATACCATGACAAATTCAACCCCTATCTCAGGTTGGTCAAACTGTACCAGGCACCTATTATGATCAACAGTTAATAAAATTCCACCATGAATCTCTCTTGTCTTCGGATGAATGGCAATTATTTGCTGTCCCACTGATAAAGGTCGAGCTAAATCAGCTGGAAGTCCATCCTTGGTACCAGCACGAAGTTCCGCATAATGGTTTCGAACAGATTCTCGGTACTGATTAAGTTTCTCTTTCTCTTCCTTCAGAAATTGTTCAGAAAATCTTCGAGGTCTGCCAAGGGAACTGCAAATGTAGATAATTGCAGAGAAGTGTTATGTGGACAAAATGCTGAGAATCAATCATGAGGGCAATATAAGTTGGCCACATGAGAAATGATAAAAAGCCACAAACCTCCTTATTACACCCCATTCAATACGAGTTAATCGTGGAATATGACCCAATCTAACATGGTCCAGGTATTCCACAAACTCCCTTTTTGCAAACCATGGGTAATCAATTGCACTGTAAAACCATTCGAAAACACACCATCTCCGTACTTGATACCACGAGAGGCAATTAGAAAGCTTTTCCTGTAACTTGAAATATAAACATCAAAACTTACCAGATTTGGTAAAAAATGAACTCCATATATACCTAGCATATCTAACCTTAAGACTCAGTGCTCTATTATGGAATGGAGGCAAAACATCAGCAGACTGTCCTTCAGTAATATTCTTCATGGACTTCACATCTTTCTCAACAAATGATTTAGGTGTATTTAGTTTGCGCCTACTCCTCACTTTGGTAGGTAAATTGAATTGGCTTGAAGATAAAACCTTGGTAGCAGATGGGACCGAATCATTTGACTCTCTTCCATGATCAGAACTAGAAGAAGTACATTCAGGAGGTTTCACTACTTTCCCCTGTTATAGGTATGCACAAACATGAGAATGTTAGCATTTACTGTCAAATTTATTCAAAACATAGATTATGCCAACAGAAATAATATAAAACTTTTATCTAGAAAATAGTAGTACCCACAAAATCAGGCGACTGGAGGAAATGTAAGATAACAGGGATCGACATTAGGTGAAATAAGACCCCGAGTTTCTCTAGCTTACTGAACCAATGTAAAAGAATTTGAGGACACCAATCCAATCAAGAAACAAAGGAAAAGAAACCAGATAATGAAGCAAATATTCTTCTGTAATATATTGATAAACATATCCTAAGAGAGATATAACCGAAGTAGAATTAAAAATAGTCACCCAATAACTAACTACTGCTGAACAAGGTCAAAATCTTCCTGTTTAGACTCATTAAAGTTAAAAAAACAAAAAAAAAAACTAAGGTGATTGTTACTGCTGGGCAGCAGGATCAAGTATCAAATTCGGTGAAGGTAATGCATTTTCACGTGTTTACAAACATTCTACTCATCAGAAGAGTAGGAAAGAAGTTTGAATGTATTTGCAGTTGGTATTTAGATAGATTATTTTCTTAATTCTATAGTAAAGAGTCTATTAGTTTATTGGCAGATTTTCTTTGGCATCTAGAAAGGATTCGTTTTTTCATTTCTATAACAAAGAGTCTGTTAGTTTGTTAGTAGATTTTGTTTGAAGATAGCAATTTGTATTCTTCCTAAGAGAAGGCACTAAAGTAATAAGACAGACTTTATTTTACTCAAAACAGTCTACTTATTGAGATTTGGAGTTCTCTCTCACCAAGCTCTATTCCGTTCTACTTAACAAGATAGGTAGACAGTGGATGAAGTCTTCCAAGCTCGTGCAAGTAGAGCTACTAAGGGAGTTTGAACTACAGATACCTTTAACCAAATTCAGAACCAGGGACCATAACAATTTGGTATCAAAGCAGTTGGTGATGGAGGACTCTCGAATCACTCAACAACAGATTGAGGCTTTCATGGCAATGTATCAGGAGGACCGAGCAAGGATAAAGTTGAAAGGGAAAAAGAAAAGAGGAGATGGCAGTTAGACTAACTGAATTCACCAAAAAAGAAATAGGCAGCAAACAAAGAAAATCACAGAGAAGCTAATAGTGAAAGAGGAAGGAAAAAGCATAGGGTAAAGAATAGCAAAGGAGGGAATTTCATATCCAAGTACAAAAAGTTGGATTTCCCTCAATACAACAGCACTTCTAAACCCCTTGGCTAAGTTGATATGAGCACTTCTTCAGCCATCAGCAAACTCCAGATGAGGGCAAGATGGGATTGGCTTATTTCCAAGTGGAAAGGGATGCACAAGTATGGTTCATCAAGTCAGAGGACAGGCAGCAACTGACATGGGAAGAATACAAAACCAAGCGTAACTTATGTTTTGGACAGACAATTCATAGAAACACGCTAGGTGAATTATCAAAATAATGAAAAGTGGGACTATGGAGGAGTACTGGAAGCATTTGGAGTAGTTAGTTGCTCGTACTAGCTCCCTTACCCAACTAACCAAGAGTAGGAGGTGGAGATCTTCATTAGTAGAATATCCAAAGAAGAGGATGAAGGATGGGGATGAAAGAAGGCCAGGATATATGGAGTTACCCCGAGTTTGAGCTTGAGGACAAGCTTTGTCCAGTGGAGTAATGATATGCAAAATGTGTTCTTAAGAAAGAAAATATACAAGAAGATCAACTTGATTAGGGAGTAATTGCAAAGTTGTCTCATTTAGGCAGTAGTAGTCTTATTTAAAAAGTCTATTATTTTCATAGGCCTATTTTTAAAGGGCATTGTGATTAACAAGAAAGTAGTCCAAATTTTTCGTAAAAATAGTTGACAGAAGCTTGTAAAGTACAAATTTTCTAACAGTAACCATAAGGCTTAGAAAGGGACAAAAACTCCATTAAGGGAAAAGAGTTTTTTCAGTGAGTCGCCCTGTGACTAGATACTACACAACAACATATATCACAGAGGTTTGCACATGATGGATGAAGAGAAAGAATCTACTGAATATGTGTGTCAACATGAAGCTAGAGAGAAGTTAGAAGGAGGCTTTAGTAATGAATAAGTTATAGTCTTACAAATCTTAATCTAGTAAGACGCATACTTACAACCACTAAGATGGAAGAACAAGAAGAATGGCTTCATAATGCTATTTTCTTTACTCAAGTTAGATGTCAAGACAAAGTATATAAGTTTATCATTGATAGAGGAAGTGGCATGAATGTGGTATCAAAGAACATGGTGAAGTGATTAAATTTACTTTCAGAAAAACATCCACATCCACACAAAGTTGCTTGGGTAGATGATAGCATTATACCAAATGCTCGAAGGTGCTTGGTATCTTTAAATTAGAAATATATGAAGATTCTATTTGGTGTGATGACATTCCTATGAAATTACCCCATATTTTACTTCGTCTAACATAGTTTTATGATTGTGACGTGCAACATTTTGGAAAAGCTAACACCTATCAATTTATGTTTCATGAAAAGATGATAATTTTGAAGCTATAAAGGTGGAAATGATAGATGCCAAAAAAAGGCTTCTTAATATTCTTAAAAAAGAGAGTTTGAAGCTGTCAGCGAGGAGAAGGGAGCTGTATTTGCAATAGTAGTGAGGAAACTAATAGAAACAGCACCAAAAACAACCCTTCCATTATAAAAAAAAGTGGGTGAACTGCTAGTTCATTTTTCAAACCTTACACTAGATGATTTATCAAATGAATTACCTCCTTTATGAGATATTCGACTTGCTATTGACTTAGTAAATGGATCTACTCAACTAAATCTCCAGCTTATCACTTAAATCATATTAAGAATGAAGAATTGAAGAGATAAGTGGAGGAATTGCTGAAAAAAGGAGTTATTCAAGAAAGTCTTAGTCTGTGTACAATTCCAACATTATTGACTCCTAGAAAGGACTAAAGTTGGTAAATGTGCATTGATTATTGGATGATAAGCAAAATCACAGTAAGGTATAACTTTGCAATCCCCCACCTTGATAAAATGCTGAACATGTTCTTTGGACGTACTATCTTTACCAAAATAAACTTACAAGGTGGGTAACATCAAATCAAAACCAAACCCAGGATGAAAGCAAAATGGCTTTCAAGACTCAAGAGAAGATTTATGAACGATTGGTGATGCCAGTTGGACTCCCAAATGCACCTAACACTTTTATAAGAGTGATGAATTAAGTATCTCAAACACTTATGGGAAGACTTTTGGTTGTATATTTTGATGATATATTCACATATAACAAGACTACAGAGACCACGTACTACATCTTTAACAAGTCTTGAGAGTTTAAAGGCAAGAGAAACTTTATATCAATTTAAAGAAGTGTTCTTTCATGCAGCCAAGTATTGGATTTTTTGGTTTTATTGTATCCTACTAAGAAGAAAAATTAAGGTAAACCTTGATTGGCCTACTCCAAAGGATATGCACAAGATATGGAATTTCATGGCCTATATCTACAGGCGATTTATTCATAATTTCATCACCATAATGGCACCCAAAACTGATTGTATAAAGAAAGGATAGTTTACTTGGTTACAGATAGTAACTAAAGCCTTTGAAGAAATCAAGAAAAAGATTAATCTCCTGATTTGCAGCTTCCAGATTTTTCTAGGTCACCAACCTACTAATTTGCAACTGCCAATTGTCCCACAAAGGTGTAGTCCCCCCTTCTACTCACTTGCACCTACCAATTGTCCACAAAGGTGAAGTCCAACCCCTTTTTAAGGAAAATTTGGATTGTCCTACCAATGCAGCCCACATCAAGTCCTTCTCCATTGGAATGGTCTCTCTCCCACAAATGTTTTACAGGAGCTAGCCTTTATTATGCTTCAACACAATCTCTAATTTGTGGCCAAGGGCAAGCCCCTTCTCGATGAGGTGGGAAATGTTACAACTAGGCAACAAGATCAAGTCCATATTTCTGAACCTAATTCAATGAAGCAATGCCTTTTGACCATGTTTACAGATGTTTTACCTATAGGAAGAGTAGGAAGGAAGTTCGGATGAATTTGTAATTGGTGTCTAAATAGTATTGTTTTAAGTTCCTATAAAAAAGTCTGTTAGTTGTTAGTAGATTTTGTTTGGCATCTAGATAGGATTAGATTCTATTAATTTGATAGTACATTTTGTTTCAAGATTATTTCTTGCATTGTGGATATGGGAAAGTAGGAAAGTAATAAGACTTACTTTATTCACTCAAGACACAAAACAAACTACGTATTGATATCCAGAGTTCTCTTTCAACAAGCTCTATCCGTTTCTATTTAAAAATATAGGTAGATATGCGAGGAAGTCTTTCAAAAGTGGAAGCCAGGCTATTAGGGGCCATCCAAGTACAGAGTCATGTAATGAGATATAAAACCAAGGAATATAATAACAAAGGGTAGTTATACATAGTTAAAAGCCTAATAAGATCAATGATAGCTCCCAACAATGATAGCTCCCAACATTTCATGGTCCAAGGTCCTAGTCATAATGTGAGAAGCAAATATATTGTTAAAGGCAAAGGGAAAAGCTTTTACCAATGGAACAAAACTTTAAGATGTCTTCAACAATCAATTCCTCCAACATCGTTGAAACTATAATATTCGAGAGTGATTGATTGGTTGTCAAAGCAAATTGCTCTAGCACGTTAGGACTACAAAAGTGTGTAGATGTTATTGGGAAATTACTTAAAAATTAACTACTTAGGCAATACATACATTGCATTTGAGTTTACTTATTTGCTTAAACATTGTGCTCTAGTCATGCATATCAAATATTAAGTTACTCAATATCACATAGAACAATTCAAAAGAAGTAAAAAGGTATCAACATACCTCAATTTTCTCAATTTCATCCAGATTATTACTTGTGGAGTTGGCATTTTCTGGGATCTGCAACTTGCAAGCAACTCATGTATGGTCACAACATGCATAGAGTAAGATGAAAAGTAAGAAAAAGAAAAAAGAATTAATTGGCATAGTTTAAGTATGCAATACTTACTTTAGATGGCAAAGACTTCTTTCCTTTATGGACGACAGCGTTAACCTTATGCATTCCATCCTTTTTTTCTGGAGCAGTAACAACACCACTAGGTAAAGCCTTTCCCTGTTTGCATTTCTTCACTGGGTTTACCTTAGCTCCAGAAGATGAGTGATGTCCTTTATACTTAGATTTGGCAACAATTCCAACATTTTCTTCCTCAACATGCACAGAGGACTCTAATAGATACACAATACAAAATTTTGGATGCATATTAGTCTAGTACCACTAGTGATATTGAAAGAACGAAATGATTATCACACTATATTGGTAAGCGATATAATTGATCTAAATGGTAAAAATAATGAGACGAAGAAATAAAATAAGGCAAGCATCATCTTTTATTCAAAATACGAAAGCAAAAAGAAATTAATACTGTCATTAGGATGCAAACTCTTACTCACACTACAATAAGAAAGAAACTTCAAAAGCAATTTAGAAAATCTTACGTAAATTTTGTATGAAGGCCAAAAATTTAGCTTTCTCCTAATACAAAGGAAAATTTCAGCAGGCTCAAGAATCTACACATCAAATTGCTAGCAAGCTTTTGGCTCCCACACTTTAAACAATGAATGCATATAATTAAAGTAACCATAATTCCACTACAACCAATGGGTATATTGTCAGGAAGGAAAAACAAAAGATACCTAAAATATGGGAAGCATAAAAAGATAAATAATATGTAAATAAAAAGGAGAAGATCACAAAAGATACTAAAACAAGAGTCCAAAAATGACAAAACATCCTAAAGTATAAAAAGATCATCATTCAGATGCAGTGGCGTTTAATATCTATTGCAGCGTAAGAGATGATCATCATTTTCTTCAATTATGACCTATATTTAGTAGACCATATAGATTCACCAAGTAGAGAACTAATTAAAAAAAACTATTGGACTCTGTGTATCTTTTTAACTAAAATGGTAACTTTACATTTACTGAATAGGTTTATTAAACTAAAATGGTAACTTTACAATTAATGAATAGGTTTATTAACTTTGGTATCATTGTTTACAATACACCATCAATACAAGTAAGCAATGTCAAATCTAATATTTTTTCTGTCAAGGTTATAGATATAAATCTATTAAGCACCTTAAAAGAATAAACATAGAATAGTCAGTACCGTATTGAAACCTTCTGTATCATCCCCTAAAAGATAAAATTAAGATGGCTAGTTGGTCAAAACAGAAATTTCGTACCAGTATCAATGGGTGTTTCTGGTAACCTCAAGGATAAATCTGCTAGAGTTTGCAAGGCATCAAAAGCGGCATCTTCACCTACAAAAGAAATAAACATGCTTCAACTAAATCATGATATTCAAAACCTGAACCTCTATTACAAAAGTCTAGCTCTAGCTAGAATTATCAATTTTCTATCATTATAACCCTTATAAATTATTCTATTAACACATTTCTAATATGAGACATTTAACAGACATTGGCTGTCATGAAGATCAATATGAAAAGTTAAAAGTTTTGAGGCGAGGCTACAAAGAAGTACAGGGACCAAGCCAACTGCCCCACCAGACTCCCTTTAACTAATTGTTAGTCATAGAGCTAACCACTATCACTTAATATAGTTGGTCTAGTATTCAACTCCACGTTAAATCATCTAATATTACACAAAAGGGCAAGATATTAGTACAACTTTCTTAGTTTACTTAGTAATGGTGCCTTGCTAGCCTATTAGCTTCCTATTAATATACTAGTCAATTAATTAACTTTTGAAATATCAATTGGGAAAACACTAGGGGTGCACTAATTCAAAGTTACATACCCAATTACAAATAAGAATTTGCATCACAAAATAAAAAATAAAGGGAAGCAAATCCCACTCTTGGACTTGTATGCTATTATTCAAGTATTACTTAATACGCAGGCCATGGCCTAAAAAAATTTGCTAGCATACCTTCTCCAAATAGAACCTTTTTACTTCTCTTCCTTGGTCCCTTGTTAGAGGTTCTAGCAATTTTTTTACGCTCAACTTCTATGTCAAATTTTCCTTTGACCAAACCCAACTTCTGACCTTCCTCTGTCCCACTACATGCTTCTTTTATTTCATCCAGATCATTTGTTATACTTTCTTCTATTTCTGGCTTCTTTCCATTGTATTTCCTCCCCTTCAACAAACTCCTGACTCTCGAGTAATCTCCAATATCAGCTTCCGTACTTCCCAAACTTAATTCACAACCACCATCGTCCATTAAACCACCACGAAGTTTGGCACTAGTCATCACTGATTCAGCATGCTGAAAAATAGAATAATTAGTTCATAATTCTAAAATAACAAAAAAGCAATAGATACTATTAAATCTTACCATTCGTCCACCATTTTGAATAGGAGATGGTGTCTCCATTTTCCACTTATGTATTAGAGAAGCTTGAGGAGAAACACCTCCTTTTGAAGCCTCTGTCAATGCTAAAGCTAACTTATGAGTAACATCATCATCAAGTGCATCCTTCACTTTCATATTGTGTCGTATTGGTGAAAGATATTTCCCCCCATTATCTTTATCACAGGCAAATGAAATAGGAACACGAGGTGTCCTTTTCCCAACAGCCCAAGGCCTGCTAACTGAAAGAAATTCCATCACAATGAACTTCGTTAACTCTTACATAGGATTGTAAAGTCCTTAACTATAGGTGCCTTCTTTCTTCTATTTCTTTCGTGTACATTCTTTTATTTTGTGGGGAAGGATTTTTGGGTGAAAAGATTAAGATAACAGGAGAAAAGAAAGGGAAATAACTTCTATGTTGATTCTGAGAAAAAAGTCAATCCGACAAAACCTAAAAATAAAAAGTAGCAAGACAAGCATAGAAATCAAATAAGCATACAATTTGAAATATGATGCAAGCACATATATTACTTGAGCAAATTGTAAATACACGTGCCTCCAAGAAGCACGCAATTACATATACTTGAAACAAATAGGAAAGAGCAAGAAAGAGAAATGATATTCTACCTGAGCGCCTTTTCTTCAGCAATGACAAGCAACCATAACTTGATTCAATAGAATGGGATTGCAAAAGATCTGGAACTGGTGGGCTATCTAATCCTTTAATTCCTCTAGCACGCTTTTGAGGCCTTTCGGAGACACCTATGTTCTTATCAGCTTCTTGTTCACTTTCACTATCATCCTCCTAAGAAAATGGGACCTGTTAGTTTTACTATTAAAAAAAAGTAACCAAAACCAAGTTGCCATGTCCATTTTCCCTAAATTCCTTTCATGGGAAGATAGAAGCTAATTTAACGCAATGAGCATTTATTGATAAGATATTTTCCAATAATACAATCAATTAATAAGAATTGATATAAGTGTCTAACTTGATGGCCCAAAGTTGTATTTCACAGGCTTTTTTCTCTCAATGAACCACTCATATGCCCCATCCCTTCCACAGCCCACCCCACAACCAAAAGAAAAGGACTGATACAAAAACCTCTATAGATTAAAATCGAAAAATAAGGTGAGGAAGATTGATGTAGCCTGTTGAACTCTCTATTTAGTATACAATTCTACTGACAATTGTGCAAGTGTAAGCTAAAAGGCCTTCTATTGAAAATGATCCTCCATTACAATAACAGTTATGATGGCTTCCATTCCTTGCACCACCGTTGTGGAAGGAGTTGCAATAAATTTTAAATTTCTTAGAATGAAAAATCACCAATACTAAGTACTACCAAGGATACTTTCAGATATAAATATCTATGGAAGATTTCTCTTAAACTCACCATATTAGCATAATGATCTGTCATCATTGCTATCAGTCCAGCTGCAGAAGCATAGCCTTTGGGAAGAGATAAGTATGCCTGAAAAAACACCAAGGCTCTGCATCAACTTCTACACACAAAGCCAAGTATGACCATAACCAACTCATTTGTGACACCATGGGCCACAATTAATGAACTTATGGGTGTTGAGAGTGGAAGTCACAAGATGAACTTCTATACAGAAATATCTTAAAAGCTTTATGGTTCAGAGTTAGTAATCAATTAATAACAGTCATAGAAATCATCTTACCCTATTCATAGTATAAAGTGCCTCTACCATTTCCTCAGATCGATTATGCACGACAATAGCCACCTAGGAACACAAAGTAAGGATCAAAAGTTAGCTTGTCTCAGGAAATTTACCAAGTTTAAGTTTATATGTACCAAGTAATAGAGAACTTAATTTAGGGTGCATTAGTAGACCCACAATAAGTACAAAACATTATCAGAAATTTGAAAACTACCTTTTCCCAATCAGTTCCATGTTTTCGATACGCCTTGTAAAAGCGTTCAAGCTCCTCCTTGTTCCATTGTGGTCCCAACATGTCAGACAACTTCCTCTTCTGCAAATTGCAACAATGATCGTAATCTCATAAAGCTACCAAAATTGGAATTACCACTTGCTAATTAAATGTAACACATTGTTACACTATTAATACCTCATTGAAGGTAAGGAACTAAAGTATACCATTAAAAACACAGGGTACATTCAAGACCAGAATTTGAAACAATAAAACAACTGAAAAGGCCAACAGGTAAAGCCAGAACTCACCCGTAGCCTACTTTTACTAGCATTGTCTCCACTTTTATTAGGGGAAACGTCATTAATATATGAGTACCGCCTATTGACACTTCTAGATTTTCTTGATGGAGGCATGACCAGCTTCCTCAATTATCTGAAACATAGAAACCCAAAAATGTATTAAAAAAAGAGAGAGAGAGAGAGACAAAAACCAGTGTGTATCCATAAACCAACAAATATGAAGTGCTCAGTGGCTTTCTTTCCATCATCAAAGCATATAATACAGCACATGTTCACCACACGCAGAACACAAAGCAAGAAACAGAATTGCCCATAATTGGGATTAGAAGCGTTCATGATTCAAAATTTCCCTTATTTTCATTTCCCAGAAAAAAAAATTGACGTAGTAATACTTGAGAGAGAAAGGAAATAAACTCAGAAGCTGAGCCAGAGCTCATTCAATCGAATCGAATTCCAGTGGAAAATAAAAAATAAAAAGTCTCATACGATTCCTCTTTCCTCAAATTCAAAGCTAAATAGGAGTAACTAACAAAAATATCAGAAGAGGCCTAGATGAAAGAACCATTCACCGATCAAAACGTATTCATAATAGAAACAGCCCAGGAACCAGGAACCTTAAACCCAAGCTATATGGCTGAGTCTCCACGAGGAAGTGTTCCTATCTCCTCGACAAAGCTGAAGACAACAGCAGGTGTAGACATGCAAATTCCCAAATCTAACGACCGGTGAACCAATTACCCGACTAATTCAGTTCTCCAAATCCAACAATTCGCCTAAGCTTTCCCTTTACTGGGGAACAAAAGGAAGGCGCGACGTAGACGAAAAAACAGCTGGAGATTAGAAGAAAGAAAAGCCCTAAGATTGAAGAGAAGAGGTGGAGAGAGAGAAAGGAAGAAGAACAGAAATGCGAAAGGCGAAACTCACCGATCAAACTCCCGGATTGGGTTGGGCTTAGGTCATGATCGGAAGAAGCATGGGATGGAAGTGAAGCAAAATCGATCGGCGGAAAAGCTTTTCTCCGGTGAAGAAGAAGAAATATATATGCATATGTATACAGTATCTCCGGTTTGATGATAACGAAGAAGAAGAGTGTGAGGAGGAATTGGGGGTTATAACCGCGAAACTTTAAAAAATAAAAATTGCAAAATTTAAGGGCTTTAGTTTTGCTTTGCTTTTGTATTAGAACTTAGGACTTGGGAGGTGGGGTTGTAGTAGACTGACTGTGTCTGTACATGACATGAGTTTGTTTCTCTCTTCTCCTTCTTTTTGAATTTTTAAATGGAAAGTACTTTGATTAAGGTCCCTAGATGTTGGCCGTTGGAATAAAGAGCGTTGAATCTGGACCGTTCACTTTGAAAGCAAGAGAGTTAGTTTATTCCAATTCAATGAAGCCAAGTTTACCGCCCCGGCTAACACTTTAGAGATCAGATAATATTTTTTCCTTAATTTTTTTTATTTCTCAAATAACCAATCTTATGTTTCATTTCTTAAATGCTGTATATCATACATTAACTTTTATCATATTATTTGTAAATCAAACTTTAACGGGAGCTGCGAGGTTTATTAATGGGTTAAATAAACTTAGCTCTTATAGTATGTTACTTTTTTAACCTCCACATTTTTTAATTATGTTTGATATTTAGTTACATTATCATTTTCTCCCTCTTGTTGGTTATAATTACTCTAAAATTTAAAAATTATTTTGAAAATAAATTATTTTAAATTTTATAATTATTTAATAAGTATATTCATGTTTTCAAATATTTTAAATCCAAAATTTTCAAAATAAATTATTTACTAATAACTATATTAAAATAAAATTAATTGATAAATTGTATTTAATATTTAATTATTATTAATAATAAAATTGTAACATATTGACATTAATAATTAAATATAATTTAAATAAAATAAAATAGAAATTAATGGTCCTTAAAAACTACAAGAAGAAAAAAAGAAAAAACACAAAATGCACTTTCAATTAACCTTAAATTAAAAATTAGGCTCAAGAAATAGGTTAATTATGTGAACAAAGAATAAACATATAGACACATAAGTGTACATCTTATTTGGTCCAAAGAAAGGAAAAACATGAGAAATTTATCGAAAGATCCATCAAAATACAAGATCAAACCTCCGCATTGCAAAAAAATCAATAGAAGACAATTAAGGATATTTTGACTTATGAACCCATTGTTTTCAATTCATCTTTCTTTTAGTGTATATTTGATTTTTGTTCAATAATATGTAACTAAACATCTTGTTAATATTTTGGTTAGATGAACACTATGTTAATTAATACTTTGAAATGATTTGATTCTTTTATTAATGCAATTGGTTTGATTGTGATATTGTGGTCTAATTACATGTTTTATATATGTTCTAATAAATCCGAGAATATTAGATCATAATAATTTTTTTATAAATAGGGATTAAGAAATCCTAGGTTTGAATAGATCTATTGTAATTAGAAGGAGTTGATTGCAACCCTAGAGATATGATGACGTAAATCTTTTGGACTATAGTCAAACCTAATAAAGGGATTCAAAAATCAATAAAGTAATCCTATAAACTTTAACCTAAGTAATTTGGTTGAAAACCTTACGATTAGTTATTAGTAGACTCAAGGTCAATTATTAGCATACCATAGGAATCTCCACAGTCCAATAAATCAAATAAAACAATTGAGTAATAAAAGACCAATTTGTTAAGGGCTTAGGGGGATTCAAAACCTATATACTAATTATTGATATTGGTAATTTTCTAAGTGGATTCATAATTATTCGTTTAATATCATTGCCTATTTTATTTTACTTGCTTTAGTTTTATTTTCTTTTATTAAAATCCTAAAATCAATTTGTAGGCTAGATAATAGGAAAAAGGTAATTACTAGTAATCACTGTCTTTATGGGATCGACCCGTACTTGTCGGTACTAGCTACAACTACATTGTGCACTTGTTGTTATTACAATATTGACTTCCCAAAAAGAGTCAATCAAGTTTATGGCCATGCAATAGACCGTGCATCGACCAAACCAAAAACCTAGAATTTAACATAAAATGACATGAACGAAGGCAATCGGGGAGCAGACTTCAGGAGGTGATTTTAGACGTGGAGGTCATTCTTAAGGGGTGATTTTGATCTAAAGAAGTGAAAAACATAAGACATTCATCGAAAGATCCATCATAATACAAGATCAATCGTCTACATCGTAAGAATATTCGATATAAGACAACCATGGAGATTTAAAATTATGAACCCATGTTTTCAATTCATTTTGCTCTTAATGTATGCTTGATTTCGTGTTTAATAATGTGTAACTAAACATCTTGATATTATTTAGGTTAGATGAACCTTATGTTAATACTTTAATATGATTTGATGTTTTTATTAATGTAATTGGTTTGGTTATTATATTGTGATCTGATTACGTGTTTTATCTATGTTTTAATAAAACTGGGAATATTATATCATAGTCTAATTTTATACACAGAGATTGAGAAATCCTATTGACGAATAGATCTACCATAATTGGAGGAGTTGATTACAACCCTAGAGATAGAATGACATAAAGTTTTCAGATTAGGGCCAAACTTAATAGAGGGATTCACAAATCAGTAAAGCAATCTATAAACTTAAACTTGAGTAATTCGATTGAAAATCTTAGGATTTGTTATCAATAGAATTAAGGTTAGCTATTAGCATAACATAGGAATCTCTATAATCCAATAAATCAATAAAATAATTAAGTAATAAAGATCAATCCGTTACGGGTTTAGGGAGATCCGAAACCTAGATACTAATTATTGATATTGTTAATTTTCTAAGTGAATTCTTAATTCTCTGTTCAATATCATTGCCTATTTTATTTTACTTGCTTTAGTTTTTAATTTATTTATTAAAATCTAAAATCAATTTGTAGGCTAGATAATAAGCAAAAGGTAATTACTAGTAATCATTATTTATGGGATTGACTCGTACTTGCCAGTGCTAGTTATAGTTATGTCGTGCACTTGTAGTTATTACAATATTGACTAGCTCACAAAAAGTCAATCAAGACTCAAGAGTGAGCTATTAGCATACCATAGGAATCTCCACAGTTCATTAAATTAATAAAAAGTCGCATAATAATAGATCAATCAATTAAGGGTATTTAGGCAGATTCGAAACCTAAACACTAATTCTTGATATCAGTAATTTCTTAAAAGATTTCTTAATTCTCTGTTTAATCTTACTGCCTAATTTATTTTATTTTCTTAAGTTTTATTTTCTTCAATTGAAAATAACAATCAAATTGGTAGGCTAGGTAAAAGGATAACGATAACTACTAATATCCATTGTCTTCGTGGGATCGATCTGTATTTACTAGTACTAGCTACAGCTACATCATGCACTTGCAATTATTTCAATATTGACATTTAGAAAAAGTGCGACCAAGTTTTTGACATTATTACCAAGGACTTTGATATTAGGAACACTTGAATGCGATCACTCTAGTCATTATTTTATATTTTACTTTATTTTATTGCATTTTATTGTATTTCTAGCTTGTTCATTTAATTATGTTTTGAACTTCTCTACATTTACAATGTGTAGATTGTTTATTTTAAGAATTGAGATTTAACATCATAACTACAACTCATAATGGATGGATGGAGTGGATAGTAGTATTATAGGAGCCGAAATAAGTCTTCGTAATATGGAACATCATCGTATTGGAAAGAGCCATTTCCTCACATGTTTTTGAAAGCTCAATCAATGTTCATGCTGTGTTGTGACATTTATGGGAGTAATTCTTACAATCATGAATTTCAAGCACCAATTTATATATAGGAGCAACCAAAAATGTACAAGCAATGCCATTATACAAGAATACGTCTAATTCAGAGTGGAGGAAACCTTACATATATGGACATAATGATTATGCTCCAACTGAATATTACAATAGGGGAGTTTGCCTAGTCCTTATGAAACATATCCTAAAGAATTTGGATTGGCAATCACCCTTATGAGTAGAAATGAGCTTCTAAAAGAAGAAGAAGAAGAAGATGAAGCCTTTATCTAAGAAGAGGAAGTGGAGAAGTGGCACGAAATATTTGAAGAAGATAAGTCATAATCCTTTATCCAGGAACAGAAAGAAGAAGAGTGGACAAAGGTAGTTGAGGAAGAACTGGCAGAGGAACCACATAAGGAAACTACCGATGAGTCATTAATAGTCACCTTAAGTATGGAGGGTTTCCACTTCCTCAAAGACAAACTATTCGAGTTAACCGATGATTCAGGGAGTTTTGTTATTTCCTATTTTATGAACATTTTGTCATTAAAAGGGCATTAATTTGATAAATTTTGTCCTTATTATTATCTTGTAATAGGTGGCTTACTTACAAGCTACAAAACCCTTATGTAGAAAAATAGGTGGAAGTAAGTTGATAATCATAGATCCAAGATGAGGTTAACGTATAGGTTATGTTGAGCTAACAAAGTTAAAGAAGCATTGCATGGAAGGTAACCCATGAATTAAGATAGATTTTATTTTATGTTATTTTATTTTCATGTTTCTCAATTATTTTTGTGTTAGTATTTTTTATCTTTTTATACTTGTTTCTTTATATTTTGCAAGAATGTAGTCTACTATTGGATGGATCAAACATTTAAAAAATCGTCTTATTTAGGAAAGTAACAACTTAACCCTCCACTTATTTTTAAAAACTTATATTGTGTAGATTGAGGACAATGTACAGCTTTTAAGTGAGAGGAAGGGGTTAATGATTTATAGTGATTTCTTTAAGCTTATTATAATCTTGATTATTAAATTTTATAAATAGATATACCGAATTGGTTGTAACCTGTCCATCAGTACTTTATTTCATTGTTAAATATTGATTTGAATTGGTATGCAAAAGGATGAATTATAATAAAATCCCTTTTATAAGTCATATTTTTAATATTCATTAAAATTATCAAGTTGAATGAAATTGTATATTATTTACACACATGTGACCCATTTTTCATAAGCTTTTGAGCCTAAGAGCACAATTTTCTTTCTTGTTAAGCTCGTTTATTTCTTTCATGTGTCTTATCATAAATAGTTGAACAATTCTAAAACTTGCTTTTATTATACATATTGGGAACATATTTATTAGATTAGAAGCATTAACATGATAAAGGCACTTAGATTCAACAACTTGTTTTAACCTATTTCTTTGATATTTACCATACCTATAATTTTATCCTTTAAGTATAATCGAGTTGAGCCTTAGTCTTTTCCATTGATTAAACCCACATATTAACCTTTCCATTGATTAAAACCACATATTAACCTTTCTCATGTTTCTCTTTGAAGATCTTTTTATTGTTTTAAGTCTTGAAGGTTATTTATATTCTTTACTTGGATAAGACTTGATTGGAAGGTCCATTATTTCGTTAATTGTGGAACTGAATGCTTGAATTATTGTGAAAAAAATTTACGAGCATAATAAAAAATTGTGAATAGGATATGGTACCAATATAGTTGCACTAAAAGGACCTGTGTGTTTTGTAAACAAGTCTTGTAATTTTTATTTAGTAAATTTCTTTCAATTTACCCTTTTTAATATCCTAGCTATACCATACCTAAGCCTCACTACAATCATATAAAGGCCTTTTGATTTTTGTTTCTGGTTTATACATAAGTGGTGGAGATGTGACAATATTGAAACTTTTCACCCTAAACACTTGAGCACATCGAGTGAAATCCTGGTGAGGCTATAAAGATGTATGGTTTTGAATTCTATGTCATTATTATTAATATGGACTTTATAAAGTTAATTTTAGGATAATTTGATTCTAATTGTATGTTAATTTGATTCAATAGGATATGATGATTTATTGTTTAAATGGGCAGGTTGAGATTGATGGGATTTATGTTGTAAAATTGATAATTTTAATTATGGTTTGCTTGAGGGCAAGCCAAAGTTTAAGTGTAGGGATGTTTGATAGATGTATAATTGATCATATTTATACCCCATATTTAATGTATTTTTTATATTTTATACATTTATTGTTTATTTGGTACTTAATTTGCTCCAAGTGTGTTTATTTGCTCCAAGTGTGTTTATAGGTTATAATTGCCTTCATAGACTTAAAGGAGAAGAATTCAAATGAAAACGAGACACAAAATGAAGATTTAAAGCATAGAAGGGATATGCAGTCGTGCATCAACCCATGTACTTCTCTTAGGATGTGTATATTAATGACTTGTGGAGACTTTTGGGTTATGCACGGTTTGATGCACGGCCATGCATTAGCCCATGCATCTCCCAAAACTTTAAAATTTACCATAAAAATACGTGTTGGAGGAAAAATAGAGGGAGCAGACATTAAGAGGCAATTACAGAGGCTGAGATCGTTTAGAAAGGGTGATTTTGAGTTAGAGAAGTGAAAAATACGAAGAAATTGAAAGATCTATCGAAATACAAGATCAAACCCCTACCTTGTAAGAGTATTCGATAGAAGACAATTAGGGAGATTTAGAATTATAAACTCATTGTTTTCAAGTCATTTTTCTTTCTATTTATGTTTGATTTGTGTTCTAACATGTGTAACTAAACTCTTTTAATGTCTAGGTTAGATACACCTTAGTTTTGTGCAATAACATGTTTTGATTTTTCTAATGCAATTGTTTGGATTAATATATTGTGATTCAATTAAGTGTTTATCATATGTTCTAATAAAACCGAAATATTAGTTCATAATATGATTTCATAACATAGAGATTGAGAAATCCTATGTGTGAATATATCTACCATAATTGAGAGGAGTTGATTGCAATCCTAGGAATATGATGACATAAATCCTCTATATTAGGGTCAAACCAAATAGCGGGATTTATAACTTGGTAAAGCAATCCTATAAACTTTAACCTGAGTAGATAAGTTAGAATAGTTGCTATTAGACTTAAGAGTGAGCTATTAGCATAATATAGGAATCTCCACGATTCAATAAATCAAAAAAACAATTGCATAATAAAAGATCAATCAATTAAAGGTATTTAGTAGGATTCGAAACCTAGACAATAATTCTTGGTATTGGTAATTTCTTAAGTGATTTCTTAATTCTTTGTTTAATCTTGATGCTTGTTTTATTTTATTTACTTAAGTTTTATTTTATTTAATTAAAAATCAAAACTAGTATTCATTGTCTTTGTAGGGTCGACCTGTACTCACCGATACTAGCTACAGCTACACCATGCACTTGTGGTTATTTCAATTAGAAAATGTCTAATAAGGTCTCCATATGTAAAGCAACTCGTGACATTTTCCGTACATCAGAAATTACTCATAAGGGCATAAATCAAATTAAGGAGAGGAAAGTAAGCATAATAACATATTAATGTGAATTGATTCAAACGAAGCATGATGAAAGCATCTCTAGTATGTATACTAGATTCATTGATATTATTAATGCTCCCAAAGGTCTTAGAAAGGCTTATAATTAGTAAGAAAGTTGCTTAGGTCACTTCCAAAGATGTAGGAAGCTAAAATGGTGGCTATAAAAGAAGCCAGGGATCTAATAACACTACCAATAGGAACTTATTGAATATCTCCTCACGTACACAATAAGACTTCAAACGACACAAAAGAGACAATGCTTTCAACAAAAAAGAATTTAGCATTTAAAGCCTCAAAAGAAAGTTCAAATAAAGAGGAAAGACATTAACTAGTGAAAGCAAAGAAGAAAATGTTGGCTTACTAAAAAATTCAAGAAGTTTAGGAAGAATAAATACTCCAAAAGAAAGGAATTTAAGGAAGGTAAAATGATTTAAAACATAAATCCTTTAATATTACTTGGTTTGAATGTAGAAACCTAGCCATAAGAAGTCACAATGTCCTTAACTTAAATATAACGAGAAGTATAAGAGAAAATATAAGAAGTATAAGAACAAAGCACTAAAAGAATCAACTTAGAATGACACAAATGAATCCCAAAGCAAGCATTCAAAAGAAGAGATAGCTCATATATGCTTTACTACTATAGACAATGATGAGGTAACATCTAACCTTAATTATTGTAATAGTGATACAGAGGTTGATTCGCCATATGATGAATTGGTATAAAGTTTAGAAATCATGAGTAAGAAAAGGAAGAAATTTTCTTCCAAACTTAAGGAATTTCAAAAAGAGTTGGATGTATGCATGAGTGAGAATGAAAAGATGAAAAATGAATTGCATAATATTAAAGCATCCAAAAATGTGATTATTGATGACAATTATGACTTAGATGAATTATGACTTAGATGAATTAAGGCATGAAAATGAAAAAATTGAGAATGGAAGTAGATTCCCTTAAGGATTCTTTGCCTAAGTTTACCAAAGGGAGTGAAAAATTAGAAAGCATGTTGAGAGCCTAAAATAATTCCAATGATAGGCACATAATTGGATATAATTATAAGAGTGCTTCTAACACTAAATATTTTCATAGTAAGGAACCATTTCCTATGATGAAAAATATGCATAGAGCATCTATATCTAAGCATACACATGCATATAACACATATACTAGGGATCGGTCTAATTGCAAAAATCATGCCTTCATATATATCTCACAACTTAGGCATAGAGTTCAATACTCTCAATAAAAGAATAGGCATAACTTTTATGATAACATGAAAACCCATTCAAACCTACATAGAAGTATGCATCATGACTTCATTTATAGTAGGCATCATACATGTAATCATGGTAGGAATTTTCATTGACATAGGAGACCATTCAACTCATTTAATGTCTAAAGAAAACTTCCTTATTATATATACTTACATAAAATTTCAAGGAATGCATTTATGCATCATCATTACTCATATAACATGGCATGTCATTTTTATGGAAGATTTGGACATATTGATGGATTTTGCTTTATCAAACAAAGAATGTTAAGCAAACCTTTAAAAGTGTAGGTTGAAAAGAAGAAGGAACCAAACAATCAAGGAACCAAGCTTATTTGGTTTCCTAAAACACATAGATTACCTTATTTTATAAGGTTATTAAAAGACAGAGCAAAGGGTATGTAGTAGAGATAGTAGTTATTGAATTACACACTATTTTTAGAATTTTTATATTTACCTTAATGAATCTAACATTCTTTCCTCAAAGAAATTCTTGAAGATGTTATTATAGGATATGAAGAATTTAACTCCTAAAATTAACCATAAAGACTTCCTAAATTGTTGAACTAAGTGAGAGTAATGAGAATGATAAGATGCCACTAATGGATTAAGAATTCAGGAAGAATCTTCATTCAAATCTCTCATAATTAATATTTAATATGAGATCATTATTAGTTTATATTTAGAGCTATATGATTACTTGCAATAATATGTTAAATTGGGTATAAATCTTTGATGATGATTATTTGAGTTTGAATTATGAATAAGGTGCTTTTAAAATGTAGAACTTAGTATGTGCATTCTCTCGATGTGGCTCCTTACTCCTTCTGCCTCTTCTTCTTCATCCTTGTGTCCTCTATTACGTTACGAAGCCTTGTACTATATCTTATCTCCAGTTGATTCCCTTTTCTGGTTTAGCTCTAAACTCCTTTGTTAAGACTACCTCTTAGATATTTATCTAGCTGCTTTTGTCTTTGTCCTTGGACATTAACCTTCACCTTTGGAAATGGAATCCTTCCCGCCTTCAAATCCTAGCATTCAAGATGGTCCCTCAAGCTTAAATGTCCCTCAAACTAAACTTCTTGCTTCTGGAGCCATCATTAACAGGTCATGGGTGCAAGTGGTGGGGAATAACAAACTAGAAGCTAAGCTTAGCTACTGTCCTCTTGGTGAATTTACTGAAAATATAACAATGTCACCTTCATTGAAGACTCTAAAAGTTGGAGCACAGAGATGGAATGCCACATTATTGGCTTCTTTCTTAATAAAAAAGTTTCCTTTCCTGTTATGAAAGAAAGGGCTTTTAGAAATTGGAGAAAGCATGATCTGCAAGAGGTCATTGTTAATTATAATGACGTGTTCTGGTTCAAATTGACTCACTTGGGAAATGAAAAGCAGATACTAGAGTTGGCCCTTAGCACATGTACAAAAACCAATTCTCCTTCAAATGTAAAGACCAGGACTAAATATAGAAGACATTAAACATGAACACATTCCTGTATAGATTTGTATCTATAGTGTACCTCAAGAGTACTAAACCACCTTTGGTCTTAATCATCTGGCTAGTGGTAAACCAATCTACATAGATTAGGCCACAATTGAAATTAAAAGGACTAATTATGCTAGAATCTGCATCCTACTAAGTGACTTAACTAGATTACCAGATGAAATTCCCATTATTTGGCTTAACGAGTGTATGTAACCCTATGCAATGCAATAATGATATTGTTAAAGTCAACTATGCTTGGAAGCATAGCGTAGAAAAGAAGAAAATATGGAGGTGTATTGGAAAAGTTTTCAAGACATGAGAATTCCATTAGTTAACAAAAACCAATATAAAGGAATCTAATGTCCTCTATAAATCTAAGATCTTGAACACGCCTTGCCTGAAACCAACCAAACAAACAATCACAAGTAATTGATTGAGAAAGAGCCTGTCACTCTTGTTGGAAGAGAGGTAAGTTTAGAAGAGGCAATACATGACATAGTCACTTCTAATAATCCCTAGAAAATATAGATGAAAAGGTTGGTAACAGAACTGAATTTGAGCCTATAAGCAGGAGAAAGTCTAATAGGAAGAAAAAAAATCCCTTTTAGGGGATTCACGTAAATTATAATTCTAACTTGGAATGTTAGAGCTATAAATGCATCTTATAAAAAGTTTTTGATCAGGGATCAGATCTTGAAAAATAAAGTAGTCATCGCTTCATATGAAACATAAGAAATGTAATATCATCAAACGACTTGCTTAAAATTGACAACAGGTCACTAATCACTCTCAGCACCCCAATGGTAGAATCATAGTATGCTTTGATATCTCTAGTTTAAGCATATGTGGAATTTGTAACTAATCGGATCATATGCATATGAAGGTAGAAGATAAGATGACAAATATAATGGTATATATCTCCTTCATTTATGCCAATAACACTATTTATCAAATACTTGCACTATGGAATACTCTTAAAAAGATTGCAAAGAACATTAGTACTCCCTAGTTGATTGTGGCGGATTTTAACTTAATCATCATTCTTGATGAAGTTGAAGGTCAGAGATCAATAAGCATGCCTTGTCTTTACCTCATAAAGTGCTTGGAAGACATACAGGTCATGGATCTTCCTTTAGACAGATCCTTCTTCACTTGGAAAAATAATCAAAATGATGATTTATCAGGAAAAAGCTTGAAAAAAGCTTAGGGAATCAACTTTGCCTCTAATTTTTTTCCTTATAGCTTCACTCTGTTTGAAAACAGCAAGTTGTCAGATCACTAAATTATTTTTACCCAAACTAACTCTAAAGCTCTGATACTGCCTTTCAGGTTCAACAACTTTTTATTTGATCTAGTAGGCTTTCAAGAGGCCTTAGGGATAAGGGTAAGTCTAGAAATTAGAGGAATCAATCATTTCATCTTTGCAAGAATGAATAGATTGATTAAACAGGAAATGAAGAAATTGTTCTTGTGTAATGTTGGTAACATTCGTTATCTACTAAGCACTGCCAAGAGGAAGCTAGCGAAGATTTGATTTGAATTATGCATTAATCCCACCTCTTCACATTTATAAGATTTGGAGAAAAAAGCCATTAGGGATCTTACTAAGTCTATTAACTATGATTTCCCATTGATGAAGTAGAGATCTCGCATTAGATGTCTTAAGGATGGGGATAGAAACTCTCTTTACTTTTATAAAGTTGTACTTACTAGGAAATGTAAAAACATAATTATTTGCCTGGAGCATTGTGAACAGAGATTGAATAGTTATCAACTTCTTTTGGGTAGAGCTGTAGACTTCTTATCTAATTTGATGAATGCCCCTATTAACACTTGCTCTTTAATCCTCTTTCTAAAGGAAAACAGTAAAGATGTCTTAACTGCTCAGCAAGTGGAAAGTCTTAATAGACCTGTCACTATTTTGGAAATTGAAAACTAAATCCTCATAAGGCTCTTTGATATGATGGTTTCAATGTAAACTTTTTTCGTTAAAACTTAGCCTATCATGAAACCTATTGTTACTGATGTAATTTTTTAGTTTTTTAGGAATGGAGTACTTCTTTCTGAGTTCAACAGAACTTTTAGTAATCTCATTCCTAAAGGTAAGGAGTAGAAGACCTTTCTGGAATTTATACTAAGTTCTTGTTGCAACACCATTTATAAAGTTATTTCAAAGATTCTTGTTGACAAATTGAGAGAAGTGATCCCCATCAATCTCATAAAGCTTATATCCAAGGCAGAGTTATTGGTGATAATAATGTTACTGCAATAGTTAATTAGAAATTATTCTAAGAAGAAGAGTAGGAAGAACTGCATCTTTAAAAATGATCTACCTATTTATTTGCACTTGCTATGTAAGTCTTTGATAGAATTCTTAAAAGAGTTATTGATAGCACCAAATAGTTCAAATTTTATTCAAAGTGTAAAAGGCTTGGGCTATCTAATCTTTGTTTTGCTGATGACTTGATCCTATTATTTAATGTTGATTCAGTTTAGCTTAAATCCTAATTGGCTACCCTCAAAACCTTCAACAGAGTTGTAGGATTCAAATTTAATTGTACCAAAAGTGCCATTTTCTATTAAGGAGTGTCAGTCATATGGAACATAACATTAAATCAATCATAGGCTTCAATT
The DNA here is from genome assembly GCA_027123425.1 of Erythroxylum panamense. Taxonomy (NCBI): domain Eukaryota; kingdom Viridiplantae; phylum Streptophyta; class Magnoliopsida; order Malpighiales; family Erythroxylaceae; genus Erythroxylum; species Erythroxylum panamense. The sequence continues at coordinate 20,787,898 of JAOTIZ010000202.1, forward strand.
TGTAGTAGTTACCAATGGTATATTTTGGGGTTCTTATTTCTAACTTAAGACTAGCTTGCAAAGAGCATTCTTTTATTATTAACAAAATCAACTCTAGAATCTCTAATTGGAAGAGCAGATATTTATCCTTAGCTAGTAGGGAACAATTATATTTTACTACTTAATTTATTATAAATTTATTAAATCATGAAAATTCCTTAACTATGCTAATATCTTTCTTAAGATTATTAACTTTTAATTCTTAGTTGATTAACTAAAGTCCTTTTCTAGTTAAAACTCCTAAGATTGCTTTAATTGATTTGTGAATTCTTCTATTAGGTTTGACCCCAATTTGAAATATTTATGTCAACTTATTTCTAAGTTTGCTTGTATCTCTTTTCAATTATGCTAGATCTTTTCATACATTGAATTTCTCAATCTTAGTGGTATGAAATCATACTTGAATCACATGCTAGTAATTTAATTAAAGAATAATTAAGAACATATAATTGAGTCTCAATTAGACTAAAGAATGAATTAAATTAAAACAAAATTAGTACAAAGGCTATCTCAAGATGCATTTGATCCAACTACCAACAAATGTATAATTACTAATCATCGAAGAGATAAAATCAAAACGAAAGGAAAACAAAAAATCAAAAGAAACATGATGATGTTCTTTGTAATCTTCATGAAATCCACTTTAGATAGATAATCATCCACTCCAACTATATTTCCTTGCTCGTACTTTATTCTTTTTATCGTCTTAGGTCATCAATTTGTGTTTCCCGATCCTTCCATGAGCCTTTCTACATCCTCTCTTTCTCCTAGTTTTGCCCTTTTATAGCTCAAAAATTAGGGTTTCTAAAGTGGATACAGTCATATACATAGCCATGTGAATGACCATGTACCTCAATCTCACTTGAATTCTTGAAAAAATCACACAAAAACACAATTTTGAAAACCTACATAGTTTAAAACACAATCATGTTCACCTTTGTCCCTTAAGTACAGCTTTAATCCTTCAAAATTTTGCCTCAACTATGTCTTATTTTTGCTCATTTCGAACCATGAAGGCAATTAAAACCTAAAAGCATAATATGAATGAATTACCATAATAAAAAGTCCCAAATAAACAAACAAAATATACTAGAAATATGGTTTATTAAGTATTTATCAAACTCCTTCACACTTAAACATTTGTTTGTCCTCAAGTAAATCATTTTCATTACTCTTAACTTAATAAGAGATAACTTTAGGAAAGCATTAAACAAATCGAAGATATCCATCAAAAATCTCTAGTATTCATTCAATTGCAAACTTTATTGAATTATTAATTATTTAGTTACTTGCGTCAAATTATAAATCAATCAAGCTCTATAATTCTTTAAATTTCAACTTAATTCACTATATTCTACTTAATTTATAAAGTGAACATACAGAAGAAAAATGCTAAAACCTTTAAATAGTTTCGTAGCCCTTATTAAAAATAAGTACTAAAGTTAAACAACACAAAACATTTATAGACTTGTTTATTAAGTTACCTAGTCTTTTGGCGTGAGAGTAAGCACCTTGTCATGAATACTCTCAATTACTCAACTTAGTCATTATCTCAAATTGCTACTAGCATCACTCTTAACTTCGACCTTTTACTGGTATAAAGCCAAGGGGGTAAAATTATTTATGCTTGTTTATTCTTATACTATTATTTTTATTTTTGTTTGTTATTGTTTCTCTTTTTTATATATGTGGAATAATAAAAATGCTTAAAAAGAATTCATTTTAACTCATTGTATGTACAAATAGGAATCAATTTTTAAAATTAATGAACTAAATTGAAATCAACTTAATTATCAAAACTTATAACTATTTGCCTACATAAATCAAACCAAAACCATAACCAAACTTATAATGAATCATCTATGTTAACATCCTCTCTAAATTTGTTTCTAATTATTCATTATTAAACTAATTATAACAAAACTGACAAACTTGACTACTATGTACCCCTTCCACACTTAGTAGCACATTGTCCTTGATGTATAAAACATGTAAGAATAATTAATAAAATAAGAAAAATTGAAGAGGATTGCAAATAACTGGTACTATCCTGATAGAAAAAGAATTATAGCCTTATCTAATGTCATCAACATCCATCCAATGCTGGTGAAATCTTCTTTACTCTGATGAAAAGGATGATATTACCTTCATAATTTGTGGAACTTTACCAAATTTTAGGTATCAAATTAGGTCCATCAAACTAAAACTATAAAAATAACTAAATTATGAATGAAAATCCTGTAAAATACTGAATCACAATAAAAACACCTAGTTATTAAGTTACCTCTCAACCAACACTTCTTTATGATCCTTATAGCTGGACTTCTCAGAAAGTCCTTCAACTTGGATATATAATCATCGATTTGCTTTCACCCATTTTCCTACCAAAGGTTCGCTAACCCATAAATAGGATATATGCTACAAGATAAGAAGAACATAAAGTATCAAATTAATAAAACCAAGTGCATCTAGTGATGTTTGTTTAATTAACAAACTATTAATATAATAAGGAATAATAGAACCCCCTTGATCTTTAATTGAATTTGACATTTTTTTAGGAAGCAGGAGCCCTCCATATTTAAGATGATTGTTTATCATTCCTTAATAGCCTCTTTATGTTGGGACCTGATCTGAAAACCGGATCCCAACCGGAATCGCAGAACGGAGAAAACGGAATCGAATGGAAACGAAAAACGAAGTAACGGAAAG
>JAOTIZ010000202.1:20799206-20812860 GCA_027123425.1 Erythroxylum panamense
GTAGGAGAAAAATAGTCTTTTATAAAGAGGTATTTTAAAAGGGTATTTTTGATAAAATTGTGTCAATTTTTTTAATTATCTCTATTTCCATCCACTTTTGGACGAAATTTTTTTTTGATTAAGAGGAAAATTTTGAAGTTTAATTTGCCTCTATTTACTTTCCTTTCTTTTATTAATTAATTAATCATACCAGAAAAATTTAATTAATTTTCTTTCAATTATTCTCAATTCTTCTCCATTCCCATAAAACATAGTGTAAAGGAAAAACTTAAAAAGGATTTGAGGGGGTTGAATTTAGATTTTTAGAAAATGATTAAAATAATCAATCTGAGAACTTAAAGAGGATTTTTCAAAGGTTTCTTTTTTACTGTAACGTTACCGGCGAAGATGGCTTCCCTATCCATAACCAGCTCCTTCCCTCCACAGGCTCTTGCTCGCTCCAATACGCGAAACCCTAACCATAACTCCAAAAATTCTAAATTTAACCGCAATAATAAATTGAAGTCTCAAAGGGCTAAGCACAAGTCTGCACCATCTTTGGTCACACTAACAGGCGGCGAAGCCACCACCTATACTCGCTTACCTCCGAGAGAAGACTTCACGGTGCCTCTCCTCGATTACTCTCCTCAGTCGTCGTCCAAAGAGGTCAAGCTTTCCGATTCCGGCGTCGCGAAGATGGAAGACGAGACTGAAGTATATCGTTCTAGTATCGAAAAAGGAGAAGAGTCGGAGAGTAGCTTGGAATTTAATTTACATGAAGATTATGGGCGTTTTCAGGTATTTGGAGTTGGTTCGGATTTTGATGAAGAGGAAGAAGAGGCTGATTATGAAACTGTGAATGGCGGAACTGTAAATGTTTACGAAGGAAATGGCTTTGGTGAAGAAGAAGGAGGAGAGATTGAAGGAGTGAAGGAGAAAGGAGTTCCTGCGGTAATGAGATGCTTCGACAGCGCGAAAATCTACGTGAACGCCGGCGATGGCGGGAACGGAGTGGTGGCATTCCGACGGGAGAAGTTTGTGCCGATGGGGGGACCATCGGGCGGCGACGGAGGGAGAGGAGGAAATGTGTATTTGGAAGTGGACGGTTCGATGAATTCGCTTCTGCCGTTTAGAAATGGTGTGCATTTTCGGGCAGGGAGAGGGGCGCATGGGCAGGGGATGATGCAGAATGGGGCGAAGGGTGAGGATGTGGTGGTAAAGGTTGCACCAGGCACGGTGGTCAGGGAGGCGGGGCGGGAGGACGTGTTGCTGGAGTTGTTGTATCCGGGACAGCGGGCTTTGCTGTTGCCTGGCGGGAGGGGTGGTAGAGGGAATGCGGCGTTTAAGAGTGGGAGCAACAAGGTGCCTAGGATTGCTGAAAATGGCGAAGAGGGTCCTGAAATGTGAGTGCTTAATCGTTTACAATGTGCTCATGTTGGTGGTTAGTGATTGTTCTGGAGCATGATTGTAATGGTAGGAGCTGGTATGATATCCCTTTTTTCATGTTTTTTATTAGGAGTGTTGGAATTGATCTATTTATTTTCCTTATATGTGAAAGATTGATTATTATATTTGAACTATGGCATATTTACTTTGGCGTGGTTTTTTGGTGTTTATAAATAGAGTTGTTTACTTGGGTTATGATGAGAACTATCACGAGGTAGCACATTTTATTAAAAACATTTGACTTGCTATTCTCTTGTGTTTAAGTTTGTGGTGTGTTTTTCTTTCTGAATTAAAGGATTAAGAACATGTACTGTTTCATGGTGAGTGGAGCACAGGTGGAGGTCTGGTATTTGAGGAGCATTTCTTTTGATGTTCGTATATTGGAAATAATGGTTGTCATGGTCAGGTGGTTGGAGCTGGAGCTGAAGCTTGTTGCTGATGTTGGGATAGTCGGTGCTCCTAATGCTGGGAAAAGCACATTTTTGAGCGTAATCAGTGCTGCACAGCCTCAAATAGCCAATTACCCATTTACTACATTACTTCCTAACCTTGGTGTAGTTTCTTTTGACTATGATTCCACAATGGTGGTAGCAGACCTGCCTGGATTGCTTGAAGGAGCTCACAGGGGTTTTGGTTTAGGCCATGAATTTCTGCGCCATACAGAAAGGTGTTCTGCCCTGGTATTGATTTTGATCATTTTAATGAAACTAGTCACAAATTGTTCTTGTTGTGGTATTTAAGTATCTTACTTTATGGCCAGAATCAAAAGCCCTTTCTTCTTAGTTTTCTTTTCTTTTCTAGCATATTTTCTAGCTGCCACGTTATTGTTACTTGTCTTGCTCTTATAAAAAATATTGAAACTAGATGATAAGATCACAGTTGCAATAAATTCTTAGGTTCACTGAAATTTTGACTTGCAGACTCTACATGATTAAATTGTCCTATCATGCAACTTCTAATGACATTGTTCAAGCGATTATAGAATTTTCAGAGTTAATAGGGGATTTTGGCAATGATGCTAACAGCATGATTTACAAGGACTTGCTCTTTGTCTCTTACTCTCTTTTTTTTTGTTTTTCATGGCTTTACCTGATTCTTATGATTTCAAAATGGATGCCTCATTAGAGTTCATCCTTTGCATTTCACACGGTTCTTTGAAATAAGAATCCCCATCCTTTTGAATTCCTAGGTACATGTTGTTGATGGCTCTTCGCCACAACCGGAACTTGAGTTTGATGCTGTTCGCCTTGAGCTGGAATTGTTCAGTCCTGAACTTGTTGAGAAGCCATATATAGTTGCCTACAATAAAATAGACCTTCCTGATGCATATGAAAGTTGGTTGTCATTTAAGGAAAAGCTACAAGCTCGAGGGTTTGAGCCCTTCTGTATGAGTGCTATAAAGAGAGAAGGAATTAATAAGGTGATAAGAGCTGCATATGAGCTTTTAAGAAAAAGTAAAGAAGCCAACAAGGAATTTGAAGGTCGTACGTTTACTTCAGTTGTTTCTTTAGCTTCCGTGTGGCAATTTTTCTGGATACTTGAATTGTCTTTTGCACTCTTTAAATGACGATCCTTATCAGATAATTACATTAATTAGGTTGCACAAATTCAGCAAACTTGAATCATGTAGCTGATATGGTACAGAAGCAGCGAAGAGCACCAATCGATGATTTTGAGATCTCTCATGATAGTAGCTCCAGAACTTGGCATGTAACTGGATTGGGATTGCAACGCTTTGTTCAAATGACAAATTGGCGGTATGTTACAAATTTCTGGTCATCGCCTTTCTTATTGTTAAATCAGTAATGTGGCAAAACAACTTCTTTTGAAAGTCCATTTTCATGCATATCTTCTTTATTGATCAGAGTGCTTCTTGCCTAGTAAACTAGTACGAGTTAAAGCTATAGTGCTTATCCAGGTGAAATGGATTTCAATATGTACACCCAAGCCCGACGATATCAATTGTACTGGATTTTCAAACAAATAATTGTTTTTTATTCTTTGATTCATGAACTATGGTTGGGAAATCAGGAAGTAGGATCATTTGCAGGATATTTGTTGACCAATTTAATTGATCTGAGGGTTGACGAGCTACAAATTCTGTCACTAGACTTTCTGGGGCCCTATGGAATATATGAAAGCACAGGAGATTGAATCCATGGTTACAGTTTAATTTCCTCATTAATTCTACACATGGTAAGGATATTTTCACACCATCTTTCCCCTTTAGCTGTCCAAGACTGCTGAGAAACTGAAGCTCAAACACTAATTTTTCTTGTGTCTATTTCAACAAAAAAGGATAAAAGAATAGTTTTCCTGTTATCTGTTAACATGCATCTAATTGATTTTCTTGAGGTGATCTCTGCTGCAGGAAAAAATCTGCATTTATTTTATTTAAACTTGCAATAGCTGCTTGAACTAATACTAAACATGATGGGTCCCAAGCAGCTTTAAAGAGGCTGCCTCTCTTACTCCAAATGGAGAAAATTCCTCACAATGACCCCCAACAGACACACTTGCTGCTTGTATATTCTAGCAGCCTAAACACCTAAAACTTACTGCCAGCTCATCCACTCAAAACACACACGCACACAATAGACAAAATAACAGAATAAAAGGTGAAAAATCATAACAACCATATGGGTAAACCCCTCTTGCAAATGTCTCTAATTCCCTTTCAGATGGGCTAAGTCCTCTTGGGCCCTCTTACCCCTTTTACTATATACGAACCTGGTCATGGGCCTATGATAACTCTTTGAACATGAAATCTTTAACCAATTGAACATATTGGCCATGTTTTAGCACAATCTTACAATGGATTTAATTAGTCACCGCCATAAAACTCAAAGCAACTCCTGTGATTAATCTACACATCAGATGTTACTCATATTTCAATCGTCTTTATTTGAGTTGGTTTATTAAATGTTCTGTTTGATGGATTATCAGATAATGTTGTTATATGGCAATCTTTTTCTCTTGACTGTCTTTAGTGCTTAATGCTGAAGTACTGGATGCATTGCTTTTAACAGATACGTAGATTCTGAGAGAAGATTCCAACATGTACTAGAAGCTTGTGGCGTGAACAAGTCTCTCATGAAACTAGGTGTGAAAGAAGGTGACACAGTGATTGTTGGAGAGGTACGTATGTGGCATACGTGGTAAATTCAATTTTGTCCAATCTTTAGATGATAAACTCTAGATAGTAGGGCACTATACGATGCAAGTGTTAAAACATGAAATGCCAGAATGCATTGATGATGCCTGCATGGAGTAATGTTCTGGCCAAAAATAATGCTTTGTGGGCCATTTATGTGGTCATATTGACTGTTGTGTCTGCGAGCTATTTCCAGTCACGAGGCGTTAGTTTGAAAATCACATAGTTTTTGCCATCAATTTACACTTTGATGTTCAATGTTGGAGCTATTTTGTTGGTTCTTCGTTGTTGGTATAATCCACTGGTAAGCTGCTTTTTCTTCTCTCTTTTTTTTTTTTTTAATGCCAGATGGAAATGGTGTGGAACGACTCTCCTCAGGGTTCTGGTTCATCAAATATTAAGAAGGGGCTGTTTGGTTCAATGAAATGGCCTCAGTGGGAATAATATAAATTCCAGCAGGTATAATTTAGAGCAACTACCTTGATTTTAGGGAAATATTATAGACTAGACGTGGTAGGAAACTATGATAATGAAATGATGCCCTTACCCTCTTGATTACTTGAAGAAACTAAGAAAACTATGAGTAATGGGTGCACTCCGTATGTTTGATGTCATTATGCTTTGATGATGATGATTGCAACAAATCAGTTCTTGGTTGAACTTTTGTTCTTTAGTTTCCTGGAATTCTAGGTCAAGGAGATTGGTGGTACAAAATAGCTCGAGATTGATGAGCTTTGCCTTGCTGTTGGGAAGCTTGCGTGGTTGCTACTACTAACAGTACGTACATCCTGGAGATTGAGATCAGTTAGCCTCAACAACGGCAGTTGAGTTAATGATGAAATGATGTAGCTGTTTGTTTGGCTGATGTTTATGTGATTGAGGTAGCAGCAGGTGAGTCATGAAGAGCAGGGATATGGCTGTCTGTTTGTTTGGCTGATGTGTATATCAGATTCAAATAGCAGAGAGCTAAAAAGGCCTTCTGCTCTATTATACCCACACCATCTTGCTTGCCCCATTAAGAAATTCCTTGTACTAATTAGACCATCTCTTTAATTTCATTACGCAACATATTTTAGAAGGTGCATTCGCAAGGGCCTGGAAAGAAACGGAATTAAGGGCTCAAACAAACTAGTTTTCATGTTTTATATTTAAATTATTAATAATTACAATCCTTATTCCTTGGACTCAAAAGGTGGAACGCCCACCCTAGGCGTTCCTACACTCCGGCTCGATATTGTGTGAGGGAGGTAAATCACGGTTTGATTCTAGCCAACTTCTCGGAAAGGCGGCTTAGTGCTCGGCGCGCACAAGGAATCCTATTCCTGAGAAGAGGAGAAAGAAGATTTTTTTTATGATTGATTGGTATCATCTAAGTTGAGGAATGGAGTGTGCCCCCTCTATTGAGGACAAAGGACAAACCTCGACCGTCCAATCTATGTAATTGAGGACAAAGGGGCAGACCTCAGCTAATCTAATCTATTGAATCTTTGACCTCTACATAAGATTCGGTTTCACTGTTACCCCAAATCCACGCCTTACAATTACATCCACCACACACCAACCTCGTATCGTATCCATCTCGCGTCCAGATCTTCGACACGCCATCTTTGACCTGTGGGGCCCACATTTGATCATGATCACCCCTCATCAGACGATGATTACGTTTCCAACTGTAGCACTACTGCTAGCAACAGCGAATAGTAACCTAACCCTAAGTGAAGTAACGTCGTTGTCTATGCATGTAATGCAATTGTAATGCAGGTGAAGAAGTGTCCAGTGTCCTCCTCCTTTTAAAACAAAAAAGAATTCATTAGAAATAGCTTTAAAAAATCTTGGAAAGCAAAGTCTCTGTTCAAAGACACACCCTAAATCCCGGGAGAAAAAGGGAGGGTGGTGTTGTGTGCTGTGTGTTGGGAAGTGTGCAAAATTCTCATTCTGAGCTCTGACTAACTCAGGCAAGGCAAGTAGGCAACTACTAAAATAAAAATGTCTTTCATTTTTGACCCACACTCCATAAAATTCCTGTCAACACAACACCGGTAATCTACTTTCCTTGCATTTCAAGAAGCTCTCCTCTCCTCCCTCCATAGTCGGAAGACTTGTCCACCTGACCAACACTATATTTTTACTGCCATTGATCAAGAACCACTTAAGTTTCTCAATTCTATATTTGAGGGTCTTCATGAGAAGATACCATCTGTGCATGGACTTGGTTCAATAAAAGATAACACACAACTGATCTTTGGAGCTTCTTCATATCTTTAGTGGAAGAGTCAAGGGACATAGATCCTACAGCCATAGGTTTTTGCAACCTTAAAAGAAAGGAACTATGATGACTATTTTATATAACATTACACCGTGCTTTATCCCATTATCTTTTTCCAAATGTTTTAACTCCAGCGTTCCTTTGATTCTTAATTTACTGGGTCCATTAGACGGCTTGTACTGGCCATGGTTTAGCATTGTTTAGAATTGAGAAATGCTTACAACAAGAGAAAAGGGCATTGACCCCTTTTTTTTTGGTATGAATATATGATTAGTTTATGTCATTCCCAATGCCATTTAGACTCTGTGGGTTCATCATGGCATTTTCCCTGTTGAAAGTGGTAATTGGATGTGTCTATAGTGCCCACACACTTAATTAAAGCTTTTGTTTGGGCAGTTTAATTGGCATTGCTTTACAATGTTCTTTAAGCTTGTGATTGCCCTTTTGACTACAAGCCTTTTTTACTTACTTTTTGGAGATTGGAGATTCAAACCCCATAATCCCAAGTACTTTTGCTGAATTCTTTTGGAAAGAGCTTGCAAAAAGTGCAGTTTTCCAGGAACTTGGACTTTGCATATGCAATGCCTGGCCCTCTGTATGATATACTTACGACCTGCGTCTCATCAAATTTTTCTTGAACAATCATTTTTCAAAAGAACAAAGATTTTTAGGTATCGAGAAGATAATTCTCATCGTACGCAACTTAATTTCTACCATATAACCAAAAAAAGCTATCATCTTTGGAGCATACAGTATCATTAGTTTGAGGTATTCAAATATGAGAATATTTCAAACCTACTTATTTTAACTGTACAGATACTGGACGCGGACAACTGTGATCCATTTAGTGTAAGTGTAGGTATGGCATTACAATTTAGCAGACAGGTTACAGTGTTTCCATGAATAGATTACAGTTAAGTGGAATTGGTCTGTTCTGCTCTCAAAAACTTTAAAGAAATTCAGCCACTTGTATATTCTGTTAAGCAAAGACTAATAAAGGCCTTTAGTGTCCTTAAAAGCACTACTCCTAATGTCTTTGACATTTCTAACCAATCTCTATTAATACAACTACATGCATACCATATATAGCATATAGAAAGAAAGAAAAATTGTGCCAATGGCTAAACTCGTTCACAAGCAATTTTAACATTCAAGCGATGAACACGTGAAAGTTGTATTATCGGACAACAGAAAAAAAAGCTTCAACTTTGACTTCCGTATTTGATGCAGTTGTTCCAATGAAAGTAGACATGAGAGCCTAACTAGATTAATATCCTAATTCTTTAGTGCTTAAGGACAACTTTGTTTTGTTTAATTACGGACAATATAATCTTAACTACTCCCTTTGAAAAATCATGAAGCAGACAAGAGTTTACAAGTAACTTCACTGATTAATTTTGCAGAAAATGCGGATTCACATGTGCACAATGGAGTTACTACAAGACATGCCAAAAGTTAGAACTTTCAAATTCAAATGTTTTGAGACTTTCTAGGATGGACTCTACAGGCCAGGAAAACCACACGGTTTCCTCTTCTGGTTTTGCTCTAATGGAAATCTATCTGGGAACAAATAATTAATCTCAATCTGACATTCCTATGTAGGCTCCCTTTAGCTATGAGGAGTATTGAGGATATAATAACTTCCTTAAGCTATAGGGTGACACTTTTTCAAGTAGAATGGCTAGCCACTTCAACTTGAGTCTAGATCTTCTGTCTAATATTATGATGTTTTATTCTGTCCAATGAATCTCAGCCATTTATTTATATGAGTCCCGCGTAAATTGCACGTGAGTCCCGCGTAGATCCTGCAAAATAAATGACTGAGATTTCATGGGACAGAATAAAACAGAGTAAACTGGACAGAGGATCTTGTCTCCTTCATCTTCAACTTGGAAATCCGGTATTTGCTTGCACTTATCTGATGTAATGTTAACCTCATTCTTGTGTAAGTAAGATGAATAGCTACAATTTAATTAACCATTTTTCCAAGAGCCCGGCATCTTCTAATTACTGAAGTTCGAATCTGTTCTTAACTCACTCGTGTTTCCTCACAAAGGATAATTAAGGTCGTGGAGTTGGACTGAACCATTGACTGTTTGTTAGTAGCATAGGGCATGAAAAGATAAGAAAAAAGTAGGATCTAAAAAGTGGATGAATAGTCTTCACATCTCCACAATGTCCTTCTCTGATATCTATGTCAGTGGTCTCTTTATAAAGTCTTGGCCTACTACTCCCCCCATACCATACCATACCACACCACACAAAATCTAGACTCACTTACCTTCTTCCTGGTCAATCGCTTTTTTTTTCTGTTATAACACTTCCACTGCTGTCTAAACCTCATTCCCTATACTTCTACTAATAACAATGTCCACCTCTAAAACCTTAGACAAGCCCTTCAATAGATATGAAACCGTTGAGACTAACACTGGTTTTGCTCTCATCCAGCGAAACACCTCACCACCACAACCTGGCGAGAGAAGAGGTCGTCGAAAGCAAGCAGAACCCGGGAGGTTTCTTGGAGTTAGACGGCGACCTTGGGGTCGATATGCTGCTGAAATTAGAGACCCAACAACCAAAGAAAGACACTGGCTTGGCACTTTTGACACAGCTCAAGAAGCTGCTCTTGCTTATGACAGAGCTGCCCTTTCTATGAAAGGCACACAAGCTAGAACCAACTTTGTGTACTCTGAAAACAGTAGTCCTTTTAATCCTCTTCTTACTCCTTTCGATGTTCAGGCTTTCTTGCCACCAATACAGTTTCTTGTTAACGCTACTCAAACAGAGAAACAACCCATTAATCAGAACAGTCCAGCCATGCTTGAGGTTTATCAGAATGAGACTTCGAATCAGTCAAGTCGTGAAATCTGCACAGAAACATCTGATGAGTCCGCAAATGATAATAATTTTTTCTTCTCACAGGAGGATTCGAACTCTGGTTACCTAGGCTGCATTGTCCCTGACAACTGCTTGAGACCACCTTCTAGTCCCCCAAAAACAAGCTCCAAAACCAGTAAGTTGAGTGCTTCAAGTTACATCAATGAACATGAGTCACCAGAAAATAATTATTCAGTTACATCAGATACTACAAGCATGTATTCAACGACTAAGGGTTGTGCCCATGAGAACTTGCCTTCCTATCAAGAACTCAACGAGGGGAGCTATGGAAATCATCAGGGATTTCAGTTTAACTCCGGTGATCTCTCGTCAATGATCAGTAGCCAACTAATGGTGGACGATGCATGCATGGCAGCTCTGTATCCAATCGCTGATGGTACTGGTCTATCTACTAGTTCAGTTTCATGCTCTCCACCCAATTTCCCTTACGACGACTTTGGTTATTCACTCTTTTGAGTATTTCTAAGTATTACGCAACTCAACATTGTGGTTTTCGTGTATTTTGCGCTCTTTCTCCAGGTTCTCTCGTTTCCCTTGCAAACCTTTGCTGTAATTACACTGGAAACATTCCAAATTTGAGCAAGAAAGTTGGTTTTCGAATGTAACTTTTAATTATATAATGTGGTGATCAAAGTCTTCATGAGAGTCTCTTATGAAGCTAGTTTGTGTCGAAACTAAAGACTTGAAATATATAAATATAATATAGAAGATGGGAAAGGAATGCTATGCATGCGTCATGTGTTGGCTTGGCTACTTCATTACTGTCTTTTCGGCCACTTTGCCTTATCTTTTTTAGACAAAGGTCAACAACTCTGATATGCAGCTTAAGCACAAAGAAAAGAATTCAGACGTGATTAAAAATATACTTCAACAAGTTAGTACCAAAATAATGCACCATGGCCTTTGAGATGCCTAAGAGCATGTCATGTTTTTGTTCATGCACTTGATCTTCAATCCCAGTGATATATATCGTTAATTAGAGGGTAAAAGACAAAAACTGTACCAAAAAATTCATGCAGTTTAAAGCTCCCTAAAGTTGGCCTCTGTAAAAAAAATTAACAGAATTTTTTATGTGTCAAATTTAGCAACCAATTAAAATAAAGTGATATGGACCAAGTTTTTCAATCTAATCCAATTTTTTGAAAATATCATTACATCAAATTAGACTATAACAAACTAATAAAAGAGTAGTCAATTTGTTATAAAAATATCGCACTTAATTATTTGTCAGGTTTTTATTTTATTGCATAAAACATAGTCAATTCTTCTTAACAAAAAAAATAGATGCAACATTTCCCCAAATCATAGACAAATATTATTAACTACGAATTTTTTATACCTAAAATACTATAAATACGTAACCAAATATCAAATATTAGTCGATTTTGGCTACTTTTTATGCGTTCACATTGATATATGATTTGTCGCAGTTTTTTCTAATTTTATAAGTAAATTCTTTTAAATGAGTATATAAAAATGTTGCCAAATTTTTTTTGCAACTTTTTTCATAACTTGAGCAATTTGTCATGTTTTGCATTATTTGGTTATTATTATCAAATTAAGTCATAAAAATATTATTAATTCATTATATAAGTAAAATTATACATATATATCATCAAATTGTATTTCTAAAAAAATATTAATAATACTTCGAACATTCCTTATGACTTATAAACAACATAATACATAAAAAACTTCACAAGGTAGAACATATTTGAACATACTGTCAAATATTAGCTAAAAGTGCTGTCCAATATAACAAATAATAAAGTTATGTAAAGTCAACTAAATTTGTTATGAGAAAATTGATACACTAATTTTTAGTTCAAATTAAAGCAGATATCGTGTTACTTTTTTATTCACAACATAATCATTCATTAGTTGTATCTTTGTTCATTTTGTAATTTGAAAAAAGTATACTAAAATTAAATTATAGTATATATAGGAAGTGACAAAACAAGGGTTGGAGTTAGAATCAATACCCTTCACTAAATAACTTCATGCTTATTCATTAAAGTGCAACTTGCCAACATAGAACTTACATATTCATTTCGAATAACTATAAATGAATTAGACCTTTAATTATGAGGTATTTTCATTTTTTATCTCATCTTTTTTTTTGAAAATAGAAAATTGAGTAAATGAAAGAAGAATTAAAGTACATAGGCGTAAGATAAGAAGGAGTCCTTAAAAAACAAACCAGCAAAAGAAACTACTACAATACAGAATAGATGAAATTGAATAGTTCTGTAGCGTCATTATGCTTTGTTCAGCAGAAATCCTCTTTGCGAAAGATTAGCACTACATACCAATGTCAAAAACCAGTAACATCTGAAGAAGGCCCACCGTCAAGAATCAACTTGAACAAATTTTTAGATACGTAAAGCTGTGCAAAGATTAGAGCTGCATGATAAATGGAGATTCTTTGACAAAACAATCTCACAAATATCATATATTATCAAAGAAATCAAGCTTTCTTTTGTCAAAGATTTGAGCTGGAATCGTCGAAGATTCCATTCTCTTCAAAGTGAGTACATACAAACTCCCAATACAACCGTAAGAATAGGTCTTCTAGACGCTGGTTGAGAAGAGAGACAATTTGTAATATTAACCACTTCCGAGCCTAGATCTGTCCAAAAACATAAGGGAGTGATATATGCCCATATTGTTTTGTTGAAGGGGCAGTCGAAGAAAAGGTGCAAGCATGATTCAATATGCAAAGAACACATGGGACATGATTGATCCATTTGCACATATGGAATATGGTCCGCTATGGAGAGCTTATTCTGAATGGCTAACTAGAAGATGAAGGAAATCCTTGGGGTTAAAAGGCGGCTCCAAACAGTAGCAACCCATGGAACAGTGGTTCTATAATTACGCAAGTTGTCACAAATGAGTCTACTAGTCAGATGGTTTATAGAAATACCTTTCCAGAAGAAGGCATCAGGTTCTTGAGGAGTAGGGGGATAGTCGGGCTGAAGGTGGCATAGACTTCTAGGAAGGTTCCAAGAGTTCCCAACAATGAAAGCCATCATCGTGTTTTTAGTTGGAACAATGGGGAAGCTTAAGAAAGATTCACCTGGTGAATTAAGGGGCCTCTACTAGACCAATTATCGTACCAAAGGAATACCAGTCGTCCATATTTAATAATACAGGAAGTCTCCTGTTGGATATCATCCCTTAGTTTCAGTAGCTGATTGAGACAGAAAGAATGTGAAGCTTTCGAATGGATAGCCCATATGCTTTTCCTTTAAGGAAGTAAACATGGAGCCACTTAATCCACAAAGTGTTCTTATTCTCCAAAATCCACCAAAATCTCTTAAGAATCAAAGAACAGTTAGAAGTTTTAATAGATAGAATGTTCAAACCTCCTTCTTGCTTTGGATAGCAAATGTCAGCCCACTTCACCTTTGCTGCGCCAGGGTTGCCATTTGAATGGCTCCATAAAAAAGTGCAAAGTATCTTTTCAATCTCCTTAATAATGCTTTGCAATAGGAAGATGTGGGAACACCAATACACATACAAAGAATTAAGGATTGATTTAATAAGCTGAAGCTTACCCGCATAGGAAAGCGATTTATTCACCCAAGATTTAACTCTTTTCTGTATCCTTTCTAAGAGGGGGTGACAATCAGCATAGTTAAGCCTCTTGGTCAACACAAGGAGACTGTTGGAACCCGATCCGGGGACCGGACTCCAACTACTTAAAACCTAACACTCTTACTCTTGCTCTGATACCATAGATGTTGGAACCCGATCCGGGGACCGGACTCCAACTACTTATAACTTAACACTCTTACTCTTGCTCTGATACCATAGATGTTGGACCCCGTTACCGGAGACCGGAATCCAACTCTTGCACCGTAAACCATGTAACTTAATCATCTTGCCTTGTAGGGTTTATTTCATTA
>JAOTIZ010000202.1:20812960-20823139 GCA_027123425.1 Erythroxylum panamense
TTGACAGGTTTCCAGCAACAGTTTCCCATAATTTGGTATGCTAAAGCTTCAATCTTTGATATCCCATAAAGAAGAAGAGGCAAATTTGAGCTTGAAAAGAATGTGAAAGAGGAAATAGGAATGATCGAAACAATAATAGCAGTGATTAAATGCGTCCATAAAAAATATTGTGGTTGGATAGAAAAATGGAGGAAAGAAGAAGTTGAACCAGTAAGCTGGTCAAATGGCCAGACATCAATATTCAACCAAATGCAGTGCAACAATGGAGTTGGCCCCCACATAAATTTGACACTTTGATATGAAAATTCCAAGATTTGACCTTAGCTGATAGACTGCAACTGCAAAATAACCCAAGGTTTTAAGGCTCCAAGTCTTGGGCTTAGGTCATATGTTTCCCTGTTTGTTGAAACTTCATCAATAACTTCAACGCCGGCGGAGCTTATTTTACATTTGTTTGATTCTGATTTTTACTTCAGCTTAAAAAATTCTCAATGAAGTGACAGTGACAAAAGTCGAAAGGTATGTATATCATATACTTACACTGTGCATGTTTCAAAGGGATAGAAAGGATTGGGAGTAATGGAAAGAGAAATAATTAAATTTTTCTTGTATGGTTAATTAATTAATAAAAGAAAGGAAAGTAAAGAGAGGGAAATTAAACCTCAAAATTTCTCTCTTAATAAAAAAAAAATTCCATCCAAAAGTGGATAGAAATGAAGGGAATTAAAAAAATTGACACAATTTTATCAAAAATACCCTTTAAAATACCTCTTTTTCTCCTACCCTATTATCTTCCACTTTTTTTCTCCTGTAGTCTCCAGGCATTTTTTTCTTCTCCCGCCTTTTTTTCTTCTCCCGCAGCCACACGTTTAGCATTTATTTAATTGTTTGTATTTCTTATTCGTGCCAAAAATATAACCACATAAACATGACAATATCAAACTAAATTAACATTATTTCAAGGAGTTCGAAATTGGTTTCTAATTAGGTGTTAAATAGAGCTCAAATTTCATTTGAAAAATAGCGAACTGGATTTGCATGCTCTTGAAGACTTTGGATGTTCTAACCAAAAATCACATACGTGTCGAAAAATATGGATTTTTACAAACAGTTATATGCATGGGCAGATTTGTCAAATTTATATATTATTACCTAATTTTCATTCTTTTCCATCTATATATCCAAACAATGGAAATTTTATTTCCTCTCACTTATTTAAAGAAACTCTAATCTAAACGAAGGAAATTAAATTTCACTTCTTTTCCTTTCCTTTCATTTCCTCATTTAAATTTACTCTCGTTTCCTTTTAGATTGCCATACACAGTGTTAAATAGCATATGGTTCTTATTGGATTATCATTTATCACTCAGCTCTGACTCAGACATGCTATGTTAGAAGTGGTTGTCAAAAGCAACCTTACTGCTCGAGGGTTTAGATTGAAACAGAGATATTAACTTTGGTGAAGAAGTGAAAGCTGCATCTATCCTTTTATTTGTATACATACATCTGATAATATGGAACTATGTGAGATGTTTTACCTTATGAAAAAGTATAGTGAGTATAAGTTGTAAGGTTAATGTACACATACTTGTTCCTTATAGTGAGTATAAGTTGTGAGGTTAATGTACACATACCTTTTTTCTTTCTTCTTTTTACATGCTTGTCCTCTAAATAAGTTAACAATATTTTTTGGTGTTTTCGATGGCCAAGAGGACAATCTAGTAAATAAGTTAGCTGAAAATGCTATTTGCTTATGTAGTTTCAATGGATCCTACAACCTTCCTTCCTATGTTATTGTTAGTTTATGCCATAAAACCAATCGGTTGGTTATAGTTTAGTGACAAAATAATTTAAAGACATTTTTTATCGTAAATATATTTAGATATGTTTAAGATAAATATATCTAAATATATTTATCTTAACCATTAAAATGAATCGTGAAACTAACAAGCTGAGTAGTTTGTACCATTAAAATGCATCGCGAAAGAACTAGGAACTAGGAACTAGGAATTGATAAAAAAAACTGGACTAGGAATGAGAAACCAAAAGCTAAAAACAAACTAGACGATGAATTAATTATCTTAAGCATTTCAACGCCAGGTTAATCTATGTTAATGTCAGAAGATTCAATTAATTAATCATTTGCCGACTTGTCGATTTAGTTACCTTATTTGTTAACATAATTAATGTATTTTATATGCTTTTCTATTTAGATAATCAAACCTAAATGTTAAACATAATTAATGTATTTTATATGCTCAACAGGTATCTGCAGTTTGGTAATTTGTATGAACCGCTCAACATGTAAACCTTCCATGGAAATTAGATTTTCCCCCTGTTGTGGGTTTTCTCAGTTCTGTTTTTTAAGTTGATTACAATGTTAAACATGTTAATATCTCAATAGCTAGTACTTTGCTTGCAGCTAATTTGTTTGTTTTAATCATTATTGGTACTAGGAAAGTGAGGACGAAATCACGGATACTGAACAAGCTGAAAATTGGTTTTCTTTGACATCTGCGCAGCGCATATGTTGTGGGTATTTGATTACTAATATGTTTTTAAGCTGTTGTTTTGAAATCTGTGTTTCACTTATGTGCTAGGACTTTGTGATATGTTGTATCCGCTCTGTGTATGTCCTTTTTTCTCCTTGACATGTAGAGTGTCCTTTCCAGTGAGCACTCCTGACCTTGTAATTCACCATATCGCAAAGCTCTACATGTTCTATTTGAAAGGACTGGAGTTAGGATGGTCTTGAGCAATGCCATCTTAGGTGGTTGCTGGATAAACAGTCATGGTTCCATTAACACGTCTTGTTGTGGTATCCATGGTTTGAGGAGTTGTTGGCAGAGTGAAACAAGGTCCATTTTACTGTCTCTACTTCATTTCGCAAATGGATGTTAAGTGCTTCATGTAATAAATCTGAACTTAGATTCACATGCATAAAGAACTTGTTGGGATCATGGCAATGGTGAAATTGCAGATAATTTCATTTAATTGGTAACATTACGTGGCATATCTAACTGAATTCTGATTCTTCTGCAGATAGGTTTCTTGAGCAAGCAAGAGCTTCCAGAATACGCTGATGGCACACTGACAGACATTTTCATCGAAAGAGGTTGGAGGAAGTTTTACTTTCCATGGCTTTATAAAAAGTTCATGTCTTATTGTATTAAATTCTTTGCTATTTTTTATTTCCTTGTAGTGTAATATTGCTACAATGTCAATGGGAATTTCAGCCTAATTGATCTCACATTTCTGTTTGGTTGGTGTAACCAGTAACTGATCCAGCCTTGATGAAAATTAGGTCATCGCAGTAGCTTCTGAGATTCAAACTAGATCATATCACTAGGGTGTTGAACTTGACAGGCTTCTTTGAATGCTTTGTTTAGCTTGCCGCATACGGACTTTTTTCAACATGTTAATACTATTTGTCCACCCACAGTAGGAGATTTATCCTTAGAAATTACAAAATAAGTGCATCCTCATTACATGGCTATGGGGTCTTATTGGTGCAGTGCTTCAATTGACCATCTGTTCCTGTTATGGTGCCACTGCCTGTTTGCTGTTATTGCCCGGTTAAACATGGTTAATTGAAATTTTCTTATTCTGGAAATAGGTTCATGACCATCATTAAGGGTGAACACTGGCACTATGCTGTTGTGCTTTTTTCGAATGCTTGTTTTGGCTTTCTTACAGTGTATGGAGACACCTTCCCTTCAATTCTGTGTTGTTTCAGTAGTCTCATTTCATTTTTATGTTTTCAAATTAGTATTCGATGAGCATGCCTGCTGTGGAAAGATTGGGGGAGGAAATGCTCGGGAGATGGACTTCGAGAGTTTCCTGGACTTTGTTCTTGCCCTAGAAAACAAGGACACTCCAGAAGGGTTGACATTTATTTAAATGTCTTGATCTTTAAAGAGGATTTCTTACCACAGCTGATATCCACTCTCTTTTCAGGCACGTGTCATAGTTTTTCTGTCTTCTTTGTCTACTTCTTAAAACTAGTGGAATTTAAGAAGGGGAGCATCAAAAAGCTGAGATGCTTCCTGATTCAGTCTTCCTAAATAAACCTCTGTAGTCTCCTGCTCGTAGTAGTCAAGCAAGTTCTACAAGTCTCGAATCTTCAGAGACATGAACCCTAAAATACACTCACCTCTAATTGAAATGGAGATGAAGACTAGACTTTTATAGCAGGCATATGAATCCTGGGAGGGACTCTCTAACTGCCTCTGCTCAAATAAGCTTAATGTTTGTTTTAGATAATAACAAACATATGAATCTTGAATCTTGAGAGTGGTTTTACAAGTGTTTGAATTTGCAAGCTTTGGATATCTGACACAACTTTCTCTCTTTTCTTTTTGAACCAGAGATGTGCACCAAAAATGGATTTGAGGGTGGAAATTACGAATTTTGCATTGAAGATGTAAGAGATGAAATTTGGGATATGGTGAAGCCAGCTGATCCCCTAAGGATTACACTTACTGATCTGCTTAGTTGTAAGCAAGGTGGAACAGTTGCCAGCATGCTCGTAGACGTGCGTGGATTCTGGGCTCATGACAATAGAGAAAATCTTCTTCGGGATTATGAAGAATCATCAGAAGGAAGAATAGTCTCGTACTAACCAAACTGGTTTCTTTGGTTTTTGCAGGGGAAGAATCAGAAGAGTAGTCTTGTACTAACCACACTGGTTTCTTAACTTTGGTTTTACTTGATGTGACTCAATAGGTCTTGCTTTGTGTCTATCATATATACATAAAGAGAATATGCTACACTGTAATTGACCAATCCTGATGTGGAATGAATGCATTGGCGTTATAGCGTTTGATATCTTTCCCTTCATTAAATTTCTTAGATATCTTGCCTGTTACTTACATAAACAACTTCTTATTCGTGGGACAAATATGCAAGAAAATGTTGACAGAACAACAGAGGTGCTGGAGATTTGACAAAATTTCCAGATGGCTCATCAATCGGAAGAACTTTTGCCTGTGCAGTGAAAAGGATATCTTATTCTTAAACCTTCAAACAGTGACGGATTCATCAGCATTGATGCTGCCTGAATCAGAATTTCTCACCTGTTTAGTGATCCTCTCCAGCTCCTCAAAAAACATCTCCGTTTAGCTATTCAGAGTTCTCCCTTCTCCAACATTGTGGATGAAGGCACCTTTAGCTTGAAGCCCTCAAAATTACCTGTGCGATTGAGCTACACTCGTAACATTTTCAAGGATATCACTCCATCCATTTTAATAACTCGAACATTCACTTGCGGCCTTGATTCCTGGAGCTCCCACCCCGATGTTTATGCCAAGAGAAGATACATTCATACTTCTCATAATTTGCACTCTATTCCGACTGCACATATTCAACCACCTCATCATACGCCTCCATTACCAGTGAACTCTCTGCAAAACACCTAAAAACCATTTCTTTCAATTATGTCTCCAAAAGTGTAAATGCATTAGAAGGATTACGACTAAGACAAGTTCATACAACTCATTTATCAATTTAGAGCAAATAAAGGACTCAAAAATTGTTTTATCCCTCGTTAGTAGACTCATTTACCAAGTTAGAGCAAATAAAGGACTAACTATTTGATGCCTCCAAAAGTGCAAATGCATTAGTAGGATTACGACTAAGACACGTTCATGCGACTCGCTTACCAATTTAGAGCAAACCTTATATCATGCAATATAATTACTGCTCTCTGTTTGATACAGTGAATGCATAGAGGATAGCTGATTGGCTGCTAGAAAAGCATATCCTGAATGCACAAGAACCCCAAACCAAAAATTAGCAGCTCTCATCTATGTAGCTGTTTTTCCAAGGGTTGCCAAGATTCAAAAATTTTACAATTGAGAGGAACCTGAGTGCAACCTACCTCCCACAAAAATAGGAGAAAGAACAGTAAGCAGAGTTACTGACTAATACTGACGGAAAGCCTAAATACTGTACAGGTGAAGCAAAAATTACCGTACATATGTATTTATATGTGATTCCTTCTATTTTCGGTTTCATCTATACTTTAAAGCTCATGAAGACCACATATCATCATTTAAATTATTGTAATTAATTAGTAGACATACTCCCAACGACAAGCTATTATTTTCTTAGTTTTACACCTCAGGGTCAAATTTGAAAAAGAGATGCTAAAAGGAGTGCACTTCAATGATGTATACCTCAACTCGTGCCAAAAAGTGTTAGTCCACTTATGCAGGAACGGTTGCAAAGGTGCCAGAAAATTTCCCCCAACATTGGATGGTCCTTCAATGTTAGCAATATAAAGTGAGGAAGCCACATGAACAATAACAGAAGGATCAGGGTCCTCAAGGATGGCATGGAGCTCCCTTTGAATCCATGGCTCTATTCTTTGCGGCACTTTTTCTTTCATGCAGCTGCCTCTTGATGTACTCTGAATGTTTGAAAACAAAAAATAACAATCAATAACAAGGAAACACAACATCAACCTACACGTGTTGGTCAATGATCATACCAGCTTGGGACATTTTGTAGAAGATAAAGGAACAGCTTGCATTCCCTGATTGTATAAACTGCAAAACCCAACACGATTTGAGCATAAAATACCAAAACTAATAGAATCA
The DNA here is from genome assembly GCA_027123425.1 of Erythroxylum panamense. Classification (NCBI taxonomy): domain Eukaryota; kingdom Viridiplantae; phylum Streptophyta; class Magnoliopsida; order Malpighiales; family Erythroxylaceae; genus Erythroxylum; species Erythroxylum panamense. The sequence continues at coordinate 20,819,560 of JAOTIZ010000202.1, forward strand.
GGAAGCAGTTCTAGTTTCATAGCACCACCAAGGACATCTCTTTACCTAGGGAATATGAAATTATTACCTGGCACGCCAATGAAGCTTTCTCTGTGCCAAAACATGTGAAGGCACACAATCTGGCCCCCCAAAACTTCGCTTCCGTGGTAATGCTCTACTTCTTCTGATATCAGCATTCAATTCACTTCTTGATCTTTGTACCGTTCTGATGATAGCAACAGATGAATCAACAGCTAAGCTCAATAATTCTAATTTTGATTTAGAAGCATAGTTTTCAATTGTGAACTACAACCCTCTGCAGCTGCAATATCCTCGACAGCAATCACCTTAATTATTCAAAAGGTTAAAATTTTCTTCTCATACCGTTGCCAATCACTGGAGGAGAAATCGGAACCGGAAACGACCTTTTTGTGACCTTCTAGAGAGCGCAGCTTCTCTTTGAAGAAGCTTCGAGAAGAGAGATTTATCTTACAGAACCATGAATCGAACGACCCGTTGCAGAGGGGACAACGCCTCATCATTTCACTCCACTTGCGAATACATTCCACACAGTAAGCGTGCAAGCAGCCGGTGATGACTGCCGCAGCTCTGCGGTGGTGGCGGGGATCGTCATCTAGAAATCTTAAGCATATCGGACAAGATTGCCCCTGGATCGCCGGCAAAATTACTCTCATCAGAAAGTTTTCGCGACTCAGATATTGCTTACGAGGCTCCATGCTCCAACAGAGGTGGCCGATGCTGTCTCCAATACGCAAGTAAATGGAGAAAGAGAGAGAAGTAATAGTAGGCCCAATGAGAGAAAGCCCAAAAAGAGGTTTAAACCAAGAGCCGGGCGGATGAAATCTGTAAGCTTTTTGAACAGCTCAATTGTCTTGTAGTTGAGTTATTTTCACACTCGAAAATGGAGGTCTCGAAGGATCAAATGCTCGCTCTCCTCAGTCACGATCTCTCTAACTCCGCTCAGATGCTCGTAAATTTAGATTCTCAACTCATATTTATTTGTATTGCGGAACATCGACTTACTTCACCGCTTCTTTATTGTTTGCAGGGTTGCTTCTTAGTTTCTTCCTCTTCCGTCAACACTGATGCCAACTCCCACCTCAAAGCGGAGAATCTGGTTTTTCGCATTTTTCCTATTAATAATCTTCTCTTTGTTTAAAGTTGATCTCTTTCAAGTTGAAAAAGAAAAATGCGACTGTGTTTGGCCGCAGATTCTTCTTGGAGACGCACTGCTTCGGGAGAGAGAGTATCGCCGCGCGATTGTGAGTGAGCTTCTGATATAAGAAGGATTTACTGTTTTTAAGTGATTACTCCATTGTGGGTTTTTTTAAAAAAACTTTTTGTGTGTGTTGTTGATAGCATACATACAAGCAAGCTTTACAGTACTACAAGTTGGTTCCTAAACAAAATTCAACGGCTTCGAGGAGTTCCTTGTCAAATCGATCTTCTTCTCCGAGTTCTTTTAATGTCTCGGCAATCAATGAAAATGAGGTTTAATTGTGTTTCAGTTTTATTTTTGTTGAATTTATTTATTGGATGATGTGACAAGTGAGAATTGGTAGAGTTGTTTGCTTGATGTCTGAGATTTATTCCGTTCAATGTGTATCCTGGCAGGTGAAGTTCAAGATTGCTTCGTGTCATTCCTCATTGAATGAAACTAAAGCGGCCCTTGTTGAGGTTTTTGCTTTTGTTGCCATGTGTTTCTCTTGCTTGTTTTTTTTTTTTTCTCGTTCTTATGCAAATGCAGCATTTTAAAGTAGTAACTACAGTTGAAAATCTAATAAATTTTTTAAGTGCAGCTAAATTGTGGAAGCCAGATGTCTGCATGATTTACTGGTTATCTGAATAGTTTTGTCTATGTTATAAGTCGTCTAGGAATTGTTATAGGAATTCTAAAGGCATACATGTGAAATGCACTCTTGTTGTCTGGTTGCTGCTAAGGTGCTTAATTTTAGTTTCCTTTTTGGTTTCTAAAATTTGTGTATGTTTTGCGTTGCAGATAGAGGGAATTCCTAGCAAAGCAAGAACTTTGCAGATGAGTCTGCTCATGGCGAAACTTTACCGAAATTCTAGACACAATCGGTTTGCTATAGCTTGTTACAAAGAATGTCTAAGGTTGGTCATGTTATGTTGGCGTGTTAGTCTTTCTCACTTCATTTGTTTTTAACCTGTCTAGTGTTTTATTTGTTTTTAACCTGTCTAGTGTTTGAGTCCTATGACCTTCCTTTAACTCCATCAATACTCCCTACCCTATTTTGGTTCAAGTTCCAATATTAAGATATGAATTCACTCTTTATTAGTTGAATGTATGTATGCCGATCTTCACCTCATAAGTGCCATGTTGTGTTTTTATTTCAGTGGTTGAACATAATATTGTGGTTCAACTTTTCAACACCTTATAATATTTACACACATAGACAAGTGTGTCTTGGACAAAAGCTACATGTTCCAATTGAAGCTTCTACTGCCTTTAGAATTGGAAATAGGATGTCTTTCATTATATCTGCTTTGTCTTGGTTTACCTTGTTAGTAAAGTGAATTTGCAATCTTTTGTTTGGCGAAATTTCCCAGGCTTTAATGAATGCAATTATTTGGGCAACCTGTTAATTAATTAAGTACTAGTAGAATGATGTGAGATTGTGTGATTGCTGGCAATATTTTTTCATAATAGTTTCATGCATCAGGTGGGCATGCTAAATATTTATAAGCCCAATCTTAAAGCTGTTTGTAGTTTATGAAACATATATTGTAAGTTTGTTTTGCCATTTTGGTTCCTTTGGCAGGCAATGTCCATATGTGATTGAGGCTATTATGGCACTTGCAGAATTGGGAGTTATAGCCAAGGACGTCATTTCTTGTTTTTCACAGGTTTGTGGACCTAGTAACAATCTCATGTGTATGATAAATTAGCATTGTTTGATTGGAACCTTATTTTGCATCCATATTAGTCAAGAAACTACAAAGAATTTTTGGTAGAGAGACTGCATACATTCACACAATACAATAGGGGTTATTCCCCTTTTTTAATGTACACGGTTCACCAAAGCATAAATAACTGCTTTGGTAACTGCCTCTAATAAAAGCAGAAATAACTACTTTAGTAATTGTCTCTATTAACTGCCACCCCTATTTACCGTTACTGAAATAATAACTACATCTAATAACTGTCTATCTCTCCTATCAATTAAGGGACAATATTCTGAATTAATATTTAATTATTTTAACACTTCCCCTCAAGCTGGGAGGTAGATATTATCAACCCCCAGCTTGCTAATAATGTTTTCAAACTGATGTCCACTCAGCCCTTTGGTAAAAATGTCTGCAATTTGTTGTTGATTAGATACAAAGGATGTGCAAATCAGGCCACTCTCTAGCTTCTCCCTGATAAAGTGTTTATCAACTTCAATATGCTTTGTCCTCTCATGCTGGACTGGGTTGTGAGCTATACTTATAGCCGATTTCTTATCACATTATAGCTTCATAGGTTTCTCCAATCTGACCTTCAGATCATCAGGTAGAATGTGCTGTAACTTGAGGTTGATCTCCTATCCACCAAAGACCTACCCTGCATGGTCTGCAT
>JAOTIZ010000202.1:20834415-20847986 GCA_027123425.1 Erythroxylum panamense
GAAACCAAAAAAAAAAAGACCCTTAGTTTGCTTAAAATAGACTGATTATTACATATATTCTAATTTAATTACAAAAGAGAGCCAAATGTCACTACAACAAAAATCACATTTGGCTAAAAAAACTCGTCACTTAAAGTCTCAAAATCACCGCTAATAGTCATTAGCAACGATTTGTATTTGTTGCCAAATACATCGCTAAATTCTCGTAGCTAAAAATTATAGGCGACATTTTTCTTTAATTTTGTAGCAAAAAACTATTAGCGAAGTTTTGAGAAATCATCGCAACACCTTCTGGCTACACTTAGTTTTCATAGCTAAAAATTATTAGCTACATTTTCGAAAAATTTAGCCAAAAGGTTTTACTTACGTTTTTGAAAATGTAACCAAATATTTTTAGCTACGTTTTGTAAAATATAGTCAAATTTTTAATATGTATTTTAACGAAATGTTATACCATGTTAAATATAATTATTTGTGGCATTTTTAATCCATACTATTGTATATAATATATATATTTTTTGTTAATTTATTGTACAAAAATTTTATACAAAAATAATTGATAATTTGAAGCATTGTATATGAAATGTAAAATATCATTAAATTATACTAACAAAAAGAATATTCTTCGTATACAAGATTTTTATTACGACTTTAACAATTATTATAGACAAAATAATAAATACAATGACTAGTTTACAAATTATAAATATTGAAATTATGAAAAAAATTACAACATAACTAAGACGATTAACTAGGTTTGATTCAATCCAGCATAGAAAATTCCCTAGATAAATTCTCGAAGGTGCTAAGAAGTGCATCAGGATGCATCATGCCATGTATCATTATCTTCTTTTCTCTCAATGTAATGCAACTCTATTACTTCTAAGATTAATGCAACTCTATTATTTCTAAGATTACACTGTAGAAGTCAATAAAATGTTGATTATGTTGTCCCTCAACAATAATCCCATAATTTTGGCTTCTAAGTCAATTGTCATGATCTTTTATATGAAATCTAACTCCATTAATAATATAACCAGTATATTTTTTCCCACACATATGAGGCCCACATGTCAAAGCATATAATCACCTTTGACAATTTACAGTTATATAAATGTATCGTTTGTAAAAAAAATATAATTAGAAGTTAATCTCACCAACAAATTGCCATAAGCTCTACTATTCCATGAATAACTTACTTGAGTCCTAAACTATGATAGGAAGTTAATCTTTTGTCTTCCTTCAACATTAACAGTTCCTTTACTTCTAATCTCATATTTGTGCTTTCTATTTAAAAAAGTAAAGATATTTAAGAAAATATGAAAGAATGAATAAGAAGTAATATACATAATCCATATATAAATCGACTTCCTCACAAATTTTCAAACTATACCAAGGACCAATTTCAAATTTGCTTTTAATTAACTCCACACATTGTTTGACGCGAAGTGACTTTACTTTTTGGAAGAAAATTGACAAGCTACTATCTTGATCAAAATCAAAGTTATATTTTTCTCTATTAAATCTTGTCTCCACGTTATTTAAGTACATAGAACAAAATGTCAAACATTTATTCGATATATAAGCCTCTACAATAGAGCCTTCAGGTTAAGCTCTATTATCTACATAACACCTAAGGGAGCCTAAAACCTAAACAAAATATAAAAAAAATAACAATTGTTACTAGCTAATAACTTAAGAAAAAATTAGAAGTTAATATGAATTACTTTTCAATGGGGAACATCCATTGAAATTGAACCGGTCCATAAAGTTTTTCCTGTATGGTAAGTGAATTGCCAAATAAAGCATAACATCAAAAAAGGATGGGGTAATACTAGTTCAAGCTTATATAGAATCAAAGCTATGTCTTTTTTCATTTTTTGTAAGCTCTTCTACTTTCGATGTCTTATAACATAATTGCTTTAAAAAAAGTCACCCAATTGTCCCAAACTTACAGACATATTGTTCGACAAACAGCCATATATTCTAACAGGAAGTAATCATTGCATAAGTACATTATAATCATGACTTTTCAAGCTTGAAACTTTTCTCTCGTTCACATTGACACAATGAGCTATTTTAGATGCATAACAATTAGGAAACTTAACTGATTTAAGAATTGACAAAAAGTTTGCTTCTTTTTGACATATTGTAGCACGCAGGTGGAATGATGTATGACCCATCATCTCTTCTTTTCAACTGCAAATCTTTTCTTATATTCATGTCTTTCAAGTCTAATATAGCCTTAATTGAGTCTTTTGATTTGCCATCAATTCCCATCAAAGTACCTAAAATATTCTCACAATTTTCTTTTCAATATACATCACATCAAGATATGCCTCAATAACAATTCCTTCCAATACAGCAAATTAAAAAAAATATTTTTTATTCCAATTAATATCAACAACAAATTCACTTTTTCTTTCTATTACTTGGGTGTTTTCCATATGTAACTCACCCAAATGTGATAGTTGCTCAACCATATCATCACTAGATAAGTGCAAAGGAGCTTCACCATATTCTACTTTGTCAATAAACAATTTGCTTCTTTGCCATCTATGCCCATGTTTCAAATAAAGACGATGTCCTATATAACATATTTTACTCTATAGCCTTATTGAATGAGTTTGATAGTTACATACAGGACATGTCATATATCCTTTAGTACTCTATCTAGACAAATTTCCATAAGCTAGAAAATCATTTATAGTCCACAAAATAGTCGCGTGCATTATACATGTTTCACCTTCAAAAACATCATAAGTTTCTAATCCAACCTTCCAGAGATGGTTTAAGTCATCATTTAGTGGTTGCATGTATATATTGAGATCCTTAACAGAAGCAGTAGGTCCTAGAATAAGTAAGGACAATAAAAAATGGCTCCTTCATATAATTTCATAAATGTAAATTGTATAGCATAAGAATTATCAGCCACATGTTGTATAAAGTATTCGTAGTACCAAATGGATTAAATGCATCAAATACTAAACCAAGTCAAACATTACGACAATCCTCTGCAAACCATGGAAACTTTCCATTAAATTCTTTCCATGCCTTTAAGTCTACTAGATGACACAAAATGTTATCATTAATGCATTTTTCTTTATGCTACCTCATATTTGTGGCTGTTTTTTATTGACATAAAAGCCTTTGTAATCGTGGTTTAATAGGGAAGTATCTCAATATTTTATACGGTATCTTTTTCTTTTTTCCATCATCCACTTTCCACCTTGATGTACCACAAATGGGACACTCTTTAAGATCTTTACTGTCCTTCCAATATATAGCACAATCATACTTAAAAGCATAAATTGATATATATCCTAATCCAAGGGCCCTTGATGATACAATTCAGAGACCAATGGTTGTAAGAATACATCAATTTTATGCTTTAGATTTGTAAGACCTGGCATAATCACTGTCAAGAACATATATGCCTCATTCATACACATTCATGAAGGAAAATTATAAGGACTAATTATGATTGGCCATAATAAATATTATTGGCAGATTGACCAAAAGGTTGGAATCCGTCTGTTGACAATCCCAACCTAACATTTCGACTTTTAGCTGTAAACTCAAAATGGGTGTTATCAAAAAATTTTCATGCAAGTGTATCTGATGGATGGCTCATTATTTCATCTTCCTATTCATGTTCATTATTCCATCTCATATGAGATGCAGTAACATCAGAGGCAAATAGTCTTTGAAGTCTCGGAGTTAGCAGGAAATAATACATCCACTTTCAGGGTACTAACTTCTATTTTATAGAACACTTTCTAGGTTTGAACCTAAATTGACCACAAAATTTGCACTCTTATAATTCCATATCATCTCCTCAAACAATATATATCTAAAATTGCAACAATTAATTTTTTCAATTGGCAAACTAAGACCCCTAATAAGTTTCTTTATATTGTAGAAATTATCAACTATTGTATGCCCTTTATACTTTATGTTCAATATTCGAGCAATTGAAGATAATTGAGTCATGGTCTTATAATTTTTCTATAATTCTTAGTTTAGATTTTATTAAATCAAAAAACTTTTTTGCAAATGGGTTTGGTTCTTCTTTAAGATTTTCTATTTTTACCTAAAAGGTATAATCGACTGCATCATAAACCATTTGGGTGTAAGATTTTTTAGTTGCACCTATATTATTTGTTATAAATCCAGTCCCCCTTCAAAAACCTACATTTATTACGAGTTTGCTTCATTACCTCTTAAGGTGCTATAAATTAATGGCTCCCTATGTCTTGTCCACTCAAAATAATTTTTAACAAACCCTTTTTTAATAAATGGAGATTCACTTCATCAATAGGAAGAAAACAAATATGTTTGCAGTTTTTACATAAACATCTGATCTTTGGACCTTCCATATATGCAAGTTGAGAATATCCATAGTGAATAAAAGCTTCAACTCCCTCAACAAACTTAGGATTAATAAAACCGTCAGGCCACATTTATTGACGAGTTTACTTCATTACCCTTTGAGGTGATACAAATTAATGGCTTCCTATGTCGTGTCCACTCAAAATAATTTGAAACAAACCCTTTTCTTAACAAATGGAGATTCACTTCATCAATAAGAAGAAAGCAAATATGTTTGCATTTTTTACATAGACATCTGATCTTTAGACCTTCTATATATGCAAGTTGAGAACATGCATAGTGAATAAAATCATCAACTACCTCAACAAACTTAGGATTAATGAAACCATCAGGAATTAATCATCTATCCATCCAAGATCTATCAACATTACTCATTTATGCAAAATTGTTATTTAAAGAAGTGATTTCATATTTAGTATCCTTCATTTCCCTTATTTTTATTGAACATTTAATCTTTACTTTACAGAACATTCCCTAAGTTTTTAAAGGTCTCTGACTGTTTCCCCTCCAAATTGAAACTAACCTATCCCACCATATAAGTTCACAATTAGAAAAGTCAACGTACGTGAGTATCAGTCAAATAAAACAATATGCCAACTAAGCACTATGGTACGTGACATTGTTTACACTTGTGAATCCAGAAAGCAAGTTCTTGCTATAACTCGTAGGCTTTTGAAATTTTTCACCGATAAGCCTCATGGGAGCTACTTCATGAGTTTCTAGCCTATATACCATCCTAGGGGTTTATTATGCCTTAAACCATCCATAATTATACAAACTCATTTGACATGCAGTACATACTTATGTAATTCATACATTTAGCCATTAATCATTATAACAATATTCCAAACAGCAATATACAAAACCTACATAAATATGTTTGCATTAATCACCTATAAGTTGATTTCCAAAGTTTGATTTTAAACAAACACTATGGTACGTGGCATTGTTACACCGTATGAATCAAGAAAGCAAGTTCTTGTTGTGACTCCTAGGCTTATGAAATTTTTCAGCGATAAGCCTCATAGGAGTTGTATCATGAGTTTCCATCCTATATACCATCCTAGGGGTTTATTATGCAAAAAATTGTCATATCAATTATGTGAATTTCTTATGTTAATACTAAGTTTGAATTAATCAGTTACAAGTTGAAGTCTTTATGTTTCAATTTAAACAATGCCCACACATAAATAATTAGACTATTAAACCCCAGCTTAAAATCTCATCAATCATTGTTATAGGTAAAACTGCAAAGAACAACACAAAATCGATCACATTGCAAACATTACTTAATTGAACGACTTAACTTGATAGACGAACAATCGTAAACTAAAAAGAAGATGAATGAGGTTGGACAATTATTGACGCTCTTCAATATAGAACACAGCCTGCAATAAATACAATAAACAAAAATATAAAAATTAAGGGCCATACTATTGGAAAAGCTAATCTAATCGCTAACTTATTAGATGTACATGAATGAATTACGTGAAAAAGGAGCTTACTTCAACAATAAGAAGTGATATTTAAAGTCTCTAAGGAGGAGGAAAATTATATATAAGACCTATATAATGAGAGTGATGAGGATGAGCTATACATTGGAAGTGGGGCTACGAGAGTTGTAGTTTTCTTTAAGCTTAAGCACTCCATTTTGAATTGACCAATTTGTGCTCAAACAAGAAGCGTTCTTTTGTGTTAAGTCTTTATTATTTTATTACTTTTTTTCCTACAAAAGGGAGCATTGTGACCGATCCTATGCAGTTGAATATATTTTTGGTGATTGAATTAATTCTTCTCTTCTCTCTCTATCTCTCTCTGTGCATGTGTGTGTGAGTTTATTATGTCATTTTGATAGCATATTTTGTTGAACTCTAAAATATAGTTCAGCATTAATCCTTGTTAATGACTATTATCAAGTAATTTGACATAACTTGACACATTTTATCTTTAAACAAAATTAGGGACATGTGGATTTATATTTAACTAAGATTTTTTTAAAACATTAAAATTGAATTTTATTTCTGTGTTCATTTTTAATTAGATTCATAATTAAATGCATAACTTAAAAGTAATTTAGATTTTTTTTAGAGTCTAAAACTCAAGATAGGTATTAAATATAGCTGAAAAATATTACATTGAATAAAAATGTGCTCACTTTATTTGTGAAGATATTTTGGTGTGAAGAAGAAGAGAAAGATAGAGTTGTTATCAATTCCATTGGTGACATCTACATCAGTCTACTTATAGATTTTTCTAAATAGCAATAGGGAAATGCAAATGAGTTTTCTAAAGCTACCATTTATATATGCACTTAATTATTTGTAAAAGTTTTTATTTATTATTTATGAATCTAATAATAGTGTTATGCCTTAACATGTTAGACTAGTAAATAATACAAAGCCAACTTAAGGAAGACAAAATGATGGTTAATCAAATGATGCCTGTTATACGTTGTACTTGATTTTAGTTATTTATTTATGGCATTTAAAGTGTCTTTGATTTGTTAGAACTATGTGTAAGTTGCTTTTTCTAAGATTTATTGTTCTTTCCGACTAATGTTGTAACAAAAAGATGTCGACTTTTTTTCTAGTTTTATTGCAATATAATCGGCTTATGTTGTTTTTTATACATGACATCTTTGTTCAAAATGATTTGTACTATATCTGATTAGTTGAGTGGAATATGGATCTTCATATTATAAATTAGAATTTGAATAGAAAAGATCTTTGGGATTTCTTTGTTTTCTCTTTTTGCCCCTATATGAAATAAATTATAATTAGATGAAGTATTTTACTAGGTTTCTCACATTTTAGTACTATGTTAGTTATTTACCTTTGTGTTGTGTCCTTAAACTTATGGTTGCATGTTATAGTTGCAGGTTTATAATTTCTTGAGCCTCTTATTAATGCTTAGTGTTTTGGCTAATGTTCATAATGAATTAGACGAAAATTTATTCAAAACTTGATAGGTCATGTTGTGTCACTTCTCTTTGTTTTTGGTTATTTGGCTTGATGTTTCTTAGTATAAAAGTTCATCATGTTCTTCTTTATTAGAAAATTGAGTTATATTTTTATTTAATGACATGATGGCTATACTTACAATAATTTAATAATATACTTTTTTTTATATGCATTATACTTATCTAATGCTTCTATTAACATTTTCGCATATATATTTTTACGTAATTTGGTTGTTTAAGAACCTATTATTTGGTCTTAACTATATGAATGTTCCTAAATGCTCATAGGGTTGGGATATTGTATCTTGAAATATATTGTATTGGTTTTATGTCTTAAAATTTCATTTTCTTTATAATTTTAGTAGTTGTTAAGTGATTGGCATTCTTCACATAATAGGAAAAGGCCTTAATATTAAACACAATAGATATAAAACTATTCAAATGGTTTTGAATTGCATTTGGAATTAAGTAAGAACAAAATGATAAAAAGATAAGATCAATTTTATTAACTTCTGATTTTTTTAATCAAATGTACCCTAAATAATTCTACTAAATTCATCTACCATTATAAGAAAGTAATTGGTGACCGGAAAAAATTAGTGTTGACATAAGACCTTGAACTAATTCGAAACAATAAGAATGAGCAATTATACTAGAAGAGAAATGCAATACTCATTTCTTAGCCATATGGAAAACATCAAGGGCAAAGTAGGGATTAAAAGCATCAAAAACATCAACAAATTGTATTAGTTTCAATCTAGGAATTAAGGCAATTCCATTCTATAATTTCATAAATTGGACTTAATAATATTATTTCATTAAATGAAAGAAGACAAGAGATGTTTTAGATTCAATTTTGATGGCTGAGTGGGGGGTGAATGATGAAGTTAGATTGGCAGGATGAGTACTCAAGTGATATAAGGCTTACATTGTTCTATCTAAACCAATCATATTCCAAGGTTTTAGGTTCTATATCTAGCGAAATTTAGATTATAATCAGAAAAATAATGAGATTCTCTTATCAATTTGCTAATAGATATTAAATTTAAATAAGAAGATGGTAGTAATAGAACCCATGTTAGAATAAATATAGGTTATAGTTGCATTGTCACATAAGTTTCTTAAACCTTAAGATTAGAAAACATATGGAAAAACTTATTTTCAATAGGTTGTACAAAAATTAAAGTAGTCATAACACATGAAATATAATCATATTTGAAGTCTAATGACCCCTTGTTTAAGAAGACAAGTGGAAGCAAACTTAAGTTAATTGGTTAACTTTATTTTCTTTGGTTCATTTTTTCTTTATTTTATTTTATACTTCGACTATCTTAACGTATCTCTTATATGAAATGTAGACAACAAAAACATAGCATAAATTCATCATAAATGAGGGACACGTTGTTTGACATAGATTTAGACATTTCATCAAACATTTCGTAGGCCACCTGAATTCATCTCTAAATAACAGAAAAACTATTATATTTTTCCATTATTCACCAACAAAAACATATTCAAACACATTATTCACCAACCACAGTTCAAATAACACATAATACTCAAACACACAATACCTAAACTGACGTTCATTTATAAGCATTTAACAACAATTAACCTCCACTTAATTGAAGACGATGGAAGATGAACGAGAGCGAAGGACGGACGATGGACAAGAGTGAAAGAAGAACGAAGGACGAGAATGAACGACAGACGAAGACCGATGGTGATAAAGACGACGATTAATTCAATTTTATTGACGAAAGCAATGTTAATCGATTGTTTAGCATTAAACCAAACAATGATGTTTTCTTTTATTAAAAATGTTGAAGTCGAAGCAAACGACGATGTTTAATTCAATTTTACCGATGTAATAATAGTTTTTGTTGGAAAATTACTGATGGACATTGCTTCCGTCGATATATCCCGATGCTTATTTTTGCCGCTAACCATTGCCGTCTTTTTATTGACGTCCTCCCTTGCTCTTCTATCTTTATATTCTGCCTATAAAATTATTGGAATAATTTTCCTCCACTTTTACCGACAGATATTTTGTTCATCGCAAAATACCATTTTGTCGGACAATGTTACAGACAGGAAATCAATTCTGCGCTAATTTACTATGGTTTTGTTTCCATCGATAATGTTTCGTCAGTAATTTGTAATTTTCTTGTAGTTTACGAATTTTGAAAATTTTCAAGTTGAGGCAGGTGTTGGGAAAATTAACAGACGATAATTGATAAATTTGATATATGAATGGTTCTTTTGGTGAACGAAGTCCGAAGCCTTTTTCCAAGATTAGGGAAAAAGTTGAAAATTTTTCTATGATTTCAATGGACTAATAGTGCATGTGTTAAATACTTTCAGATCATGACTTTCAGTTTTATTCCTTCATTACGATTGGGCAAAAGTGATCAATTTTTTATGGTCACACACACGCACATATACTTGAAGAGAATAATAATTAAACAATTGTCACGTTTAAGTCTCACTTGGATCTAACTCCTTTATTTGGAACTGTTTCAGTTGCGTATAAAATTATTCGACTACTTTACACCTGAAGCTAGGCTCTACAAAATAGTACAGACTCTATTATTTCTTTTTCAAAAATAATATTAAACTGATTTTAATAATAATATTACAGATGTTCCCATCCTCTTTCAACAATATATATTAAATCCATAAAAATGAGCGAACTTAGCTGTTAAGTCAAATATGTATATATTGGTGTGGCATGCCTTTACCTTTTGGTTGAAATCGTATGCAAATTAAGCTAAGGAATTGAAGGTCCCCCTCACACGAAAAGTCACTGCAATTGTTTTTGTGATGCCACGATCCGTCCATGCATTCTTAATTCAATATTCTCTCTTTTTCATCATTTTGCCTTAAAAAGTTGAAATTCTTTTTAGTTGCCCCTCCCACTTGTATTCCCTCCGATCTTATCCTTATCGAGATGCTCCATATGCATGTGTAGTGTTAACTTAAAGGTTTTTGACTAATTTGGACTATGCAATGTGTATGACATGTCATATATATGGATACCGAAATTCTTCTTTAGTGTCCAGATCTTCTGTCCAGTTTTATGGTGTCTTATTGTGTTCAGTGAATCTCAGTCATTTATTTATGTGGATCCCGCGTGAGTCCCGCATAAATAAATGCGAGTTCTGTAGAAATAAATGACTGAGATTTACTGGATACAATAAGACACCATAAAATTAGACAGAGGATCACTCCTCCCTTCTCTAATAATGTATTTTGGACTCCCATGTTTTGTAGATTTTAAAAAATACAACTTTTTCTTATAATATATTTGAATTTTATATAAAATAAACTGTATATATATATATACTGGCGTTAGACTTAGGATATGATTGGGATTGCTTTGTAGCTTACAACCCACCAGCACATCAATCGCATCTTCATAGGTCGCTTGCTACAGCAAGCAGCTTTTTGATGTGCCAATGTAATATTGTGCCTTCAACCACTTGCTAACTCCTGACGTTTCGGACACATTCACTTGAAGAATGTCCGATCATATCGTTGCAACTGACTTCCGAGAATTTGTTAGGCAAGAAGATGAGCATTTCATATGAAATAAAAGTTCTTATTACTACTATATAATATGTATTAATTATTTATCAATAGAAAATCTTAACACAATTTAATAGAAAGATGTAGCATCCCTTTAAGCTGCTATATCCTTTGTTTTGGTTGAGAAATGCAAATGAAATAAGGATCGTTAAATCTCATTTTCAAGCACCCACCACCCCACACTTTGATATGTTGTATAGGGTCATTCAGATTGAATTTTAAGTAAGTGAAATTCGAAAATATCTAAAGGTGGCTCAATTAACAATATGATCTCTTGTGTTGTTCTTTCCCTCCCATCTCTTCCATGTTCACTTATTCAATATATGGTTAAAGACACGTCACATGCATCATAACTGATGAAACTATTGGCCCTGCGTATTATTTTCCTATCCAAGGTTGACATTCTCTTGTCATCATCAGTCTCTCTGCAACTGTAACACTCTATTCATATATATAAATGTTAGCATTCATGCCCAGGAAAAAGGAAATGTACCGTACGTTACAAATATGTTTTATCTTCTTCTTTTTTGCTTTCGGCAGCATTTGGCTTATCCATATATTAGGGTTCCAGATTCTGTGGCATCAACTAGCTAGGTTAAACATTTCGTATCATCAAGCCCACAAGGGTCGCTTTCAAGTTAAGGGTTCAATTTTGAGGGCATCAATCCAAATATCTCAACGAACCTTACAACTTTTCATCATCTCTTGCTTTTTTTTTCTAGCTTAATTCTTCAACTGTTCAATGCATGCATCAGTACCTTATCTTCATGATCTTGGACCTATAAATATAAGTTCTTATTAGTTTCATTATTACCATCCCAGATCAAGTTAGCAACTGGCTAGCTATCACTACTTACAAGTATTCGCATGCTTCTCCTTTATCGTCGCTAGCATCTGCGTACCTAGTCTTTCCTTCTTGCGTTTCTACCAGAAGTTCACCTACTTTCATAACTTTGCAGCTCCACAATCACTTGGTCCATCTCTTCTTTGGATTCTAACTATCTCTGTAGTTCCGCTATTGCACATACGGAAAAGCGTATTACGTATTTGTAAAGAATATGGATCGTGTGGCCAAGTTGGCATCACAGAAAGCAGTGGTGATCTTCAGCAAGAGTTCGTGTTGCATGTGCCATGCAATCAAGAGACTGTTCTATGAGCAAGGAGTTAGCCCAGCAATTTACGAGCTCGATGAGGACTCTAGAGCAAAAGAAATGGAGTGGGCTCTCATAAGGCTTGGCTGCAAACCGTCAGTGCCGGCGGTGTTCATTGGAGGCAAATTTGTGGGCTCTGCAAGCACTGTCATGACCCTTCAGCTTAATGGTTCATTGAAGAAGTTGCTCAAAGAAGCTGGAGCGATTTGGCTTTAGCATAGAAATTGACCATGGTGTCATCAAGGCGTTCTCTTTCTATTACTTAAAAAGTATAATAAGGCTAACTGGGTTTTGCTTTCTTTAAGATTTGTTTTCTTCTTTAACAGGAAGCGAGTAAAAGATGTATTGTATGGAAAAAAGTCTATAGAGTCATACACTGTTTTAGATTTCTCCCAGTTAATATGCAGCTCTTTTGGCCTTGTTTACTTGTTACGGTTAGCTCCTCAAATTTACGATTACCCGGATATATGCGACATATACAGTTGGTATAAGTAGCTTCTTGTTTCTCGTCTTCGTTTACTACTCCTTCAAAGGAAATTAAACTCCTGTACTTCGTCGTCATGGATTCTTAGCTGACGACAGATGATATGTATTCAACATTTTGATCTTGAAGGTTTAAGTTCCTTAATCATGACCATACATGTACTTGATAGACGAATGTTGTTTATTTGTTTCCATGGTTATCAATCAACATATTGATATTGTAGTTAATTGGTTTCTTTTACTTCCACCTCCATCACCAAGACAATTCCATGCATTGCCGGAAGAAAAACTGATGTACCTTTCAGCAATTTAAGATGGAATATAATTCCTTGTCATGAATAAGTAAAAGGAATTGATTGATAAGGTGCATACTGAAAAAAGCTTTGAAGATTCTGAATTGCACATCACTGAGTGTCGAATGCACTTCCAGTCAGAAACTGAAATTCCCTGACCGGTATGCATATATCTGGCGTCAGCTGGAATTGTTAGTGATAAGTCAATTTCACGAAAACTGAACATATTCTTTGTTTACTGTTAAAATTTTGCATTTTAAGGAGATCATGTTCTAGCTGTTGGCTATGATGTTTTATGTGTCAAAGATGAACACAACTTGATCATAATTTATTTCAGCATTGGCATTTCAAACTTTTATTTTCATAATAAATGTTTTGTGAACTATAAAAATGATATAGAAGACTAAAATTTCTAATGTTCCTTACGTCTTTTCCTGTTCTAGCAATATAAGGGCCCTCCATACTTTTTCCAGGTGATTCTCTCTACATTATTGTGTCACTTCCTTAAGTTTGTGGAATCAACTAAATTAATGTCCAACTGTTATATCATCTCCCTAAAGCGATGGGATCAACCGATGTACAAATAATTTATATTTTTCTAAGTTTATTATAAGCTAAAATGCTACTATCACTACAAGAAAAGGAGGCTTTTAGCGTCGTTTTTAAAGTAAACGTCGTGAATGGTCTGAGGTATTAACGACGTCT
>JAOTIZ010000202.1:20892604-20903755 GCA_027123425.1 Erythroxylum panamense
GAGGGCTAATCAGGAGTTACAGTCTCAAGTCGATGAGTTGACTAAACAATTTAAAGAAATGAAGGATCGATTAACTTCACAAGTCGAACAACAAAATAAGCTCTTGCAAGTTTTATCTTCTACACATAATGTTCATTTAGACTAAACATGTTGATATATTAAACACTTATGACGTTTACTTTATTTTAATTATCGTATTATGACATGTTTGGGAATTGCAGTTAAATAATAAGTTGTTTTTTTGCATGTATTCAATTCTTATTATACATTAACAATTATTAGAATTAATGATATATTCAAAAATTGATACATTGTTAAATAAATTTATTCATAAGCAATTTTTATTTTTTACTAACTCATTAATAATTTACAAATTTGATAAATATTAAATTTGCAAAAAATTATAAAACAAATTTAAATTCAAAAATTAATTATAATTCATATTTATTAAATTCAATTTTTATTCGGAAATTGAAATTTACACAAATAATTAATTCAAATTGATTAATAATTAATTTTGCAAAATTAGTTTATATAAATATTCTGTTAATTATTAATTATTAACCAATTTACGACGTCTACAAAAGGAGACGTCGTAGAAAGAGAATTTTAACGACGTCTTCTAAACGTCGGCATAACAATCCTTCATCGACGTCTACTAAACGTCGGCATAACAACCCTTTATCGACGTCTTCTAAACGTCGACATAACAATCCTTTATCGACGTCTTCATGCACGTCGTTAAATGCTAGTTTCAATCTGTGACGTCTACTTCAGACGTCGCAAAATGTGTTAACTTTTCCGAACGTCTTTTTAAACGTCGAAGAATATCTGTCCCTTCAACGACGTGTTACAAAAGACGTCGTAGATCACCAATGCTTACCTACCTTCCACGACGTTGTTTGCGACGTCTTAATTGACGTCGAAGATAGTTTTCAACGACGGTAAATTTCCTTTACCGACGTTTTAGAAACGACGCAAAAGGCCTCCTTTTCTTGTAGTGATTTTAATCTATTAATACCATGAAAGAGGAAGAGGGCTCTCCAATATCTGTATCTACTATTCTTGGAAAAGTTGTTGAGTCAATAGGTACAACCTTGAGTTCTTCACTTCTATATTATTCATACACTTACTACCTTCTTGTCTAGAGTTCATATGTAATGAATTAGAAGTGATTACACAAATGCGCTTCTTTGCAAAAGATGAAGAAGAGATTAAAATGGGTGCAACAAATCAAAACTTGAGCCGGAGTTAGATTCGTACTTTTCAAAAAAGCTTAGTAATTAGTAAATTACTCTTTTATTCATTACAATATTAAATTACATAAATTTTCTTTGAATATTTTTATTACTTAAAAATTCTTATATGCCTATAATAACTATTTGTCAGATGAATAATTGAGTCTTTTTTAAAGAAGTATAAATATTTTTTGACGTCTGAGTTAAAATTTAAAATTCCTCTTTTACTAAATTTATCTCTTGCCTTTTTCCCAATGAAAAGATCGGTTAAGATCATGACCGTAGCACATGGATGGATGCGGCTTGTAATTACTGCCATGATTATCTCAATGCACATAATCTGAAATTCGGGCTTGAAAAGTAGACAGGAAATGAGTCGAGGGGACAGGACTTCCCAGTGGGGGAAGACGGCAAGTATTAATTCCTATACTCGGCAGCTTCTTTTGAAACTTAGTCCAGTATATTAACTTTTGTCATAAAATGAAGTAAAATAATAGATAATGCAATAAAAGTTTGTAATCGTTATGGTTTGAATTGAGTTTTTCATGTTCGGCTCGTCAATACACGTATAAAGATTAAGGGTCAAATCTATAAGATGTTAATTAGAAATGATTATACCAAATTCAAGAGGATTGATCTCCTAAACTTCGATTAAGTTTTTTCTTTTTTACCAACTTGTGAACATGAAAAATGCTGACAACTTGCCATGACCTGAATTAATCCATTCGATTATTGGTTAAAGAGGTGTCAAATCCTTGCAATGAAACGCAAATCAGAATAAGGTACAACACCGACAGTTTTCTAAGTTGCAGCCATAGCCATAATCAAACAATATGTTCAACAAGGATATCTACCACGCCATCTTCCAACGCACCAACTCCAGATCACGCCACACTTTCACAAGCTGCTCAGAACACACTACTATTCACTCTTCTTCCATGTGTGCCACCAGTCAAATTAATATTATCTATGTATATATATATATTTCCCTCTCGACCATTTTCTTTAGCCGGCTGAATATATATATATACACTCAAAAGTTCTTGTATTCCATTCTTAACTATTCTCTGCTAATTAAGTACTGAAAATACTTGACATTAAGAGTTATAATCATATATATAAATATATATATCATCATAATCATCATCCGATACGCACAAGACTCCCATGGCGTCCACTGATAAGCCTGACCCTGAAGTCACAAGATCCTCAACACCGGTACGCCCGCCTCCGAAGTCCCTGCCAATTCTTTACCTTACCAACACCTTTGTGCTTGATGCTGCTCTCAGGGCCCTATTGTTTGCGGCCACATTAGTTGCTGTTGTGGTCATGGTTAGTTCCAAGCAAACCAAGATAACTCGCGTGCAAGGCTACAAAGTTTCTGTAGATGCTAAGTTCGATCAGTCGCCAGCCTTCATGTAAGTTAAATATTACCCACATGCATCCAAAATCTTCTCCGATAACTATCTTAATTTGGTGGCTGATTTCATTATTAATATTTGTGGCTCCATTCCAGAAACAACCAGTTAGATGTTCACAATATATATAAGACTCTGCATCATGCCTTTGAAATCTTGTATATATCTGCATATCAATTTATTTTCCTTCCATGGAATTTACTTCAAGAATAGAGGTCAACAAAAAAGAGTGACAAAATACTAATTATGTTAATAAGTTTTTATTTCATCTCCTTGTTTATAGTTGCAATAATGATTTAGTAAAAGTAAAAAAGAAAAGCTGTCAATTTAAAAAAAGCTAGTGAAGCTTTTCCTTTTTGTCAAAACTCTCCCAAAAGGAGTCCCTCAGATTTAAAGTATTCTTGTTGCTTTTTTCTTTCTTTTGCGGCTTGTTAAGAAGTTAATGAGATTCCGAGTGTACAATTATAGTTGGCGGCCTTTTCATATTATAATAGTCCTTCTTGGACCAGCCCCATTGAATTTGGAGCCTCAAAATTAAGTTGTTTAGTTGAAAATTCGTGCTTTATGATCAATGGGGTCAGCGTACTCTTATCTTCTTACTTCAATAAATTACAGCAAGATCTCAAGGACACTGGGGTTCTTTTCGGTTCATGCATTAGCAGTTCATTTCGACGTATTCATATCTGATTTGTTGATACTTTTTATGGATCATTCCTAACAAGGAACTGGAAAAATGCCGTATATGTGTTAAAAATGATAGCCAATAATTTTACCCCAAGAGATAACATTTTGATAGACTTTGAAGGGACTAGAGCTCAAAGCTTTAAAGATTGGAACAGGGAAACGGATGCCAGTAAATTGCAAGATTTCCTGATGAGTTATTATTAGATACGTCTGAATATCGGCCATGTCCTAATAATAGATTGTACTTGTGCTGTGCACAGTATAATTCTCTGATGGGGCTCATGAAATGTATCCTTAGTTAATATAAGCAGAAGTTTTAATTATGTAGACCGCTACTATATAAGATTGTTAATTAATCTTTGTGACAATGAAACTTGCCTCTCGTCGCATATGACAAGTTTGCTGGAAATACTAAGGGGTGAACATCACAGGAAATGAACGTTATTAATTATTAAACAACCTAACCGTCACGCTAAGTTCATTTTGTTGACTAGTAGTAGCAGTAACGGATGGATAACGATAAAGAGCAAATTGACCGTTCTTTATGACTCTTTAGCTGATTGTTGACTTTCTTGTGGTTAGACATTGATTGCCCATCTATCTAATTAATGGTTTGACTATTGCAGGTACTTTGTTGTTGCGATGTCCGTTGCTTGCCTGTACAGTGTGATTACAGGGTTAGCCTCATTTGGTGTACTCAGCTTCAAACCAGCCTATGAAACAAAGTTCTTACTCCATGCTGCCTTCTGGGATGTGGTAATTTTTTCACATATGCATGCTCATTATATCATTCATTGTCACCGTTGTAATTAACAACAATCGATGTTATATAATAGAGCCAACTTATGATTTAACAATTCTGTCTAATGTGAGGCAGATAATGTTGGGATTAGTAGCCTCAGCCACCGGTGCGACGGCTGGAGTTGCGTATATTGGTCTGAAAGGGAACAAGCACACAAGATGGAATAAGATTTGTGATGTTTACGACAAGTTCTGTCGTCACATTGGAAGCTCCGTTGGTGTCTCACTGTTTGCCTCAGTTCTGCTCATTTTGCTTATCATGCTCTCTGTCCTGTCCATTCTTCACCGTCGTCGAGAGTAGGGCCATAACAAATCTAGTTGATCAGTGTCTGGCATTGCCACCTCGCGATTAGAATTGTGCATGTCATTGTCTAGTTGATTATGTTGGATAATTTGACATTTCCAGACTCCTATTAATTCTATTTTTTGGTATTTTAATAACTTATCGGTTAAGTTACATAATTTGATTCAGATAAAGATAATAAAATAGCTCAATAAATAATTTAAGACAACGGACCAAAGTCTAAGAAAAAAATAGATCCTAATTAGTGTAGACCGGACTCATATCGAGCCTGTGATGGAAAACCTCGACATAAAAGTTATACATAAAGATTATATCATTCGTAAACATACGAATTTTTTCACCCGTTAAGAGTGCTTACATTTTAAAAAACTGTAGAAAGACGTTAACCACAAGTCGGTGAGCGATTCCCATGATAGTCCCAATAGATCGGAGCTCATTTTGGACATGAAAATTGCTTCAGAAGTTAGAATAGAACCGAAATTAGGTATTTCGCATTTCCTTCATTTATTTCCTTTTTATAAATGATCCAAGACATGTAATAATGTTCATGTTATGTGTTACACGTGGTATCAAAGCGGTTACATGATCGGGTGCTTAAAAACAAAGATTTTTTAGGTTTTCATCCTTTAGGATTTTTAGTTATATGATCGGGTGCTTAAAAACAAAGATTTTTTAGGTTTTCATCCTTTAGGATTTTTAGTTATTTTTTATCTGTTTTTGGGTTTTTTGATCGTCTATGGATATGTGAAAGCGGAGTACATGAAGCTAGCTATGAGAAAAGAATCAAAAATGGTTAGAAAGTACAAAAAATAAGCTCTGAATTTGTCAAAAATTGCCTTCCCCATCAAAAGGTGATTGCATTGTTAGGAGTATGCACCATACCCTGACAATGCTATGGTAATTGTTCAAGGGCAACGCACGTGCCAATTGCATCCTCCCACACGACACCATAGGGTTGCGGATGTGTGTGGAGCGCACAACACACGTGACGCTCTCTCCTATGGGTGAGGGACCGGCCGGCACGTACGCCTCACTCACCCGCATCTGTCTCGACACGTGGACGGTGAGGATGGGGACACATGGTGGCATGTGCATTGCACAAGCCATACAATAAAGGCATATTTATGTGTGGGTGCACATCGCAATTGCCGGGCGCATTTGCAGTTCATCGGCTGTGCACATATGTAGTGCACGCCCCTCCAGCCCACTTATAATGGTGAAGTCGGGCTGACATCAGTGCTACAACATTGTTGATGTCAACACCTAAAACAATGAAAAATTTCAGAGTTCCCGTAAGGGTGTCCAGGGTCCTTTTAGGTCATTTTCCGTGTTGAGGAAATTTTAAAAATGAATTTTCAAGTTTCTAGATTAATTACGTTGGTAAATTGATTCTGAAAAAGGTTTTAAAGCTTTTTAAAGCTAATTTTGAGCAAATTTTCATGCTTCGAATTGCCCATAAGGGAGACACTTCAGGTTTTTTTCTCGTGTGATAGATTCAATATTCGGGAAAGTACAATAGTCACTCTGAATGAGATTTTTTGAAATAAAAGTCTTAAATAAAGTTTAAAGACAATGTTTTCAACACATCAGTATGTGATTATTTCACTGTGCATTTGGTTTTTTTGCATTTATAGCTGATTTTCACATATAGTATGCTCATATAGAATATGAGGATAATATAAGGATGTATCCCTTGTGTTTGTGATCTTTTTGGATAGTGGTGAGATTGTAGTCACCACATTGGCCTTTCAAGTCAGTGTTGAATTGTATCGCTTGCATGTTGGGGATGTCTCTGGTCTCATATTTGGTTATTCTATCCACAAGTGTTGGTCTTACATGAGATTTTGAGATATACATAAAGGCATTAGATGAAGGAAAGTGGTTGCAAGAATTATCTATTCACCTACAGGTGATAGGATTATGAGAGTTGATAGTTTGTACTCTGATCGCTTTATGTGGAGGTTTAATTGCATATATTATATATTCATCTCAAGGATGTTTCATAATACATGTAATCAGATTCTTAGTACAGATACTGTTTTAACGCTTTAAGTATCACTATTATCCTGCATTTATACTAATCTTTACATTGTCTTTCTGTTTTGCAACCACCTTTTCTGTAAACAACAATATTGTCACGATTGAGACCTTGACTGGTTTCAATTTTAAGAAGTAGAAGAAGGATGTTGAGTTTGCCCTAAAGATGGCCGACATAAACATGGCGATATTAATTTAGAGGCCTTCTCCACTTACTAATATCAGCTCAGAAGCTGAAAAGGCAGCTATGGCAGTTTAGGAACGGTCAATAGGATGTGTTACTTGATTGTCAAGAGATCAATCCCGGATCATCTGCTAAATAGATTACCGGAATACAGTATTTTCCACTGGTACAAGATGTCTTGTCATACAGAGCAGAGCACCTTGATTAAATAGCTATTTTCCTTGAGGTACACAAAAGAAGGAGGCGTCAGAGAGTATATCATTGATATATGTTTAAATTGTGACTCATGTGGTATCCTACACTTGGTGATTAATGTCTTAGAAATGCTTAAGATACTCACTTCATATGTGATTTTAGGTACAATTTGGAAGCAAAGAAATTAAAGTGAGTCAAAAGCACTACATTTTGGTCATTTTCTGAAGAATCACAATCTTTTGTCGTCATGGAGCAAGAATGATAAATATTGAAGCAAGTAATTAATGCCAAGAAAAATGAGACATATTTAAAAAATATAAAGAAGATTAAAGATGAAACAAGTTAAGTGAAGAAATTAGCCAAAACGATAGCATTACGAGCAGTAGAAGGACATGCATTAAACGCATTCGTACGCTACGTTAAACGTAGCGTTGAGGAGGAAAGTTTTAAGGTGATCAATAAGTTGGACCAAAAACCATAAAGCTTTAATTGTCCCATCAATAAAACAATGTGGCGCAGGTGGAAGAGGGGAGTGGGCATGAAGGCTTGGTGGCTGGAGAAATTAGAGAAGACTGCGGTGCAGGCGTGAAGAAAGGGGAAGTGTGAATAGTAGGGGTAGACCAAAAACTCCCATCTTAATTCGTCACATCTTGAAATAGTGAAGAGGCTACAGTGGAGCATATGAAGAAGATGACCAACAGTTGGAGCATGAAAATAGAGATGGAAGGCTAGTCTTCTGATGTCGGTTCAATGGGAATATCAACATCAAGTCACAGTTAAGCTATTTTTATCATTTTAAGTTTGTAATTATTTTTTTGGATTGTTGTGTTGTTGATATTGACTTGATTGGTTTTGCAATGAATGATCTTAATATGTTATTTTGATTGTTTTATTTCAAACCTATTGCTAAAACATTGAATGTATTCCATAATCATTACTTTTGATGTTTGTGGATAGCATCTAATGATCATTAATCGTTAAGAATAGCATAACTTAGGTTAGATAACCCGAACGTGTGAAGTTACTACCTATATTGATCGTTTTCCAATTCATAATGCAACTGTCAAATTGAATCTAAAAATCATATCCTAGGTTATTCAGTAGTTAGTTTTAATTAATGAACATATCTTGATTAAACACAATCTAAGGAAAAATCGAGATTTATAGAGCATTTTGTTAGTCTCGAATCAATAGTCCAAAAAGAGTTGTAAAAACGTTAGAATGATGGAATATGCTTGATTGTGTTTAGGTCGAGATTGAACCTATATCTGGACCTTACTTATATTCGACAGTTTTCTCATTTTCGATTGTTTGTTTTAATTTGTTTTCGATAGTTTACTTTTCCTTTAATTTCTAAACTATTTAAAATCCAAAAACCTCCATATATTTTCCTTGCATCAATTAATTTTGTTATAGAAATTAACCAAACATTCCCTGTGGATTCGATCTCGACTCACCATAACTACAAATTTTAATGTGCAGAGTCAGGTAAATTTTGCACTGCACTTGACATACACTATCAAATTTTGACCCCGTTGTCGGAGAATGTGGTAGCTTAATTTTTGAATTTGATTTTAGTTAGTGTTTTGTTAATATATTTGTTTCTAATCATTCTTTTTGTTACTTGTTGGTTTTTAATTTTCCATTCGTGTTGGTGCATGATAGTGACCATATCTCCTCATAAAGAACTTGAGCAATTTGATTCGGAGATAGAGAGAACATTGCAGAGCTTGCGTAGGGAAGCAAGATCAACTTTAGCAGGTGAATTGGAATCAGAATCTGAATACACAATGGCAAATCTGAGAACTCTAAGGGAGTTGGTTGCACCCGATTTAACTCAAAGATCATTATGCATAACATTTCTACTAAACATGTTACCTTTGAGTTAAAATCCAGGTTAATTCATTAACTTTCATGGCCTTGCAAGTGAGGATGCACATAAGCATCTTAAGGAACTTAATGTAGTGTGTTTGAGCATGAAGCCTCATGGGGTGACCGACGAGCAGATCGTGTTGAGGGCCTTCCCGTTCTCACTCAAAGATGCAGCAAAGGATTGGCTATTTGACTTACTAGTAGGAAACGTGAATACTTGGTTGAAGATGAAGAGCTTATTCTTGGAAAATATTTTCCAGCCTCAAAGACAATAAGTATTCGGAAGGAGATATGTAGTATTAATGGAGAATCTCTTTACGAGTATTGGGAGTGATTCAAGAAGTTATGTGCCAGTTGTCTATACCACAACATACCAAAGCAACTTCTCTTCTAATATTTTTATGAAGGATTGTTGCTGATGGAGAGTAGTTTGGTTGATGCGGAGAATAGTGGGGCACTTTGTGAGAAGACTTCCATTGAAGCTAGAATATTACTTGAGCAGATGGCCGCAATCACCCAACAACTTGGCACTCACAATGATGTTCGACGAGTAAATGAAGTAAGCACTTCATCCATTGAACATCATTTAGATGAACTAACATCTTTTGTGAGACAGATTGCAGTTAGAAAGGCACAAGTGAAAGTGTGCAGGATATGTTTAAACACGAGTCATCTAACTGATGAGTGTCCAATGTTGTAAGAGGGGAGTATGGAGTACGTGAATGCTACAGGAAGGAACTTCCTGAACCAATACAACCCATACTCGCAGACGTATAACCCAGGTTGGAGGGATCATCCCAACTTGAGTTATGAAGAGAACTCACAACAAAAGTACTTCCTAAATCGGTTGCAAGGAGCACAAAGATTTCAACTAAGGCAGCAAAGAGCACAGGGAGTTTCTTCTTCCAGTTCAGGTGCATCTTTAGAAGAACTTGTTAAGAATCTTGCTGCTAATAATTTGCAATTTTAACAGGATATGTAGCAATTACAACAAAATATGTAGCAATAGTTACAACAATTTGGCCAAGAGACAAAAGCAAGCAAACAGAGCATGGAATATCAAATGGGTCAGATGGTAGTAAGGCTTAATCTCCTAGAATCACAAGGAGGAGGAAAATTGCCATCACAACTTGAGGTGAACCCGAAGAATGTTAATGCCATAACCTTGAGGGGCGGAAAGGAGATTGAAGGTCGCAATAGAACCCTATCAAAGATTGCTACCGAGAAACAGATTAAGAAGGAATTGGAAACATAAGAAAATTTGTCATCGATTACAAAGGTAAATTTTGAAAGTCCCAATATTATTAAAGCTAACCATCCACCTTTTCCAAGCAGATTAACAAGACCAAACAAGGAGGGCAAGGACAAAGAGATATTAGAGACTTTCCGAAAGGTAGAAGTCAATATACCTTTGCTCAAAGCAATCAAGGAAATGACAAGATATGTCAAATTCCTCAAAGAACTATATACATATAAGAGGAAACTGAGGGGTGATGCGAAAGTGATGATGGGTGAGAATGTGTCGGCAATATTCAGAAAGAAGATGCATCCAAAATGTTGGATCTAGGTATGTTCACCATTCCCTGCAAAATTGGTAATACTGTGATTAATAGAGCTTGTTGGATTTAGGTGCTTTTATTAATGTGATGTCTCATTCGATTTATGCTTTTTTGAATTTGGGTCCTTTAAAAAAAGAGTGTAATCATACAACTAGCTGACTGCACTAATACTTATCCTAATGGTGTGGTTGGGGATGTTTTGGTGCGTTAAGGATGTTTTGGTGCATCTGAATAAGTTAGTGTTCCCTGCAGATTGTTATGTTGTGGATATGAATGATGACATCTCATGTAATCAGATACCTATCTTGTTGGGGAGACCATTTCTTAATACGACTCAAACTAAAATAGATGTTTGTAAGGGCACCCTCACAATGGAATTTGATGAGGAAGTGATTCGTTTCAATATTTTTGATGCCATGAAACATCCTTCTAATGATCATTGTGTTTTTTTTTCTGTTGACGTAATTGATCCTTTGGTGCAAGAAATGTTTAAATTAAGTTGCAAGGATCATTTGGAAGTAGTTTTAATCGAGGATATGGAAGTAGAAGCCAACACTGATGTTGAGATGGGAGAAGAGCTTGTGGAAATGACAGCCACCTTGGACTTATTGAAAAGCTATCCAAAAAGGTATGATTTGGCTTTTATACAACTACTTGAAGCTCACCAGAAGTTATTATATTTTGATGTGCAGGCAGCTGAATTAGAATTGAAGCCACTCCCTACACATTTGAAGTGTGCTTATTTGGGAGATAAATAGTGTTGGACCCCGACTTTTAAGTGAAATTTGGAAATATTCAGTGAAATTAAATGAGTAGTTTTATGTAAGTATTGTGAAATAAAGGTATTTGTGCTTTGAAG
>JAOTIZ010000202.1:20920848-20931975 GCA_027123425.1 Erythroxylum panamense
TGGGAGGAAGGGGTTGGTTAATTTTTTTTTTTGTAAATAAATCCTTCGGTTTTTTAAATTTTGCGAAATGTACCAAAATTTTCCGGTATGTTGGGTATCATCTGGTACCCAACGGAAAACCCCATTACTGGCTGGTATTTTTGGCTGGTACTGAGGTTGGGTTCTAGGAACCGGTCTCCGGCCGGTACGACATCTTCCGGCCGACATCGGCCGGAACGATACGGAACCCAAAACGTTGCTCCTTAATGGACCTTCAATGCATTGGGTACAGCTAATGATGACTTCCAAGTACATATGTACAGTTGAAAGGAACGCGACGTAGGTGTTACATAAGGTGCATGTTGCCAGAGATACTAACGGGGCATTTGGTTGGGAGTAATAGGTATTCTATTACCCCTCTATTCTTACTTCTTAATTAATTCTGCATTTGGTTAAAATAAAACCTAAAGAATAACCAATCCTAAGAATCATAATTCCTGGAGACAGGGGAATAAGTAAAGATGGTTCCCCTTCGTTTTTACCTATTCCGCACAAATCCGGAATAGGTACGCACAAGCTTTCTTTCTCTTGGACAAGTTCTGTCCCTCTCCTGTCGTTCCCAGCAAACTTTCTCACTCACCAGTAGCACACTTCTCTCTCGTCTAGTCTCACTCAGGCTCTTCGTCTCTGGCTCAGTGACCCTCTCTCGCTCTTCACACGATCGTCTCTTTTCTCCACTCTGTGGTTTGGTCTCATTCACACTCTTCTTCTTTGGCTCAATGACTTTGTTTCTGATTTAACCGGTAATAATCTTTTTGCTTCCTAAAATGTGCTATGTTTATTTTCTCTTTACTCACTTCTGCTCATTTGATACAGAGCGTCCTTCTATTTAATACAACCCTCAAGATCGCTTCTTATCTCGAGGTTCTTAATTTTTTGATTCCTACTCTTGCTATATAATCGTTTCTTCTCACCATTCGTGAATTTTGGTTTTTGTCAATTTCCGTTCTTTTTGGGTATTAGGTACTCGACTTGTGTTCCTTGGGTAGTTGCTCTCAGTTTTGGTGGGAGTTATCATTGTCGGAATGCATATGGGAGTCCCTTACTCTAGAAGAATGGCCTTTACTTGGTTTTCTTAATTACCCTTCCTCTTCTTCTTCCTCGGATTTTATTATAAAGGTATGCTATGTTTATTTTGTTATTTCTTGTTATTGGTTTTGTTTTTCTATTGCTTGTGAGTTTTGCGTCTGAGAAATTAAGAAACCCACTTGTTGTTTCCTCGAATTTTAGCTGTTGTGTTGAATTTTTGTGAATTTGAAGGTAGTCCCTTTGAATGATTTTATCTGTAATTGGTGAAACGTCGTTCTTTTTTTCTAATCATGGCTAGTATAGAATCATTGGCAATTAATTTTAAGATTTATCTCACCCCTGCATTAATTAATAGGTGCAATTGTGTATAGCTTTAGACACTACCTGTAACTTCCGTTCATTTCTCTGCGTCGTTAACCATATGAAACGATGTGAATTTGTAGATTTGACTAAGAAATTGATGAGAAGATTAGTGTTGATGGCACCATTCATTGTGTATGTAGTTGATTGTTAGTGATGCCATTGATTTCCTTTTCTTCGGAATTGAAATATGATACTGACATAGGGCTGGAGGGAGACTTATGCTCGGGTTCTCAGAGAAAGGGGATGGAGGGAGCTGTATGTAAGGGTCCATAAAGAAATGGCTGGGAGAGCTGCCGCTCTCATTGAGTTTGTGGAACAGACTTCTCCATCTGAGCCACTTGAGGTTGCCGTTTATTACAAAGCAATTGAAGATTTACGTTCTATGCAGTTTGCATTCAAGGATATTGAGATGTTCCTTTTCAGGCCAAGGCTGACCG
This sequence comes from Erythroxylum panamense, assembly GCA_027123425.1. NCBI lineage: Eukaryota > Viridiplantae > Streptophyta > Magnoliopsida > Malpighiales > Erythroxylaceae > Erythroxylum > Erythroxylum panamense. The sequence continues at coordinate 20,922,717 of JAOTIZ010000202.1, forward strand.
TGCTACTTAACTTGATTGGCTTGCACTACTGCATTGTTTGCCTTAAAATTCCAGTAAACCCCCCTCTTCTCAGTAGTGCACACATAATTGACTTTTCCTTTATTCCCCCTAGAAGGATGTAGGAAAATTTAGCAAGTTTTGTTACGCTTTGGTGGATTCCCCTTGCTTTATTTGCATGTCTCATTAGCGAAACTGGCAGGCTAGGCAGGTCATGGATGTTCTGCTGAATTGCAAAATTTCAGAGCGGCAAGTTTGTGTCAAATGGTGGAAGCTTGGTAGATTGTTTTATGGTTTCCGCATGAGGGATGAATGCCAATGTCGCTGTGTTTCTCTGGCAGATCTCGCAACAGACAAGGGAGATGACGTGCTGGGGATCCTCCGTCGAGGTGCAATTCATGAGGTCTTGCGTGTTGAAATCTCCATTTCAATTCCCACCTCCGCTGCTTGGTCTTGTCAAAGCAATTAGAGGCAAGATTACGAATAGGAACTATAATTAATATGCATACTGTTTATTCTAATGGAGGAAAATAGGTCTTTGGGCTTCTTCTAAGATAGCATCCCAGAAAATGACTTTTACGGGTTCCATTTGCCTTCACTCTCTCTATGATTGTAATTGGTGGCATTATGTAATGTTGATGGTAGTAATCCCAGTTCGCACACACATATGGCGTTGGCATGGGACTGATCAAAGCGCATGTAAGTGGTGCATATTCGGGTGGAACAATGGTCAATTATAAAACGAAGGTATTTAATTAACGCTAGTTAATGAAGATATTCATTAAAAGACCCATTGTCTTTGAGTTAATTACCCTTTGTCACATAAGATCCTAATTTTTGAATATATCATATTTCCTAATAAAATTTAGTTTTTGTTTCACATATATATTTTAATGTCACTTTCTATTAAAAAACTTAACAAAGAAGCAAGCAACGATCAAAATATCTCTCTAGTATGATAACTAGACCAATCAAGGGGCTCTAATTCATAATCAGTTGGCTAGATTATTGCTAGGAAGGTTTTCTAAGAAGACTAAGCTTCAACAGAAAATTAGAAATGATAGTTAGTTGTTTTCTTCAGAAAAACTAAGACTTTTGCCTATTCCATAATAAAAAAGTCTCGGGGAGAATGATATATATTTATGAAATGGAGTTTCTGTATCAGAAATCACTAACAAGTAAGCTAAAAGGCTTATAGAGGGGGCAGTAACAAGAATAGGGTGGTGCTACTTGATTTGGAGCAAGGCTCTCAAACTAAATGACATTTTTTTCCTCTGGCTAGCTATACTGAATAGGCTAAGTACTGTGGATAGACTAAAATTCCTATCCTCTCCTAAGCAATGTGTTCTGTGCAATCTAGTGGAGGAGACCAGAGATCATCTGTTCTTTGAGTGTGGTTTTGTCAAAGAAGTGCAGATTATAATCTCTAGTCTATGTGGCCTTGGAACTAGTCAATGCAGCCTCATAGATATCTTATTAGAGATATCCCAACTGTATATCTCTACATATGATAAGGAAATACTAATAGTAGCAATTGCAACTTGTCTCCAGGCTATTTGGAGAGAGAGAAAGAATAAAAGGTTTAAAGGATGCTCTAACAGCCTAATCTCTCTTATAAAATTCTCTACAACAAATATTAGGGAACAACGTACTGTAAATTAGTTGGGACAACAAAGTAGCAGAGGACTAGTGCTCACTTGGAGAATATAGTCCTCAGGGGTTCTTTCTATTCGGGATTCAGTAAAGTAAATAGTACTTCTAAGCACAAATGTTCCCTAAGCAACTCAAACAATTCAAGTTCGCTTGATAACCATCTCAAGACAATAGGGGAAAGAAAATTAGAATGAATATGACTCACCTTCGAGAGCTCCTGGGAGTACCTCTCCAAATCCACCGCTTACCAGACAAGTTAATGAAGACTCTTGATATTCAACATGAAGCCTGTTATGCTTGAAGAATGAGGAAATAAAACAAATAGTATCAAACATCCTACCTGAGATGTAAATCCTTTCTAGCAAGAGACAGATTGAAGAGAAGTCGCATCGTCATTGTTGCATCGCAATATCCGAAACTCCCTACCTGAATTGAGTAATCGTTTCAAAGAATTGAGAAAGAAGAGAAGATATTTACCCTAATTATCTGTGACACCCCATACTAAGGGTTAGAATATTAAGAAAATTCAGTACATTTTATGTTTTGCATATTTGAATATTTGCTTATTTGTGCATAAGCATTTTGGACACATACAATTGTTGTGCATGCATTCATGACATTTTTCGGGTATAATTGAGTTGTTGAATGTGATTAAAAATGTGATTTAGCCATTTTGGTATATTTCGAATATTTTGGATTTTTTGGTGAATTTTAGAAAAGTATTGAAATTTTGGACCAATTCTAGTGTGACACGTGGACTAATTTAATATTAACAAATGACTTGCATGTGTGGTGACATGTGGTAGTCTTAATTGGATAACACGTGAATTACATGCAAAGTATACACGTGGTTTAGGAAGGAAAGTTTCTGCAACTCCTTTGTTTTGTCTCCATCGAAAAAACTATCTTCCTTCTTGCTCATCCATTGTTTAAACACTTAACTTCTGCAATTTTGGTGTTATTGGCTCACCCACGTTACACCTTGCGAGTCTTCAGTCATTTAAGGGTCTTAATTGTTACAAAATCTTTTTGTAGTCCAACCTCGAAATCTATTAGTTGCTCTCCCCATTTTTGGAAATTTTTGCTGAAGTAAGAGAAACTTAAGACAAGTAAGTTTTATGCATGTTTTAATGTTTTAAATGAATTCATGCGTGAATGGTGTATATTTTCATGCTTGTGGATTTCTGCATGCGTAATGGTGTTGATGCATGTGTGGGTGGTGAAAGAAGAAGCAAATTCGGTGATATGATTAATAAGATGAAGGGTTATGGTCATTGGAATATGATATATGAAGTATTTTATTGAACATACATCTGTATTTATGGTATAACTTGATCTGTGAATATCCAAATTGGATGAAGTTAAATTAATATTAAACTAGAAAGATATATCTTCAACTGTCATGAAGGAGTAGAATTTGTTTTCTGTCACTAAGTGTGTCAAATTTTGGCTTGAAGTGGAGTTTCTGGATTCTGCACTGTTTGTGAATAGTATGTAGTATTTTGGGGATAAATTTCAAAATACTGAACCAAATTGCACAAAATTAGTGTCGTTGGAATCTTGAGACATATAGGAACATTTTTTAGAAGAAAGTTTGGCCTAAATCCTTCATTTTCATAGTCAATGATTGGGTAAAAGTGATTCGAAAGTCTGTTTTGGGAAGAGCTGGAAAAATAGGTAAGGTGAAAAAGAAGGATTCGCAAGTCCACCGAAGTGCTGCGGTCGTACATATGCACATCGTGACTTCAGAGGACCAATTGAAATGTCGCAGTCGTGCATGTGCACGATCGTGACTTTGCAGGACCACTCAGAGTGTCGCGGTCATGCATGTACACGATCGCAACTTCCCTGTTTATCCAAAAGAGGTTATTTTCTGAACATACTTTGATCTTTATGACTTGATTCTTAAACCAATGGATTTATAAGACATTGATATTTATCTCCACAAAAAATTTGATTTTTCTGAATTAGATTGATTGAATTAATTTAGATGAAAATGTGAATGTGCTGAAGTATGATAATTAGGATGCTTTTATTGAACATACTTAGGTAATTTAATTATATCTGGATCTGTAGATTTCAAAATGGAGTGATTCTTGTTTTGAAATAAACTAGAGTCATAAGGCTACCAATTGTATGAAGTGATTGAATTCTAATTTTGCCTCTAAGAATTTCAGAAGTTGATTGGAAGTTGAGATAAGAATTCTGTTAAAGCTTAAGAATAGTCTGAAATCTTTTGAGTATAACTTTTAGTATACTAAAACAAATTGGATGAACTTGGTATCATTGGATACATAAGACAATTTCTAGAAGGAAGTATTACCTAATTACCTTACCTACCTGATGAGAATAATTGAACAAAGTGGACCCGAAAGTTGGATGTGAAATAAATATGGATTATGGAATTAAGTTTTATTTCGCATGATTGAGAATGTGACAAGATTAAGGATAAGAACTTGGAATTTGCCATGAACATGCGTCATGCATATTCAGTATACATGAATGTGCATAATTGAAATTCATAATTATGCATAACAGTGATATGTGTTTGTATTAAATGTTTTATAGGAACCCATCGAGCGACCGAATCTAGATATTGCTGGGACGTCGAGGCAATAAGCAATAAAGGAGGTTTTGTAAGTAATTTAGTTGGTCTTATCTATAAGTAAGTCTTGATGAATATTTGTAAGTAATTTATACTGTAATTTTTGTAAGTAATTTAGATGGTCAAATTTGATAGTTTTTCTTTGACTGTTTTGTTTGCTACTGCTTTTGGTCTATTGAATGATTTGCAAAGCTGTTGGATTGCTATGTGAATTGAATTTTAGATATTTTTGTTTTGATTCTGTTAAGTCCTAGTTGTGGGTAAATAGGCATATCTAGAAAGATTTGCAGCTGCTTCTGTGACACTTTGGTGTCTCCTATTATTGACACTTCAGTGTCTGCTGTTATTGCCACTTCAATGTCTCCTGTATTGAGACTTAAGTCTCTCCTGATATATGATGCCATTTATGGTATCTCCTGTATAAGTCCCGTTGCCCACTTATGTTCAGGGATTTTCAGTCTAACTCGTTTTGCACTTTGATATCTGATAAGTTTTAATATGACATAAATCATATTTTGATTTGATGGGTTAACGCCCTATTCTAAAAATTATTTCTGTATTTTGGATATTTTGTTTTGCTATTGAAATGACTGACTTTAGCATGCAAAGTATTTTCGTTAATAAATGATATTCTATTTTGAAATTCATTATGTTTGAGATGCTTATGCTATAACATGTTTTAGTAGCAATTGTTGTTAAACATAGTTAGTTATTACTCACTAAGTTATATGCTTAGTACGGTAGATTTGCCCCGTATAGGTTCAGAGAGAAGGACATAGAGATTTGTAACAAGTCAACCATAATGGCCAAATGAGTCTGAATTTTTGTTTTGATAAAAATGTACTTTGAGTTTGTTTTTAGATTTGTTTATGATGTTTATAACTTTGGATTTTTGGTTGGAAGGTTTGTGATAACCTTAATTCAGGCTGGTATCTGAAACTATGATATGTGATGTATGTTTACTGAGATTTTGGTAATGCTTGTATAAAGTCTTTTGTATGTTTTGTAATGTTTCGTTTTTAGTGTGTTCTATGTGTGTGGCACTCGTAATATCCTCCCAGGGGATATTAGGGCGTCACACTTTTCCCCTCTATAAGCTGCAACATGTCACATAGTTACTAGTCCATTTGTCACTCATTTATTGCTACCATTTGTCAATTAATTACCTATGCCAAATTTCATTAATTTATCTATGCCAAATGTCACTCAATTTATAGGCTTAGTCATCCTAATTTTTTGTGTCAACTTGTCTTGTCACTTGGCATTTTCCTAATATAAATGTACATTTTAATTCATCAATTTTTAAATTGTAATAATAAATTCCATGTTTACTAATTATAGTCCACCAAACTAAAATTCAATACATAAACAATACACAATTTACACCATGATCATTTTAACCCTCTCATGCCCCAAAATATGTCAATTGAGTGCATATACTATCTTTGCAATTGTTTACTAAATTATGATTCATATGTTTATGTTAATGATATGCATGTGAATGAAATGCATTTCATAAATTCTCAATGATATGAATCATGCGTAATATTCTAAGGCTCTAACCCTTAGTATGAAAAACAGGCTATTACAAGAATAGATCTTTATTTTTCTTTGATTTGTGATTTTTCGTTGGACTTGAACACTACAATTTATATATATCGATTATTCCTTGTGACAGCCTTAGATTGTATGATTGTTATTTATAAATGGTCCCTAAATTATGATACATTTATTTTTTGAGTTTTAATGCACGAGATAGATGAGCATAATTAGCGTTTTTCTATAAATTACTTAAAATATCTTATTGGTTTTATTGAATGAAATGTGCAAAATTTAATGCATTTGATACTCGTGTTGAGCCTAAGAGCAATTCATTATATTAATGCTCAAACATTTTTCTTTATCACATGTTATTAAATAGGGCTTATTTACGCTAAAACTTGCTTTTGTGTACATTTTGAAACAATATTTTTTAGTGACATTTATACATGAAGATGGCATGGGCACTTAAGTTTTTTTTACCTATAAAGGCCTGCCTTAATTTTTATTCCTGAGAACCAATCTCAGCGTTGGAATTTTTTTGGCATATTAACCTTGTTACAAACCACTTTTACCCTTTATTTTGTTAATTTCCTTAATTATTCTAAGTCCCTAAATTAAAGGAATTGTGTAAAGCGTACTTGCATAAGATTTTAACCATTTATATAGACAGTAAAGTAGTTGATTGAAGTAGAAATATTTTGATTTCTTAGTCTTTGTAAAATAGGTGGAGAAGTATAGTAAAAAAAATCCTCTTTTAATGTTTCTTGTTTAAAAAAAGAAAAAAGAAAGATTGATGTTGTGATTAAAAGTATGTGATTTGAATCAAGTGAATTTCAAATTGTTTTAAGTTAAAAATTGTCCGGATAAATTTGTATAGTTCCTTCAATATATTAAACCTAAAATTTTCTTTCACGTTATACCTTTACCTAAGTCACATCACAACTCTTATCAAGGCCTTTTGATTTATGTATTAAAATCATATTTGATAGCTGGTGGAGATAAGATTTATGAGCAAACTTATAGAAATAACTTTTATGTTTTGATTCAAGAGTTTAATGAACCTTAAACATTGGAGTGTTTAGAATAAAATCCATCAAAAGCGTGTTAAGTTTTGTTTCATTTGATTTTGTTGAAATTGATGAGATAATACATTCTCATTTTAAAAAATTATCCTATTAGTGCTCGTTCTCTTGATTGTTATTTTATCTTAAGCTTTTAACGCATACTAACTTTTTAGATATTTTGGATAACATGGAGGAGGATGAGAGGCTGCTAAGAGGATGATTGATTTATTGAATTGATGTATACTTTAGGGCAAGCATGAATATGGTGTGGGCAATTTTGATAAGATGTGATTAGATCATATTAATTGGACATACCTCATTTGTTTTAGGTTGATTTTAGTGTTTAATTGGTAAAAATGATATTTATTTTGTTTTGGAGGTGGAAAATGGAGATTGAACGAATTTGACTCTAAACATCTAATTGAAGTATCCACAAATTTTGGAAAGATGGAGTAAATGATGTCAAATTATTAAAATTGATAAGAAGAGATCAAGCTTACACTTAAACTCATTATAGGAAGTTTTGTTTAATTAGTAGACTTTATTTTCAACCTTATTGTATAGAGATTCTAATTTGTTTTAGTTGTTATCTCTTAAATATTCATAAACTATTGTTTTAAAGAGGAAAGAACACATTATTCTTTATTTTTTATGGTCCTCTTTCATATCTTTTTTTATGAGAAAAAGATAATCATGAATGGCTAAAATCTAAATTTTCTTATTCAAAGGGAAATAAAACTCCATTTGTAACTTCAAGAGATTTTGTTCTAAACCTAGATTTTACTTTAATTCAAATATTTCTTCTTTCATGTTGTTTTATTTCATAAGTAATTAACATTGATTGATTTGTCAAATTGATTCAGTGTTGATTATTCTATTATTATCCATAAGTTGAGTGATTCGTAATTGTCATAAATGATTGGTATAAGTATTAAATATGTTATTTGAATGTTAGGCATAAATCAATTATTTTAGAAAATTTGAGACTTTTATGACTATCCTATTATGTCTTCAACTAAATGCTTAACTTGTTTTAGATTAATAACCAAAGTTACAATTGGATTCTTAACCTGTTTTAGATTAATAACCAAAGTTCCAAAACTAACTTGTTTTAGATTAATAACCAAAGTTAAAATTGGATGAGATTATTTCCTTAAATCAAAGTTAGGTAAAATTAGATTACTCACTTTTATACTAGATTGATTCATATTGGCTTCTTGATAATTTTAGTTTATTAGTTAATATATCATAAACTTATATTACGTTTTGTCAATTGAACTTAAGAAATTAATATTTAGTTCTCTTAATATTTGAACTAATTCTACAACTATTACAATAGCTTAGTGAATTAGAGAGTAATTTTGAAAATTTTGACAACCCATTCACTGAAGTAGGCAAATAAATGCTTTAGATGAAAATATATTTTTAGGAATAAGGCTTGAAACAAGATGAACCGATTCTAGAGCACTCTAACTATCACAATTAATCATATATTCATCTTATGTTAACTTCTTTTTTACAGTCCAATTAAAATATCGAGTAGATTTTAAGAGAATTCTTGAAAGCCTTTTTTTTCTTAATGTGATCATTCAAAAAAGAATTTTTCTAAAGACATAATTTCTCTATTTTTTTTTCATTATTGGTGATCTCAAATGTGAATTTATTTGTAAATATTTTTAATTGATGTATTGAATTTGATTCAGAATTTGATCCTTGATTTTTTTGTCTATGTTAGATAAATTTTCACGTAAATTTGGTTTCTCATTATTTGATTGTTTTTTCTTATGTATTATTATTCTTGATCATGAATTAATTGGCTTTAAATATTTAGTTGGTACTTATAAACTGCATAATTTACATACTTAATATTTATTTTAAAACACCTAACATTCCTCAAAGCAAATGCCTAGGAACAGTAGTCAAAGTTCTTGATCGAACCTAATCTCAAAATCAAACGATACCAAGGAAGCACTTGGGTTTGGTTTCGGTAGTTGGCTTTCGATCAACGAACAAATATGGGCTCTTCTAATTATTGAAGTGACTCTCTCCTGGTGGATTCTGTTCCTTTTGTTTTTGTCAACTTTGCTTGTATTAGTTTGTCTAAGACTGGAGGCTCCAAAGGATGAGGGTCAAGACAAACGATCTGCGCAGCCAACAATCATCTGCCCCAAACAATTCTGGCACCCATTAGTTGTTCGAAATTCTCAAAAGCTAAACGGTAAAACTGAAGAGCAACTTGCAAGAATCAGAGATGGATATAAACATAGAAAACAACAGAAGGAAACAATGTATACTCTGGAAAAAGACTTCTTAGACTAAGTTTGTTATCGAGTGAAGACAACCAAGACGGAATGACAGTAAGAAGGCCAGGCGAGTAAATGGGAGAAGACGGAGAGTG